>CM056197.1:151851723-151900757 GCA_029692085.1 Gymnothorax javanicus
ATGCACATACATGTGGTCATGAGGAGAATCAAACCACCGCACTATCAATCACTATGTCACACTCACTACCGACTGCGCCATGAGTTTAGCTGAGAGTGATGAGGCGTTTAGATATATTTGCCAACGACTACTTTCCACGCGTCATTAAAGTCATAACAACTTGTATCCACAAATATAATAAAATAATGTACTGGACTTATGGTATTATAGTGTTGGAAAAAAACTATTAAAAATATATATAAACATGCAATTTTTGTGTTTTAATGCTATCAGAGTCCTCTTTTCTTTTCTTTTTTTTCTTTTTGAAAGTGGATATTCGCCCCGCAGCGGAGTGAATTGGGGTAAAGAGATCGGCTATCTGCCCTGCAGCGGGGCGGACAAGAGAAGCAGTTCTGCCATTAGCACCGCGGCGGGGCGGATAAGAGAAGCACTTCTGCTATTTTCCCCACCGCTGGGCCAATAAGAGATTTCATTTTATAATCCGCCCCACTCTTTGAACTTTAGCGCCGAAGCGCTGCGGGGAGAATAGTCTCTTCCTTATTTGTTGGTTTGCAAGTAATAAACCTTAAAAACCTTCCGAAACTCGTTTGCTGCAATACCTTGTGCCGCACGAAATTACTGTTATGCACTTCTCATGTGAGTATCCTCGGTGGCATCCTTTTCATGTGCAATACGGTCCTTGGTCCCACCCCCCAGAGTATATATGATTGTGAATCAATGCTGACTCAGTAAACATGAGACGTCTGCTCGACGTGCAGATCATGTCGGCAATTTGTAAGAGTCACATTCAATAGTCTTTATCGCTGTTTAACTTCATGAACATCCCTGCAGTCCCGTCCCTACATAATAAAGAACCCACCACTTCCTGTTGCTCAACATAGGCCTATGTACTCCTGAAAATAAGAAAAACACTCTACAGACCCAGATAGCAAGCATACGTTGGGCCAACGTCGATTTTTCGTCGGCAGCCGTCGTCAGTTCCGTCGGGCCTATGTCAGAAACCGACGTCGGCCAAACGGCGGAATGTCCATTGGGCCAACGTCGGTCAACCGGCGGAAAACCGATCGAAGGCGTAAACCTTTCTTAATCCTCTCCCCATTCATTCCTACGTTGATCTAAACCCAATACCAACGATTTCAATTTAGATAGTGTAGGAAATAGTTTTGTTGCCATGCAAAACCTGCACCGGAGCCCCGCCTGTTCTTGCACATTGATTCAGGCTCATGAAAACTCCCAATAATCGCATTTCGCAGGAACAAGAAATTTCGCTTCCTCTCAGCCAGCAAGTAGCAAGATGAACTAAAGCGGAACGATCGTATGCACTTCAAGTAATATTCAGACGATATATTATTTTAAATTAATGTTTCTAACATAAGTGGGTATTGTTTTTGAAAGCTAGGCTAATATAAATATAATATATTAATTTTAATCATATAAATTGTATTTCTCCCGATGGATTTTTGTGGCGGACAGTTAATGTGAGCCTGATATATAGCCGTAATGTTGCAGTGCCTATCCATACCTTAGTTAGAACTAATACAAAAAAAGCCATTCCAAATAAACTTTTCTTTGCTACGCCAACATGTCATATGGGGCTAAATCTGGTTTCCTATTCACTGCTTCTTATTCAGAATTCCCGGTCCAGCTTTTATTTTTTCTGCAATTTTCCTGGCCAATTTAGAAATATTTTGAAAGGCTTGTGGAAAACAAGTAATACGCTGTGCTTATACGTCGTTAAGAAGTGGGCAAACACTGCAAATGAAGTGATTCCTTCCCTTTTCACCCAGTCACATTTCAGACACTGTTTTGATTTGCAAGAAGTGCCCTGCAATATCACTAACAAAACGAAATCGAAAACGCTAATCGCATAAAGCAAATACATTCTCGGAAATTCTTTTTCTTTTTCAAGAAGCAGACGCGATATCTATCTCATAATTAAATTTGTTGGGACCTCACTACATGGCCAAACAAAGAAAGGCCTACATGTAAAGTCCAGAGCCTAACAATGGAATTCCGCCAAAACCCCATCATGCTTTGCACCTCGTGCCTAGGTGCGAAGTTTGGGTTGAATTCAAACTCTGGTGTCCCATTGGACAAGAGCCCCAGGGGATCCCTAAGACGCAGCCATGACATCACGGGTATTATAAGACTCAGAACACACCTCCTTATCGTGCCTTTCTACAGTGACGCGAGTCGCTATAGGAGGTGTCAGTAACGAAAGCATTTGTATTATTTTTTTTTTACCTAGGCCACAGTCCCCACTCACTGGACAGCTGCAGACTATTTCCCAGTTTTAATTTTTTATTATTATAACTTTCGGATCAGTGAAGCGATTCCGATTCTGGCCTTCCTGAAAAGAATGAGAATTACGCCTCATTTACTCGCTGCATTCTGCTCTGCCCCACGTGTGGATTACCTCGCAGTGGACGCACCGTCCGCCAGCCCCGTCGTCACGTTGGAGCCCCAGGAAACTCCGCCAAACAGCGCACAGACTTTTCTTCTGAAGTAAGAGGCTTTTGTCTAGGCAGAGATTAGTATTAGCGTGTTATTACATCTTTTTTCTAATTTGTATTTCTGTTCTTATCATCGATTCTGCAGACCGCCGAGTCTGCTGTTTTACTAGTTGTGCCATCTGTTTGCGTTTATTCTGTTAGCTGTTGTTTTTATTGTGTGGTCAGCCGAGCGGATAAAGCCACCTAACTGCACTTTATCAGTGAAAGAATCAAGATCACGGCGAACAAGCCCCAGTTTGCTCGTCGCGCTCCTGTATGATAAAGCGCAGTTGCTGCGAGAACCCGTTACTTTGCCTGCGCCTTGTCGTTTTTTGCTTTGTTTTATTTCCCTTTGTCTCTCTCGGACTAACTAACATACGCGTACACCAGGGGTGTTGTTAGGACTTGAAAACATTTGGGGCTTCAGCCCCCTTGACCAAACCATTTTTTTTGGGGGTCCGGGGGTTTCTCCCCTGGGAAAATTTTGAAAATCTCGCTGTTAAAGACGCAATTTTAACATAGCTGGACAAGGATAGAGAGCACTCCTATACATCACTAGCTTAGCTAGACTAGCTTCCATCCTGACTCGGCCATTCAGTACTTTTGCGTCAGATGTGAACTCCTCAGGAAAGTGCTGTGCAATAACTCATTCACTGCTTGTAATGTGGCTCATAAACGGCTCGATATTGAACAGTGAACACAAGTGGGCTCAATTCTCAAAACCATGAACTTTGCAATGTAAACAACAGTGCCCATGCTGCCGTAAGATAAGTGAACTTTATATCCACCTATGGGATTAGAGTGAATGAGAGCTCTTCTCAGGCCGCACTTCACTGAAAATGTTGAGGCAGCTAAGCCATGACTTTGTTTAGTTGAAAATTTATTTTTACATTGGACGATGAGTTGACACTGTGTGATCAGACGCAGGCTAATACCCTTCTTTGTCACTTCATGACCTTCACTGTGCTTTAATTGACTTTCTTGGTTCATTATAATGAAGCATAATGTTCAGATCACTAATGTAAGCAATTTCAAGTGGACATCCTCACTTACGAGCAGGGGCGGTTCCAGGATTTTTAAAGTGGGGTGGCACAGGGGGGATTAATAATCAGTCTTGGGGGTCATTTTTATCAGAATACACCATTGAAAATCTGCTCAGAAATATAGGAAATACATGATAGGATAGAACACAATGTAATTATGCTAAATTAAATACATCATGTTCTTTCTTAATTTTACTTGTTTTTTTTTTCAATAAATTGTATCCAAATACAATACACATTTTCTATAGGCTAAGTCTGCCACTTGTTTCAAAAACAGTTCCAGTGCACAATAAAACAATTCCATGGAATCAGAATTTTGGAAATTTTATTACACACAAATATCCACGGTGCATATTTTATAACAAAATTACACAGGTGTTTCACATTGCAGTGTGTTTATTTATTTATTTATTAAACTTTGACAACAACAGTCAGGATGAGATCACACAGGTGGCAAGGCACCTATAGTGAGTGATCCTCCAAAAATGTATACAGAAAGTTGCAAAAACATAAAGACAATTAAAAGCAGAAGCAGATACAGAAAGTTGCAAAAACATAAAGGCAATTGAAAGCTGAACAAGTACATTAGTAAGTACAGAGTAAAAAGTGGCAAGAATTGAACTATATTATACGGCAGCGTGTACAATGACACTTGCCAACCCATGTACAAGAGTTACTGGGAGAAAAATTATCGTAAAACTTTCCTGAATAGTAATTAAATAAATTGGATTTAAAAGCAGCTGTAGTGTCAGAAGGTTGATAGAGGTGAGTGGCGTTCCACAGGTGAAATATTCTGTTAAAATATGAATATCGGAAAGTTTCTGTCTTACATTTTTAATGAAAATTCCTAAATTTATCAGCTGTTAGAAATGAGACAAAGTGCTCATAGGCAATGTCATATTCACCCCTCAGACATTTGCACAAAAGTACACAATCCATTATGTCACGCCTATAGCCAAGGGGTAATAGGTTGAGCTTCACTAGACAGGCTTTATAATCGCTTCCTTCACAATCACTGTAACCAAGAATATACTTTGTCGCTCTCCTTTGCACACCTTCAATGTGAATGAGAGATTTTTTTGATGATACAGTCCAAGATTGGGTAGAATATTCCAAAAGTGGTCTTATGAGTGAAGTATACAGTTTTCATTTCATGTGAATTGAACATGTGTGACCACAAGTTCTTTCAATCAGTCCTAGCATACGGTTTGCTTTGCTGACCAATATATTTACATGTGCGTCCCACGATAAGTTTGGCGATACTACGACTTCGAGATTGCGCATGCTGTCAACTTTTTCCATTATATTACCATTCATTATGTACTGGTAAAGAACGTGGGATCGCTTCCTAGTGACGCTCAAAAGTTTACATTTGGCGGCGTTGAATCTCATGTCCCATTTGCGGCTCCAATGTAAGATGTTTTCAAGGTCACACTGCAATTGTGAACAGTCTAGCACACTTCGGATTTCTCTCATGCATTTTGAATCATCTG
Organism: Gymnothorax javanicus; assembly: GCA_029692085.1. NCBI lineage: Eukaryota > Metazoa > Chordata > Actinopteri > Anguilliformes > Muraenidae > Gymnothorax > Gymnothorax javanicus. Next base: position 151,856,752 of record CM056197.1, read on the forward strand.
CGAACAAAGCAACCTGTGTCACAGGACTTACGCAGTCTGTCATGTCATTGATGTACAGCAGAAACATTAAAGGACCTATAATTGATCCTTGTGGAACTACTGATGTGACAGGAGACCAGGAGGATAGGGCACCATCGACAACAACTCTTTGTCTGCGATTACATAAATATGACGCAAGCCACTTTAAGAGATTGCCATGGAATCCGTAAGCCTGAAGTTTATGGAGGAGTAAGTCATGGGGTACAGAGTCAAATGCAGATGAGAAATCTAAATATCTAGAATATCAATTTGTCCATACTGATCCAGGATTTTACCGATTTCATGTAAAACCTGAATTAACTGAGTTGTTGTCGACCGACCCTTTACAAAACCGTGTTGTAGGTAATGCAAAACAGGCACAACGTGAGGATAAACCAGATTTAGTATACACCTTTCCAGCACCTTGCTGCATATACACAATAACGATATTGGTCGATAATTTCTCACATTTTCTTTGTCAGATTTTTTATGGACTGGAATAACATTGGCTCTTAGCCAATCAAGTGGTAATTCTCCAGTTTGAAGAGATTTATTAAACACACTACAGAGTGATGGTGCCAATTCATGAGCACATTCTTTTAGAATCCGAGCCAGTAACTCATGTGGCCCGCACGCTTTGTTTGTATCAAGGTTAGTCAAAACTGATTCAACGTCATGGACAGTAATTGTTACATTACCCAAATTAGCATGTTTAGAAACAGTAATGTCTGGAAAGGTACGCAGTGAGGGCTGGGGGGTGAAAAGGGATTGAAAATACTCGTTGAACAGACTAGCCTTTGTGCTGGGATCAGATGCAGTTTTCTCACCATAAGCAACAAGGCTGGGGACTTTTTTAGTTTTTGTTTTACTCTTGAAGAATCCCCAGAAACGCTTTGGTGTTTTGGCAAGAGCATCACTGAGAACATCCAAATACTGATTATACTTGAAAGTACATGCATTTTTTAATTTATTCCTTAGTTTCCGAAATTTCGCCCACAACGCTGCAGTATTGCGTTTTTTAGCTCGTTTCCGTGTGGATTGTACTTTGTTACTCAGGTGGCGCACTTCACTGTCAACCCAGGCAGGAGAATTTACATCCTTAATTACAGCGATGGGAATAAATTTACTGACAGATGAATGCACAAGATCAAGCCAACTTTGCCAATTAACATTAAGATCAGGATGGAGAAGAGCAGAGTGAAATGACACTTTGCCCATGTGAGATTGTAGCCCGATAATGTCAGCTCTTTTGAAATTGTACACGTTTCTCGCGCATGTGCGGAGTCTGTTGACACGAGTTTGGAAATTAAACTCGATCACAGCATGATCGCTGTCAAACTGACCATATATTGGGCTCGGAGCAGCGTTCGGGGATATTGGTGAAAACTAAATCCAGCACATTTCCCTTAATATGAGTAGGTTGGTCAATGATCTGGGTAAGGGAAAAGCTGTCAGCCAAATCACACAGCGTGCGTCCTGTGTTCGCCGATTCGTCCCACCAGGGTATATCTGGGAGAATAAAATCGCCAAGTGCGAATATAATTTTGTACTCAATACTGCATTTAGTAAAAACGTTAGACAAAAAATCATAAAAAGATACAGGATCGCTGTCTGGAGGTCTGTAGCACAAAATAATGCATACTTTCAATGATTTACTAGGCACTAGTTCGCAAATTATAACTTCACAAATACTGGGTTCCAAATTGGGCCGACGGCGGGAGATAATATTATTACGAATACCAAGAAGAATTCCGCCGCCTCGTTTGCCACCTCTGTCTCTGCGATACGGGGTATAACCCTCGGGAAGAATTTCATTTGACTCAACAGAGTCGTTCAACCAAGTTTCTGTGAGGGCGACGATATCAGGCATGCCAGCGTATATTAAGCCTTGAAGTTGAATCAACTTGTTACGCTTTTTATTGACAGACTTCACGCTTCTTGTGTTCAATAAAAAAAAAGTTCAGACCCTTGACTAAATTAGCTCGTGATTCAACTACATTGTGAGAAATAATACTCAAATCACTTGGAGAGTCAAGGGCAGATAACGTTACTACATCAAGGTCAACCTGTAACTGAGTGCCGGAGCTGGTAACCCTCTGGTTTTTTTGCTGCGTTGACTGGCGTAGTCATTTGCGTGTCGTGTCTATCATATATAAAATGTTATCGGCAAGCTTCTGTGCACCTAGCGGAGAGGGATGAATTCTGTCTCTTCTGAAGAAAGCTGCACGTTCCCAAAACAAATTAAAATTTGAGTGTGTGAGTGTGTCTATAAATGCAGTAGTGTCAATATCCCAGTCCAGATTCCCTATGCCAGCCCAAGCAATTTGGAAGGGAGAGAAATAAATGTAATGGTAACGTCATACACCGTACTACATCTTAAAATCTCAATGTCGTTCATCTGATCGCTGCATTCTCAACATTCTCAGACTCCTAAAACTTCAGTTTGTTCAACCACATTATCTTGGGAGAAATTGATTGTGATTTTCGTTAATCAAAAATGAAAGACTACATCAAGATAATTGAAAAGTTTAAATTTAGGGAAATCTGTAGACACCACGCGTGTAAATATGGGAATATGGCTTACTGGGAAAGTTTCTTAATATTGCCTAAAAGTTGCGGTCGCTTTTGGTACTGTACTTGCCACAGCTGAATTGACCTAAGTACAATAGTGACCAGCGTTAATTTGCGACTAACGTTTGACTTTGAAGTGACACTTTTTCAGTATTTCAAAATATAGAGCTGAGTGTATACATACCACTCAGAGATGCAGTGATTATGGACCACTCTTAAATTCTATGCATATCATGCATTCAAATGCCAAAACGCAGCGTTTCCGTTGTGTCCCGCAGTGTAATGGGGATGTTAGATTGAACGCTTATCTTATTGTTCATCGTTTTCCGAAAGATTATCTTCGTAGAACGAAATTGTTGAATCAGATAAGGAGAGATGAATGGCAGTAACTGCAGAGATTTTCTGATCGTGATACACGTTTCCAATGGTTTTATTTATTGAGGCATTAGCAGTGGCTTGATCAGGTCACAACTGAGAGTATAAGATTCTGTTTATCACATAACTGAATTGCACAATTTATTATAAAACAAATGTAATTTCTGTAAGCTCCCGCTAAGTAATTCCCAATATATGCTATCACAGACCTGACGCCATCACTCTGCTAACTTGCCCAGCCATCAAGCCATTACTTTTGTGTCTGAACAAGCAATGGTTTGTATTGATCACCTCCACATCATTAGTTGGACCATGGCAGAAGTACGAACGTTATAAGCTGGGGATTACATCATCAAGCACACATAATCACGCTGACAGAGGCTAACTAGATGCCAGTCAAGCATGTCACAAGCTACCTAGCTTGCCATGTGATTTTCACGAACCTGAGCTAGTTGAAGCATTATCTAAGGTTGGGGGGGGGTCAGGGGACAATAACTCCTCTACCGCTTCTGGCTCCCTTGCCTTGTCCTTTCTCCCAAAGAACCGCCTGATGTCCATGTCAGTGATCAGTATTAATTTGATTGAAATCATTAGCAAGTAATTCAACCCTCGCTTCCAGCATGCAACTACTGAACTGCCTACAAAGTAACATTGAGCGGTAAAGACCGCCCGATGTTGAACTTGGAAATTGTAACAATTTAACCTCATGATTCTGTGCCTCTGCCCATATATGGGCATGCCCCATATGGCTGGCCTTTGTGATCATGCCTCGCAATTATTCCTGCCGCTGCTACTACTGCATCAGTGTGTCAGCCATCCAAAGTGATTTGACACTAGTAGGCGAGGCTTAACTGTTGTTAATTGCGGGGGGGCTTCGGGAGATCCGGGGCTATTGGCTAATCATTCGGGGCTTACGACGCCCCTGGCGTACACCCACACGCATCACACACCTGAATGTGGGCTACGGAGTGCATGGGAGCGCAACTTGGTGGTCTCACGCATCCTGCCATTCAAGCGCGCTGAACCGCGGCTTTCGTTGCGCTCCACTCCTCCCCGTTCGACTTTCCCGGTCATCATTTCTGAGTGACGTAACCAGTCACGTGGTTATGTCGGCCATCTTGCTCTCCCGTTTCCTCTTCCCTCTTTTTTAGCCACTCACGTGGCTGCGTCAGCCATCTTGCTCTTCCCTTGTCTCGCTCCTTCTCTGGGCGACGTACTCACCCACGTGACTACGTCGGCCATCTTGCTCACACTTTTCCCTTCCTCTTTCCCTTTGAGCCCTCACGTGTGCAGTGTCTGTTCCTCTCAATCCTAGTTCCTTGTACATGCAGCTGTTTGTCGTGGTAGTTGTTGAAATAATAGATGTTTGTCGACTAAAGTATTTTTGATTACCATCAAATGTTACCAAAGTTAAATAAACTCTGTTATAATTTCTGAACAGCTCCCTGTGATTATTTGTGCATGTTTATTGCGGTAACAGCTGGTTGGGAGGTCCAGTGCTCGAATTTCACCCCTCATTGTTTACTCCACAAATGTAAATATTGTTAATATTGACATTTTGGCTTGAACAATTCCTTTGAAAATAAAACTTTGGTTCGGTTATTGGTCCCTCATCCCAGGGTGGTGCCCCGTTGCTATTAACTCATATAGAGTGGCGAAGTCCCGCCCCTTCCGGTGGACCCCATGGGACCTTAAATCCGAAAAAAATCACATGGGAGTCAATGGCGAGAGAAAAGTGAAGTTTTGATCCCGTTTGTTTTGCTCCATGAATTACACATATGTTGTTTCTGAATTGAAATGATAATTTTCTAACCAAAGACAGTTGCAGGTTGTCATAAAGATTTTAAGTTATATTTACTTTTGTCTGAGACCGCTCAATGAACTACATCCCTCCGTCTCGCTGAACTTACGTCATCGACACTAACATGGCCGTAAGTCTGGCACATTTTACCGCGTTCTTCCAGAACGAGAATAAAAGTATTAAAAGAGGGGAAAACCACTTCAAGTCTGGCCATATTGAGAGCTGCAGTTATGCCAAAGGGGAGTTAGTTGGTTCCGTCAGAGCTAGTATGCGGGACCGACTCTACAAGGTTTCGGTGAGTGTTAAAAAAGGGAAATGCCAACTAGCTAACGTTACGTTACTGTTAGCACCAGGAGGTATCTAAAACTGTAGCTAGCTGGCTAACGTCCGAGTTTACAATGATCAGTAAAACTCGTGTGATTTAATGTGTACGTCAGAGACTACAGACATATGCACACTGTCGAGGCTGTTATTTTTGTGTTCTCAGGGTCAGCTGGTAAGTCGACTAGGACAAATTTTGATTTTTGTGAAAATAACACATGGCTACGCACCTAAATTGACTCCGTACAAGCTAGCAATAATTTGTTAGCTAGCAGTAATTCGCTAGCTTGCAATAATTTGTTGGATAGCTAGATAACTAGCTAAGTAAAAACGAAGGAATTTCCCTTGATATTGCGATTGTATTGTGTTATTTCCCCCAGAGTGTATCTGTTTTAGATATCAATGGAGATTTATTTATTCCTTATTCAACGATGCATCATTTGCTTATCAGCATTATGAAAGCTACCCAGACATCGCTACAATTGTTCTTTACATTAATTAACACTTGTATCTTGCCTATCCTTGTTTTGCTGCTCATTTAATCACTTAAAGCATGCTGATAAACAGTACTTTCCTTTTATAGATCTGCATTGGAGATGACGGGACCATCTTGAATTCTATTGTGAGTGTGCGCAAGGGGAGTTGAAGTGCAGCCATGCCACAGCGTTGGCCATCTTTGCTATGTGGGAGATCAGCTCTACAGATGTGGAGTGCCAATGGAAGCCTGGCACTTCTAACGTCATACAGCCAGTGTCAAGAGCTTTACCCACAGCGAAGATGCCTACAATTCCCTGCCCAGAGACATCACTACTGAAGATGTGGACTAGATCAAGTCTACATTGAGGGGCACACAGTGTGGTATGGCATGGCTGTTTTCAACTGAGCCAGAGCCACAGCTTCAAGATCAAGCTGTTCTCACTGTCCCAGAGCTGGTAAAGAAGCATAGGGGTGAGGGGCTTGAGGAAAGTCTTGCCTCAAATGCGTCTAACCAGGGATCAGCAAGCTGCCATCCAGACAGCCACCATGGGACAGCGGCGAAATCCCCAGCGGCAGTTGCACAGACAGGGCAGGTTGACAGCCAGCAATTTTGGTGCGGTGCTACATTCACGACACTCTTCCACTCCAAGCCCGTCCCTCATGAAGAGGGTGCTTGGGGGGTACAATCTGGATAGAGTCCTGGCTGTCAACTGGGGAGTCGTCAATGAGGCTGAAGGGGTGAAGGCTTTTGAGCAGGCCTGGCAGGTGGAGGTGCTCGAGTCTGGCCTCTTCGTGAGTGAGTCAGTATCTCGGGAGCATCACCCGATGGACTTGTGGAGCCGTCTGCTGTGCTGGAGGTTGTGTCCACACAGCCAGAGGAACATGACTATCGCAGAGGCAGTTCAGTCACCATCCTTCTGTCTTTGTGAGAGGGGTGGGTCATATGCGCTAAAAGAGAATCACCCGTACTGGCACCAGGTCCGAGGACAACTATACCTCACAAATCGTGAATTGTGCTACTTCGTTGTGTGGACTACAAAGGAGGTAATTGTAATCACCATCCCCAAAGACCCTGCATGGCGTGGAAATCTCCCTCCCCTGGAGAACTTCTACACCCAGCACATGCTCCCTGTGTTGGCCAGTAGAGAGGATGTAAATGTGTGAATATTTTCTTTTTAATAGAAACAGTTACTGTTTTACAAGTTCTTTGTTTTCACTTGTTCCTTGTTCTATTGAAATAAGTTTTTTTTCAAGTTCCTTTTTTTCTTGGGAGACACTGGATCAGCGTTCACGCCGCATCTCCTGTCAGTACCTGTTAACAAAACAGGGAAGCTAATGATGCAATTAAAAACCACATTTGGATTTGAATTCAAGGGACAGATTTGGAGATCCCTTCAGCAAGGATCCTCTAAACTGGACTTTGATTTTTATTTTTTATTTTTTTGCATCAAATGTATTTAAAAATGAAGCATTCATGGATGATTTATCTTTCACACACACACCACACACACGCGCAAAAACACAAAGGAACGAACAAAAAAAAAACAGAGTGGAACGCTCTTCAACTGAGGCATTAACATTTACAACTAATCCACAACAAGGGTGCTGGCAATCTCTTTGATAAGTGGATTTTGCAGGTTTACCAGCGCACAACAGAGCTGCACCAGGACATTGGCGGAATCCTGGAGGCGTGAAGGAATCCGATGGAGAATCCTGAACTCCTTGAGCCTGCCAATTGTCCTCTCCACATGGATACGATTCGTCGCTATCTCCCTTGTGGCTTTGACCTCGCTCTCTGAGAATTTTCCCTTATTAAGGAAGGGGGGGATGTTCACAGTGACACCCTCAGGCACAATGTCTGATTCAGGAACCCCTTATCTGCCAAAGTGGGGTCGCCAGGAACTAAGAGCTCCAGAATGCCAGACTGCTGCACAATGCACTTGTCAGACACTGAGCAAAAATTGATCACGCCATTGGGGGTTACGGAGATGAGCACTTTGAAAGAGTGCGTCCCTCTGTATGTTGAGTATACCAACTTCGCTTGATCCATCTGGCTTGGGGCCGCAATTTGTATGTCTGTGCAGTCCACTATCATGTGGCGATTGAAGGCAGAGGTTTTAAATAATGTTGGCATGCTCTGCTGATTTTTTTGGTGACTAGGCACCGTGGACATCATCGTCTGGAACAGTAGCTTGTGGAGCAGATGGACCATAGTACTGACTGCATTGCTGACTGTTGCAGTACTGCACTGAAACAGCTGTACAAGGTGCGGGTGAGGGTAGTCCTGACGGATCTTCATTAAGGCCATGGAGACCTGGTCCTCCAGTGACGTCCTCCACTTTCCACCCACTAAAATACCAGATAGACCCCTCAAAGTGCTCAACCAACCCTACAACCCTTTTAAACATGGCTGTACCTGGAAGCCCTGTTTCCATTCTTATCACTGAGACCTGCTGCAGAGTATTTACTTGGGCCTCTTCTATCTGCAACAGCCCCACACTGCAGGCTGTCCGCCCCATCTGCTTGCACGCCAGAGGTTCCAGGTCCAGGGTCAGTGTCAGCTGACTGGTAGTACATGGGCACTTTGGCATAGCTGTGGTCAGAGTGCTGATTTATTGAGGATAAGCTTTCCTCATTTGCTTTGGTCCACTCAAATAAACACGGCCCTTTTTCCCTGCCGTAGGGAGAATGACAGCTGCAAATTCTAGAATTTTCACCTGGTTCCCCGTCTGCTCGTCTGCAATGAGAAAATAATGTAATGAATGGTAAAATCCAACCAGACAGGCCCTCATACTCAAAGTTTCAATTTGTCCTGTGAAACATTTCTGATTTGAAAAGTGGTATACAAATGAAGTTAACCATTACAATGTTTTTATTTGGCTTACCAATATTATTATTATTGGTAGTATTCATATTAGTTTTGGTATTGGAAGAGGTAGTAGAAGTATTAGTGGTGGAATTAGTAATGGCAGTAATACAGTAATATTTGTATTACTGTTGATCTAGAAGTTGTTTTGAAAGTGTTTACCTGAACTTGTGAACCACATGGATGTAAATTGACAGAAATGTCTGTGCTGAATTTCATGTCCTGTTTTTTCAGTTGCCAAGGCAGTCAACATCACCATCTTGCAACGTGTGTAAATTTCCTGGAGAATTTGTGAACACAGCACGTGCTCCACGTGTAGAATAGTAGAGAGGAGGACATGTAGATATGTAAATACTTTTTTAAATGAAGTCAGTGTATATTTTACTGTTCAGGTTTTTTGGGAGACAATAGATCAGCGTTCATGCTCTGTCTCCTGTCAGTACCTGTTCACAAAAGTGTGGTACAAATGAAATACTAATATTTGGGTCATTCCATGTCAATTCACAGATTCCAGAAACTTCCCCAGTGACAACTCTGATTTGACTGAAAAAAAATTCTAAAGTTAGTTTTTGACCCCAAATGAAGGAATCCCACATTTCAGCTTCATACTGAAATTCCTTTATTTGGGGTCAAAAACTAATTTTAATCTCTCAAATCTGAGAGATGTCATTGGGGAGGGTGTGTGGATTGACTTGGAATGACCCATTAGTAGTCATATTTGTATTACCATCCATTAAGGCAGTAATTTGAATGTTAGTATTGTTAGCAGTAGTATAATGAGTTGTAGTGAAAGCATTACTGTTAATAAGACCGTTGTGTTAAACTGAAAACCACGCCATTCTGTGTTTACAGCCATAGCCCTGCTGCATAGCATGTAATTTCTTTTCACTGCCTAAGTTCGGCAGATATTATTTTCCAAGAAGATGGGGGAGTTCATTTCCCTGATCTTCACACCTTGACTAACATGGTAGCATGTTGGTCCTCCAATGATCTCAGCTTTTGGCTGGGTTCTGCTTTTTTTAGACTTTGAGGTTTTGTGGTTGTTGAAAATGTGCAGAGAGAGAAATATGTTCACATTTGCAGAGCGCAGAAGAGACACTTGTGTCTGCCCTCTGGTATAAAAGCTGCTACATTCTATTGCACAGACAATGTAATCTAGCAATATTTAATACATTCCTTGGGATTGATGAGACAATCATGATTAAGACAGCAAGGTGAAAAGTCTAGAAGCCCTGCAAGGGACCATGCTTTTCTGAACAGGAGAGTAGTGTTCTACCTAATTACATGCAGGTTCATGCTAGAAACCTTTGGGCTCTATCTTTCACACTGCCTTACCCGTTGCCACTACCCGCAACCCGTGAATTACGCATTTAGCAGCTTCCACTATCCCTAAACGATATCTTGCGGCCACACTATCCGCTATGCATTATGCCGAATCCTTTATTTGCGCCTGGAGGTGTGCCCGTGGGCGTGTTTATGCGCCTTCCCTACAATTGCTATCTTGACCACACACGTTAGGGAAAGTGTATAGCGGGTCTTAAAACCACCCGCTACCCGCATTTCGGCTTTCACAAGAGCGCTATGCACCAGCACTCAGCAACGAAATTTTTTTCCAGCGAGGGAATTTCAGAACTCTCTTGCGAATGAAGGTAATTTCGGCGACAAGTATGTACACCTGTTTTTGCAGCACGGTCACGCAACTTGCTGTAAAAATTGACAGCTGTCCGATTGGAAAATGTAAACGGACGAAACCACGACTTGTCACCAGAATTACCTTCATTCGCTGAAGAGTTCTGAAATGCCGCTCTCGCTGGGGAAAAAAAGTTACGTCGCTGAGTGCCAGTGCATATACCTAATTTTATTTTTTCTAAAATGGGATTTTGTTCTATGCTTCATTTTAGATGGGAGAGGGAGTTGTAAGTGCATGGCGAAATGCTTTTTTTTTTTTTTTTTTTTGAAGTTTCCATCACAAAAGGGGTAGGCTTGATTTTTTTTTTTTTTTTTTTGACTACATATCAAACATTAAACAATATGTCAATGTCAAATAATAATAATGATAATAATAATAATAATACTACAATTCATGATTAACTTAACAAAAACAGATCCTCCCCTGACTGGATTTGACCTCATGCACGGGCAATTTAACTTTGTCAACGGAGAAACGTGGCGACCTTCCTCTCCCCATCACGGATTTCGGTTTGAGGATTTGGGATAGCGCAGCCTGCTCCGAAAGGCAGTGGCACCTGGCACACTGATTGGTTTAACTGGCGTAACGCCCAAACCACGCCTATGCATAATGTAACGGGTAGCGCTGGTGTTTTAGGGATATAGGAAGGTGTGCTAGATAGCAACTTTCGCGGGGGAACGCCTCTTACGCAATGCTAAATCCCCAAGTAACGGGTTTAGGGACTCTGGCGCAAGATAGGGCCCTTTATCTCCATACAATTCAACTTCAAATCAAGTATCTTAATATTGTAATGTTATGCACACCTAAAAAATGAATAACATATTTGGGCTCACATTATTATTTTATTTTTTTCTTTGGGAGGGGTCAAAAAGAAATAAAAATGCAAACCACTCATTGTAACAAGCCATATTTAAAGTGATGTGCCATAATCTCATTTTTTCTAAATGTATGACAAGCATCACAGGACTGCTAATTGTAATTAAAACTAAATTAAATGGACAGTCATTGATTTTTGTCAAATATTGCAATTGCCCCCCCTCCCTCATGCCATTTCCTGTTATTTTCGCAGGTCAACCAATCTTCATCCTGCAGACCGCAAGTTTTACGCCCCATCTTGTCAGACTCCTTTCTCCTTTTTGTGGCGGATGCACAGGCAGGGCCAGCTGGCAGTCAGCGATGATGTTGTCCTGTTGTGTTGTCCTCCTCCATTCCATGCCCCTTGCTTTATTATTATTATTATTTTTATTATTCATTTCAGTGTAATTCAATAAAAAGTTACTTTGTAAACTTAAACCTTCAATAAATGTTTGACACAAAATTATTGGTTGCAGATTCAGATTTTTGAACCCCAATGCAAGATGAAATATAATAATGAAAATATAATGAAAGACCACCTCACGAAAACTGTGAAATTCATTTATTGGTCATTATGTACAAAATGAAGAGCGTTGATTTGCAAGCCAACTTTGCAGGATCAGGATATGCTGATGTAGCTGGGAAGAGAGAATAAAGAAAATATTAGATACCAACTTTAAAACTTAAATAAAAGAAATTTCAAAACATCTCGCTGCTCTTGGAGACACTGGGCTCCATCTTTAACACTGCCCTACCCATTGCCACTACCCGCTACCTGTGAATTACCATTTAGGGATAGTGGAAGCTGCTAAATGCATATCCTGCGGCCACACTACCAGCTGTGCATTATGCCGACTCCCTTATTTGCGCCTGGAAGTGTGCCCGTGGGCGTGTTTATGCGCTTTCCCTACAATTGCTATCTTGACCACACACGCAAGGGAAAGCGTATAGCGGGTCCTTAAACCACTCGCTACCCGTTTGGGCTTTTACAAGAGCGCGCCCAGGCAGCTTCATTGCGCGTCCACTTGGACATATGTGGACGTGCACATGCGGTTCCACTTCCCGAATTAACTTGCCTATAAAAAGCCACCTTGCTTTAGCCTCAGTTGAACCCCTGAGAAAATGGCAGAGATAGTACTAAATTGCCTTGATCGCCAGTTAAATAATAGAAGACGCCCAGAACGCGTGTACCGCCAGCGCACCAGCAACCTGGGCCTTTCAGGTAAGTCTGTATTGTTTGTATTTTGTATCAATCATTTTTTCCGCTTTTATAATAGTATATAATTATTATAATATATATTAATGATATTATATATAATATCAGGGCCGGCGCTAGACCTGAAAATTTGAGGAAAATATCCATCCCTTTATTGACTACAATTAGTCCTGGCTAATTCTAGCTGGTTTTCCTTAATTAACACGTTTCCAATTCAAGAATAATCAAGTGGCAATTGAAGACACGGCTTCTCTCCCCCATGCGATCTAACAGCGACAAAATAATGGGCTACATTCAGTACAGAAAAATAATTTAATTATAAATGGGTCTATGCACTGGCACTCAGCAACGGTAATTTTTTTTGCAGCGAGAGCGGCATTTCAGAACTCTTGCGAATGAAGGTAATTTCGGCGACAAGTACGCACACCTGTTTTTGCAGCACGGTCACGCGACTTGCTGTAAAAAATAGACAGCTGTCCGATTGGAAAATGTAAACGGAGGAAACCACGTACTTGTCACCAGAATTACCTTCATTCGCTGAAGAGTTCTGGAAATGCCTTCTCGCTGGAAAAAGTTACGTCGCTGAGTGCCAGTGCATAGACCTAATTTTATTTTTCTAAAATGGGATTTTTTGTTCTATGCTTCATTTCAGACGGGGGAGGGAGTTGGAAGTACATGGCGAAACGCATTTTTTTTTCTTTTTATCTTTTTTTTTTTTTTTTGAAGTTTCCATCACAAAAGGCGAGGCTTGATGTTTTTTTTTTTTATTACATACCAAACATTAAACAATATGTCAATGTCAAATAATAATGATAAAATAATACAATTCATGATTAACTTAACAAAAAACAGATCCTCCCCTGTCTGGATTTGACCTCATGCACGAGCAATTTAACTCGTCTCACGGAGAAACGCGTGGCGACCTTCCTCTCTCCATCACAGGTTTCGGTTTGAGGATTTGGGATAGCGCAGCCTGCTCCTAAAGGCAATGGCACCTGGCACACTGATTGGTTTAACTGGCGTAACCCCCAAACCACGCCTATGCATAATATAACGGGTAGCGCTGGTGTTTTAGGGATATAGGCAGGTGTGCAAGATAGCAACTTTTGCGGGGGAACGCCTCTTACGCAATGCTAAATCCCCAAATAACGGGTTTAGGGACTCCGGCTTTATATGAGTGTCTGTAGAATGTGTGATGCAGTGTCGGGATGCATTGTGCCTTCAATGAATGTAAAATATGTGCACCTGAAATGCTTACAGCAGTAATTGGGCTTCCATAGAGGGCCAGTCCACTGTGCAAATCCCTCGAGGTCTCAGCAGAGTTGCAGGACAGGTAAAAAAAGAAAGAGGTCAGTGGCTATGCTTTCAACACAATTGGATAATTCCTCCCTAGCAGACTTGTTCATTCCCTCAGTAATCACCACTCTGCAATCTTGCCAAAAAATGAGACTGACTCACCCTTCACCATGATGAAATACGTTGTCCTGAAGAATTTCATGCATGGTTGCCTTCTTCCCTTCGACTCTTCCGTAACTGCCTTACCTTCATAATGTTTCATAATAACTTCACGCAAACAAATATAGCTTTTCTCCTAAACCTGAACTGTACATTTAAGTGAGCCACAAAATGCATCATGAAAATTCAATCAATCAATTAATAACCAGCTGTTAATTTGTCTTTAAGTGAATTTAATATTTAGAGCAGTTTTGTGCCCTCTTAACTCACAAGTTAACAGAAATATCTATGTTAGCCATCAAGAATCAAAAAATACCATACCCACATTGCAATGTATTGGAAATAACAGCTTTAAACGAGAGAAAACAATGTAACCAATCAAATTATAGATGTAGTTGGTTCCTAATTTTTGAAAACTGATTGGCACATCATGACAAATTTATTCAACAAGCAAATGGTAAAAAGTCAAACCAGTTTTGTATTATGGTAATCTAATTAAGTTCACCTGAAGTTTTTTGAAATAACTTGAAACAGTTGTGTCCAGCAGCCTAATTTGGGGTTTATGGATTTCCGCAGTGTCTAAATTGATCTGTTTGAAATGTTATATTACTTGAAATTTCTTGCAGTATAGATATAATTACACTATCTTCTAGGGTATTTTATTCTTCATGCCATGTATGGATGTTTCTATGTAACATTTGGCTAAAGAGAGTAATTAACAAATCTTAACATGAAAAACACCTAATTATGACATTAACAGCTTGTTAAAAATCTGCAGTTACAACCACGGTTGGAACAGAAACCAGCATACACAGTGGGTCCCCAGGAACGACATTGAAGACCACTGGCTTAATGAATGAGAGAGTCCACTTCAACTGATGCTATGTTTTAGTTTCAAGGCAGTAAACAAGTGCTATTTATGTGACCTCTTACAGAGTCAGCAAGATACCTGGGTACAGATTGTGCAGATCAAATCCATGCTAGATTACTAGGCTACAAACTGCTGACCTTTTGCCATAGTTTAGCAATATCCCTATAGATACCACTATATACTCTGTACGTGTGTGTATACATGGCGATATTGTTTTCACAAAATATCTATTTTACGTTTTGGAGGATTACATCAAAATAAAGCAGAACAACCCTCTAGTTTTTTGATATTATAGAGTTGAAGTGATGATGATGAGCATAAAACAAGTTCCATTTTGATATCAGGTGGCAGCATTGAGATAAGGGGGGCCAAAGTTCGGTGCCCCCAAAAATGGTTTTCATCCAATATTTTCCGAACCATAGGAGCTATCATTTATTTGACTACAGATTCGGAACCAGCATGAAAAATTACATAATCCCAAAATTTTGGGATTTTTGTCCATGTACATATAGCAACTGCTGGTGGAAAAATCAGGACAATCTGAGAGATGGTGGTTACAAATGCCCAGGCTACTGGTCCATTTGAGATGGAATGGCCCACCTCACCTAGTGTAAAGGGCACCCCCATCTAGCGCCGGTCAAAGGACACCTATTGGTGATCGCTTACACCAACATTCATTTCATCATAAAAATCTTAGAACTGACTTTTGATTTGATTGGAAAACTCCTTGAATACATAGCAAAAAAAAACTAAAGCCAGGTTTAGCTTCATGGTTTCTTGTGAAAAATGTACAACAAATTCGATGAAAATCAAATAAACGGTTTATGAGATATAAGGTTATTTGAAAGTGCTACTTTTTGCAGTTTAGTTCCAATTTTGCCACCAAGTGGCGGCCTATAAACACTGCAGTCAAACTTACAGAACACCTTTCTCCCAGTTAAGGAAGCAAATCCTGCAAGTTTCATGAAAATCGGAGAAAGTTCCCAGTTTACCATATTCGGCTTTTTCGTCAAGTGGCCCAAGAAAAACTGTGCAAAAAGGGTTAATACCGAAACCAGCCCCAAAACTCTCTTTACCACTGAGACTAGAGATGCTGAGTGTCAACTTGAGCCATGTTTCATC
The DNA here is from genome assembly GCA_029692085.1 of Gymnothorax javanicus. Lineage (NCBI taxonomy): Eukaryota > Metazoa > Chordata > Actinopteri > Anguilliformes > Muraenidae > Gymnothorax > Gymnothorax javanicus. The sequence continues at coordinate 151,872,390 of CM056197.1, forward strand.
ACTTTTGACTTAGGGCGCATGGAGAAATCGTAGTGTGCAAATGTGGTAATTTAACCTTTCGGCGGCAAAAAGCGCCCCTATACTTGTGCACCTTAAAGCCGTACTATGTAGTTTTCACCGGATTCGCTCGCGGTGTCCCCTGCAGTTGATAAATGGTATTGTCTGAAATAAACTGTTGTAAAATCTGTCTACACGTGCATTTGTTGACAAGCCAACTACACCAGCGAACTTTCTGAAAAAAAAAAAATTGAAATTGAAATTGAAGCAGGACATGTGATGTGCGATCTGATCAACCATGTCTTCAGACCAGGTAAGGGAGACTTAAAAATCGGTCTAACTCAAGTAGATGGCAACGTCCACACTACAACTATAACGACAATGATAATGGCAAACAACATTGTTGCGGTCACTTTCAGAGTGATTTTTTGCAAGTTAGAAAAACTGACCGCCAATCGAAATCAGTCGGAATTTACAGGGCTTCGCGTTCATTCAACATGGCAGATGACATTGCAGAGAAAAGGGGCTCTGTCACAGCTGGAACGCACAACATCAATGTCAATGTTTACACAACGATATCGTTCATCAGTGTCGATGCTCAAATCGTTATGGTTATCACTATAGTTATCGTTCTCAGTGTGGACGGCTCTTTATGGCATTTTATGCATGCACTTTGAATGTCAGGTATGGAACCTAACACGGAAGTTGGTGTCACTCACATGCACTGCTGCTACTAATCCTCGCCCTAACCGGCATCAATTCATTTTTGCTCGCTTAGAAATGAGTGGACGTCGCTTACACGCACAGTCGCTGTTCGAATAGGCAGTCCCTTTGCAGAATCCGACCACAAAGACGTCATGCGCAGAACCAATTAGCTTGTGCGATAAAACAAGACGGCGGCAGGGAGTTGACAGAAAATCCCTGAAACGACGTGAGTACATGCTCACTCAGATCATTACCTTATTCTTCCAAAATAAAACACGACAAATTTTCTACCTTTAGTACTCTATACGGGACTGAAGTACATGTTGTGACGAATTCGTCTGTGGCTGTGGGGGGTGCGTCCGGGTTCAATGACCGGGAAGGGCTCGCTCCTGCACCGGTGAGAGGAGAAGAATGCGGGGTAGGCAACCTGATCCATATACATAAAGGAGACGGACTTGAACTTGGGGGCGGCTGGACAGTAACTTTATTTAGGCACTCGATAGCCATGCGTAACGTCAAACGAGTGGTCCACCATTTTCCTACTCTCATTCTCACTCTCACTCACGTAAGCTGCACAACACCAGATCCTTATAGATCATCACGTCGCATGCAAATACACGTCATCACATTGATTCCAGGGAACTTGTATCATTCAGTCACACGCGCATCCCGGTTTATCATACTCGTTACAACAATTATGATCACACACTTCGACTGACGACTAGTTTAGAAATGTTCGCCAGCTAGCGATAGCATGACAACTAGCTCTAGCATGTCAGATACCAGCTAGCTAGATAAATAGCTGGAGACGATTATTTGACTGAGCATAAACGGGGTACTAGATGATTCCAATGACACAGCCTGACACAAAGCAAGTTCAAATGCACTAGAACCAGAACTAGAATGAAGGATTAAGCTAACAATTTGTACGTACTTGTCCAAAAGTAACAACGCCAGGTCGCCATCTGTCACCCACATCCTCTAGTCTTTCAGCTCTGACCAGCGAGTGAAAGCCGGTCCAATGTTGACCCTAGTCCTGGATCTTATTTTATTGCTTTCTCTTTTTTTATTGCTTTGTCTCCTGGGACAACACCTTTGCCTTCTTCGGTTTCCTCAACGCATCAGCCATTACAACCACTTACGACTCTGCTTCATTCTAGGTACATTCACTCGCTGGTCTCGAGAGACGTGGGGAGGGGGATTGTGTGATGTATGCCGTAAAGTAGTTTGTAGTCCTTTTTGGGCCTGGGTTTCTACCCGAAACCCAAAGTTACATAGTGCCAGTGAAGGCGATGCAGGCGCGATCGAGCCATGACTAAAGTATCATTCAACCTATTGTGAGTTGATGTATCGCCAGAATGATCTTGGAAATATATACTATTAAAAAAAGTAGGGGATATTTTATTTTGAGATCAAAATTTTCACATATACAAAGGGATACGAAACCATGTTGTATAGTTCCTTACTGAGGAAGCATTTCCAAAGAAATTCATCACCCAAACACATCAATGACACTCTCACGATCTGCACGGGATGCTATTGATGATCAAGGGGGTTGTGCCACAAATTTGCATGACTCTGAATTGGAAGGTTAGAGCCACTGTAAAGGAAGATTTTGAAGAGAAAGCATCAGATTATCAGTGGTTGAAGTTGTTAATTAAACAGAGACCATGCGCCGTCTAACACAGGAGGAGAGGTTACGTGCCCTTGGCATGCTACAGGTTGGCACAAGACAGGTCGTTGTGGCAAGGGCAATGAATGTTTCCCAGTCTGTCATCAGCAGATTATGGTCCAGACATCGTGCTACAGGGTCTGTTCAGGATAGACCACGATCCGTCGACCAAGGGCAACAACTCAGGCTCAGGACAGATTCATCCGCACTATTGTCTTGAGAAATCGTATGGTAACAGCAAATCAGATAAGGTCTCAACTTCAAAGGGATACTGGCTTGGTAGTGAGTGGCCAGACCATCAGGAATCGTCTGCACAGATTTCACTTACACGCCCGACGTCCTCGTGTCATTCCCTGTTTGAGGGATCGTCACATTAGGGCCAGACTCAATGGTGTCGTCATCATCAACGCTGGGATAATCGCCGATGGAACAACGTAATGTTCTCAGATGAGTCGAGGTTCACTGTGGACTTCCTTGACGAGCGCAGGAGGGTTTGGCGCCGACGTAACGAACGTTTCCATGACGTTAACGTCATTAGACATGATCCGTATGGCGGTGGATCTGTAATGGTGTGGGGAGGCATCACTGCTGCGGCAGAACAGACTTGCATGTTGTTGCTGGACGTGTCACAGGGCAGTACTACCGGGACAACATCTTGGCACCTCATGTTGTGCCGTTTGCACGTCGTTATGGCCGCAGTTTCATTTTCCAAGATGACAATGCCAGATGTCATAGGGCCAGGATCGTTACAGATTACCTCCAGCAGCAGAATATCACCACATTACCATGGCCAGCACTCAGTCCGGACCTTTCCCCATCGAGCATGTCTGGGACATGCTTGGACAGCGGCTACGCCAACGTCAACAACCTCCTGCCAATGTCCAAGAACTTGCTGCAGCATTGCAACAGGAATGGAATAACGTTCCCCAAAATGACCTGGGACGTCTCGTTAGGAGTATGCCACGCCGAATTCGAGCTTGTCTAGCTAACCGAGGGGGTTTTACCCGATACTGACTCTGTTTCACAATGGTGGTAAATTTGCTGTGTGACCCTGTGTTTGTGTCGACCCTTATTCTGGAGAATCTGTCCTTTACTGACTGTACACAGGGTTTCGAATAAATTGACAAATGTTTCCTTAATGTTTTTATGTCATTTGTTTCCTTCCTGACCTCATGATCTGCATTTCATGGTACTTGTAAATCCAATATCCCCTACTTTTTTTGAATAGTATATATATGAGAGTGAAAACACTACATAGTGCTGCTTTAAGTCAGCCGCAGTAATTTCCATCCAAATCAAAGTAAGAGGTCCAAACCTATAATGACATGCACAAAATACCTTAGCTGACTTAGGGCGCAAGCCACACAACGCCTGGGAAAGTGTGCGTAATTACAAAAAGTAGTGATTTGCAGCGCCAATCAATAGGGCTGCGCCCTAAGTCAGCCCCTAAAATTTTCACATTTTTGGAGCGTCCATACCCGATAGACTAGCACAAATGAAAATCAATTTGGCTCACTCAGGGCGCACAGAAATACAAGCATTCAAAAACCTAATTTTGATGATTTTGCCATTTTGGCTGATTTTGACCCCAATATTCCAGGACCCCCCAAAAAAAGCGGTCCCTATTAAGGATAGAAAATGTGATTTTTGTTTGTTTCTAACATACATCGATCAATAAAAAAAATTTCGGACAAATTCGAAGGGGTCATGAATCACCGCCTGCCTGACTCTTATAAAAACGCTCCTAAAATTCAAACTGAGGCCTTGGTAGCATTTGAGTTCAGCAACCTCCTAACTCTATACTAAGTCTATCAAGTTGGAGGCTAAACACAGGGCTCAGGATTCACGTGCAAACAAAAGTTAAGCACTATTCCCATTTCTTGTCCCAAAATTACGTGCATATCTTCTCAGAACCTTTTTTTTTTTTTTATCTTGCCAAATGATTTGCCTCAACATTCTCCTGAATTTGTCCTTGCAGTACACTGATGGCCACACAAGCCTTCCAATGAAGTACCGCCAACAGACCTGCAATAGGGCCACCGAGAGGCAGGGGCGGACTGGCCATCTGTGTGTTCTGGAGAATCACAGAACGGCCGGTCATTCAGGATGGCCGGCGGCCACCACGCAGTCATCACCAGTTGTTGCTCTTTTCTTTCCCCTGCTAATCTCTTTTTTCACACTCCAGTCCAGGGGCGGACTAGCCATCGAGAATACCGGGAGTTTTCCCGGTGAACCGCTCCAGTTAGCGGATAAACCCGCCATAAACTCATAAGTACCCAGACGCCCTACCATGTAGTGACCCACGACCCATAATGAATCGCGTACAAGCGCCATGGATCGGCCCTATAACACTTTGCTTCTATTATAGTGGACGCTTGGTGAAGATCTAACCTGCTACATAACCGCACCAGGTATAACCAGTCTACCAACCATTGTAACTCCGGAGTGTCATAGTTATATATAACACTTTTAGGGGTTCTACTTCACTATTCTGGTTGTATTAAGTTATGGCCTTGTAATTTGTATTTATTTATATATTTGCTTTATGCTACAGGAATGTCCGAAAAACTGTTTTCTTGCAAATAAAAACGATTTACGGGCTTTGGCTATTCCCAATTTATTTAATTTTGTTGTTTTTGTCCTAAAAGTTTAAGAAGGCAGGCTTGCTGCGAAATTTGTTTAACCAATGACCTTGCTTGTCCCCTGCTGTGGTAACAGTCTAAAAACGCGTTTCAACGACTACATGATCACGAAAATGTCAGAAAGCAATGGAGAGGCGGGAAAGCGAAGAGAATAAAGGAAGCAGATAATGGAGCCTCAGGCTTTCAAATGCAAACTTAAAACCGACCAGCTGTTTTGCCACGATGATCCTCATGCAGCAAGCAGTTTTCTTTTGGAGGGGGACACGGAAGCGGTAAGACTGACGTTAAATTAATAGGCTATCGCAAGTGTGAGTTTGGTTAAAATTTGCTTGAGCTTACGTAACAACTCCAATGGACAAGTTATTAGCCTACTATTTGATGCATATTGATTCGTTGTTTTACGGTGGCAAATAAAATTTGTCCTAAAATATAGGAAGACTTTCCAAATTTTCAATTCCAAAACCCTGTCGTTCAGAATCACCTACCATTAAACTTGCAACCAAGTTTCTGCGGTTCTGAAGATAGTGAGCTATTCTACGCCCATTAGAGTCTGTTAGTAAAATATGTAACTTCATTTTTAAAAAGGCTATGTATGAATCAATCCAAATAATGCAGTGGTCTTATTGAAAAATTCAATGCCCCCAAAGTCACATTTCTGTGTCACATCCATTCATGCAAAAAAAAAAATATTTCTGTAAAATACATTAGTTATATGTTGACAATGGTATGTCTTTAATATAGGACAGCATCATTATATTCAGTTTATCTCAGGACATCTTTCGGGTAAATAGGATCTTTAATATAAATAGGATTGTTTGTTTTTGGGTATTACCCACCCAACACCTGCCTACTCACATGTACAACGTACATAAGTACATGTACATGAGAAGTGGGGGGGGGGTTGGACCAGGTGATCTGTTAACATCTGCTAAGATCACACATGCATATAGCCACTAGGTTTGTATGTTAGATAAACACAACAATTATTTTGTTGTAGGCTAATTGATGTCATATAAACTCAAGAACTAATAATATCAATGTTTTATGGGAAATATAATCCAGTATGATGTTAAAATGCATACTCTTTTGTCAAATAACGTGAAGTTTTTTCAGCCAGCCACTACCTCCCCATCCCCACCGTCGTCTGGAGAGTGGGCCGGTCAGGTACGAATTCCCGGGCCACTTTTTTGCCCCAGTCCGCCCCTGCCGAGAGGTCTGCCATAAATTCATGCTTTGAGCCAGCAGCATGTCACAAGATCAAAGTCATAAGAATGCAAGTACGCAGAAGTAAATTAGAATTTCTGTAACAATATTGTATGTGTAAGTAAGATGATTTTATCAACTTTGTCAACGTTTTAAGAGAAAAAATGCAGAATTTAGGGCAACTGAGTCCAAAAAACAGACCTAAATGTGATGCTACTTATTTCAAAGTGCAAATACAGTTCAACCCTACGTCTCCACTTCAAGTCTACATCCACCTTACCCCAGCTGTTACTTTAGCTCTCTGGAGCATTGTGAGTATTCTGCCCCTGATTTCTTTAGTTGCCAGAGAATACACTATAGGGTTCAGACAGGAGGGGATACATGTGGCCAAAGCCAGGTTCACCATTTTGAGGTTTTGATCAGTGTGGAATAAGAAAAGTTCAATGATATATATAGATAAGGTGGGCCCGTAAAAAACTGCCACAAGAATGAAATGTTCAGTGCAAGTTGCAAGTGCTTTGTACCGACTTTCCACATTCTTCATTCTGAGCACAGCTCTTAAAATACAGCCGTATGACAAAACAATTAAACTAAGTGGACCAAACAGGATCAGCATACCTACTAAAGAGGCAGCTGTCCAATGTAGTGTGTAATCATTGCACGCTAGATAGATCACAGCCGTATACACACACATATAATTGGACACAGTGAGAGAATCACAAAAAGAGAGTTTGTTCAAGATCAAAGCAAAAAATATCAAGCCACTTTCAGTAAACACCCAAATTGTGATTACAATACCCATCATTCGTGTTGGAGTGTTGATAGAACCATGCCTCAGTGGGAAACATATCACAATTAACCTGTCATAGGCAAGAACACTGAGGGAAAATGACTCTAAAAATATAGAACTGTAATAAATGACAATCTGTGCTAAACACCCATTATAGGACATAAACGTCTCTCCTGTTACAACTGTATTAATTGTAGAAGGAATAAAAGATGTACTGCATATAAGGTCTACAACCCCTAAATTGGCCACTGCAATATACTTTGGAGTATGTAAGCGATTATCTATCCATATAATGACAATGATAAATACATTGAACAAAACTGTTACAATGTAAACAAAGCCAAGGAAAATAATAAACAACTCAGCAAACTTTAAAGTTGTGAATCCAATAACGTAAAATCCTGCTGGTCTAATGATGGAGTCATTTGTGATTGAAGTGTTGAGAATTCCCATTGCATGGGTGCGGCATTCAGGATGTCCGACTGCTATTTCCTTTGGGCCTTGAGAAAGAAAGATTAATGGGAATCAAGGATACAGCCATCTGACAATACATCTGAATGTTCAGCAGCCTTGCAGTTGGATATTCAGACTCTGATAGTTATAGTTTGAAAGGCAACAACACATTGAAAACTTTCTGTGTTATTCATTTGAATAAACTATGTGAGCCAAAACATTTTGACCACATGCCCAACATGTTGTTGATCGTCTGTGTGCCGTAAAAACAGCTCTGTCAAATTCACATCCACATGAGTTCCCAGACCCAGGGTTTCCCAAAAGAACCATTCCCAGAGTGTCACACTCCCTCCACCAGCTTATCCTCTTCCCACAGTGCATTCTGAAGCCATCCCTTTCCCAGGTAAATGCCACACACGTTCCCTGCCAAAGTAAATGATGTCAAAGTAAAGGCGACTTTTCGGACCAGTCAACTTTCTGCCATTGCTCCATGGTCAATTTCCGATGATCGCTTGCTCATTGTAGGGACTTTCAACAACGGACGAGGATTGCTGGACTGGTCTGCAGCTACAAAGCCCCATATGCAGTGGGGTGTCATGCACTATGCATTGAGAGACATTCCTTCCATTTCCATCATTTCAAATTTTCTTTAATTTATGCAATAGTTCCCCTTCTGTCAGTTTTCCCCAACAGTCTGCATTGCCCTTGTGCATCGATGAGTCTTTGAGGCCCAACACCCTGTCACCAGTTCTAGAACCTTCTCAGAACACTGTTGGTAGGTATTCACTGCCGACCCAGAGTACCCTATGAGCTTTGCTGCTTCAGAGATGCTCTGAACCAATCATCTGCCCGCAAGAATTTGGCCCCCATTAAATGTATTCAGGTCTAATTTCTCCCACATCCATCACACTGACTTTACAAGAACTGACAGTTCGCTTACCGTTCAAGGTCTGTTTATAGACTTGGAGGAGCGACGTTGTTGCAAGATCGTTAATGTTATTTGTTTCATATTTGATTTATTTGATAATAAAAACATTGTGACAGTTAATTACTACTTGTAAAAAAATTTAAAAAATTTTTAATGTTTTAAAAACTTGTAAAACTTTTTAAAAGTTTAACTGTAAAGGCTTTTAAAATTTTTGCTGTAAAAACATGCAACATTTCAAAGCAACTCCGCGTTATTCTCAAGTTAGTCAAGTATTGAATGATGAGAATAAATAGAAAAGATGAAAAGCAAAGAGGGGAAAAAAGGTCAAGAGGGATTTTTCCATCTTTTCTTTTTACAAACATTTTCCATTTTTTAATACTACTTAAAAATAAAAAAGAATTAAGTAATTTATTGTCACAAGATTTTATAATTAAATGTATACCAAAATGTCTTATGCAGATATTTGATTTAAAATCCAATATTTAACATCAAAATCAAGCTATTTGTACAGCCCCATTTCCAGAAAAGTTGGCATGCTGTGTAAAAAGGTCAATATAAACAGAATGCTAGAATTTGCAAAGCATTTAAACTCTATATTTCATTAAAAATAATACAAAGCCAACATCTCAAAAGAAATTGCTCGTTTTTTTTTTAAAATAACGTGCTCATTTTGAATTTGGTGCCAGCAACAAGTTTCAAAAAAATTGAAAGAGGGGCAAAAATACAGGAAAAGTAGTCTGATGCCTGAAAGTACAACAGGTGGAAAATCTAACAGCTAACTGGGTTAATTGACAACAGGTCAGTAACAGGAATGGGTATAAACACAGCATCCCAGAGATACCGCATCTTTCTGAAGTAAAAACGCTCAGGGCTTCACCACTCTTTGACAGACCGCATGAGTAAACAGTTTAACAATTCAAGAACAACGTATCTCAAAGTAAAATTGCAAAGAATTTGGGGATCTAATCAACTACGGTAAATTATATCATTAAAAGATTCAGAGAATCTGGAGAAATCTCTGTACACAAAGCACAAGGCCAAAAACCGATACTGAATGGCTGTGATCTCCAGGCCCTCAGGCAGCACTGCATTTAAAACAGACGAGATTCTGTCCTGCAAATCGATGCATGGGCTCAGGAACACTTCTGAAACCACTGTCAGTGAACACAATTTATCGCTTTATCCACAAACGCAAGTTAATGCTTCACCATGTGAGGACAAAACCACATATAAACAAGATCCAGAAACACTACCGCTTTTTCCGGACCAAAGTCCATTTTAGATGGACTGAGGCGAAATGGAAAGCTGTCCTGTGGTCTTACCAGTCAAAATCTTAAATTATTTTTGGTAATCGTGAACGCTGCATCCTTCGGGCTAAAGAGGAGAGGGAACATCCAGCATGTTATTAGTGCTCAGTTCGAAAGCTAGCATTTATGATGGTATGAGAGTACAATAGTGCACGTGACATGGGTAACTTGCACATCTGTATAGACATAATTCATGCTGAATGATACATACAGGTTCCAGACAATGTCCTTTTAGGGGAAGGCCTTCAGAAAGACAATGCCAAACCAGATTCTGCTCATATTACAACAATATGGCTCCATAGTAAAATAATCTGGGGGCTAAACTGGCCTGCCTGCAGTCCAGACCTGTCATCCGGTGAAAATTTGGTGCAACATGAGACTAAAAATGTGGCAAAGAAGGCCATAAAGTGTAGGGCAGCTGAAAACCAATATAAATCAAGAATTGGAAAACATTTTGCTTTCAAAACTGTAGCAGTTGGTTTCCTCAGTTCCTACATGCTTACGGAGTGTTGTGAAAAGAAGCGATAATGCAATACAGTGGTAAACCCTGTCCCTGTCCCAACTTTTTTGAAACGCGTTGCTGTCATAATAATCAAAAGGAAACAATGTTTTTCAGATAACAAGAAAATTTCTCAGTTTTTACCTTAGATATGTTATCTTTGCACTATTTTCAGTTAAATATAGGCTTTAAATGATTTGCATTGCATTATGTTTTTATTTACATTTTACACAGCGCCCCAACTGTTCTGGAAATGGGGTTGGAATTCATGACAGCAATGTGAGTGATGAACTGTGTAGCTAATTAAAAAAAAAAACAATTATTAGTGTTATCTCCATCAATGGAAACGAATGAGATGAGAATTTTTATTTCAAGCATCACTAATATTCCGGAACAAAGCACATAATGGTTTCAAGAAAATTTACGCAAGATCGGTCAAGGTGCATGCCATGGATTGGTCGCCCGCCGACGTTGGATCTTAAGATTACAGGGAGAGACTATTCTTCCACTCACTCCCAATAGTTGGGATATAACAGCCCAAACTCCACCATACCCGCTGCGCACTGTGAACATCACATATTTAGGAATCAACTTCCACTCAAAATTGACCCTAGCCTTAATATTTGCGCGTTCCTGTGAAGAGCAAGGGTGTCCCAAACTGTAAGATGATTAAGGGAAGTGCTTTTTAGCCCTTAAAATTCCCACTTCATTGTAAGGGCCGGGCGATGCTCACTACGAACTGAAGGGGAAGAATGAGTTTCGCAGGATGCACTCCGAGACTATCGAGCTGGACGAGTTTTCCAAAAAGGTGGCAGCTGCCATGAAAAAGCATCGCACAATTGTAAGTACTATTTCCGTAAGCATGCATGCAAAAAATCCAAAACAAGTCGGAACATGTTATATTTGTGGTTATACATCTTTATCTGTAAGCGTTGAATTAGAATATGAATGTTTGAAAATCGCAAATTCACGTTGTAGCCAGCATGATATCCACCAAGTTCTCTGTATAGCCGTAATGCTGCACGCATTTGGCTAATGTTATCGTATCGTTATGCGTGCATAATGCGTGCATAAATGCATGCCTGCATTTTACACGTGTTATATTCCAATTTCTTTGAAATTTGTGTCGTGACATGACCTGGTTTGTGATTGTGAATGCAAACATACCACGACAGCTACCCGGTTGTAGCTGCATATGTCAACTTTCAAGGTTGCAATGATCGCTCTGGCAAGCCATGCAATGAGTCGGTAACTGTATAATGTAGGCTACAGTTTAGTGTACAAAACCGATTCAGATTACATGATAGAATGTAAACGCCTCAAAATAAGTGCAAGAAGCATACGTCGGCCATGCGCGTGACGTACGTGGACACACGTGTTACGCTAATTTGCATGAAGTGGCGTCCCAATTCTTAGGTGAAATTCCCCTCCCCTCAAAACTACCCCTTCGTTGTTGAAGGAAATCTTACTATTTAGTGCACTTGAAACCAAGGGTTAAGATTAAGGGAAGAGAATTGGGATTGGGCCTAAGTCTATCAAGTTGGAGGCTAAACACAGGCCTCAGGATTCATGCGCAAACAATAGTTAAGGCACTATTCCCACTTATTGTCCCAAAATTACGTGCGGATCTTTTCAGAAGCTTTTTTTTTTTTTTAAATCATGCCAAATGATTTTCCTCAACATTCTCCTGAATTTGCCCTTGCAGTACATTGATGGCCACACAAGCCTTCCAATGAAGTACCGCTAACAGACCTGCAATTGGGCCGCCGAGAGCACTGCCATCAATTAATGCTTTGAGCCAGCAGCATGACACAAGATCAAAGTGATACGAATAAAAGTACGCAGAAATAAATTATAATTTTTGTAACAATACTGCATGTGTAAGTAAGATGATTTTATCAACTTAAGTTTTGAGAGAATAAATGCTGAATTTAGGGCTGTCTGAGACAGCCAAACGCTTAGAGCCAAACTGTGTTGCTATAAAGTTAGACAGCAAGCTCAGTATGATGTTAGCGCAAGTGTGGTTAACGGTTCAGTTTTCGTGTCAATGCAGATTTCGTCCTGATGTGAATAATGCTTTATTCTCGCCGATTCTGCCGTTGGTTTCGGGTCTCTTACGTTTTTTTTTTTTTTAACAGCAGCAATATCTGCAGGAAAAACGATAGCTCAACAGTTTGTTTCTTGTAAGGAGAACAGAAAGAGTACCTTTGGTTCTTTTAAGTGAATGAGTGAAGGCTAAAATTTGGTAGATGGGCATATGTATGGGTACAGTATTAACGTTAACAGACTGATCAGTTTGTTTTCGCTGCATTCCTGGTATGAAGGACTGTAGTTTCCAGCGGAAGTACAAGGCGGCTGAGCCGGCGCGTAACGTACGTCATCGCCAAACGTTAGTGATTATTTTACGGGTACACCAATGATTTTAAACTTCTGACAAGCGCCCACCCACCAGTAAACACTTGTCAATGACGACTACCCAGACTCTGTGTACAAAGCAAAGCGCAGTAGCAGAGTCTGGTTTTACCAGTCTACCTTACCCCAGCTGTTACTTTAGCTCTCTGGAGCATAGTGAGAATTCTGCCCCTGATTTCTTTGGTTGCCAGAGAGTACACTATAGGGTTCATACAGGAGGAGATACATGTGGCCAATGCCATGTTCACCATTTTTACGTTTTGATCAGTGTGGAATAAGAAAAGTTCAATGATATATATAGATAAGGTTGGCCCATAAAAAGTCGCCACAAGAATGAAATGTTCAGTGCAAGTTGCAAGTGCCTTGTACCGACTTTCCAAATTCTTCATTCTGAGTACAGCTCTTAAAATACAGGTGTATGACAAAACAATAAAACTAAGCGAACCAAACAGGATCAGCATGCTCACTGAAGAGGCAGCTGTCCAATGTAGTGTGTAATCATTGCACGCTAAATAGATCACAGCCGTATACTCACACATAAAATTGGACACAGTGAGAGAATCACAAAAAGAGAGTTTGTTCAAGATCAAAGCAAAAAACATCAAGGCACTTTCAGTAAACACCCAAATTGTGATTAAAATACCGATCATTCTTATTGGAGTGTTGATAGAACTATGCCTCAGTGGGAAACATATCACAATTAACCTGTCATAGGCAAGAACACTGAGGGAAAATGACTCTAAAAATATGGAACTGTAATAAAAGGCAATCTGTGCTAAACACCCATTATAGGACATAAACATGTCTCCAGTTAGAACAGTCTTAATTGAAGCAGGAATAAAAGATGTACTGCACATAAGGTCTACAACCCCTAAATTAGCCACTGCAATATACTTTGGAGTATGTAAGCGATTATCTATCCATATAATGACAATAATAAATACATTGAACAAAATTGTTACAATGTAAACAAAGCCAAGGAAAATTATAAACAGCTCAACAAACTTTAAAGTTGTGAATCCAATAACGTAAAATCCTGCTGGTCTAATGATGGAGTCATTTGTGATCGAAGTATCGAGAATTCCCATTGCACACGTGCGGCATTCAGGATGTCCGACTGCTATTTCCTTTGGGCCTTGAGAAAGAAAGATTAATGGGAATCAAGGATACAGCCATCTGACAACACATCTGAATGTTCTGCAGCCTTCCAGTTGGATATTCAGACTTTAATAACTTCATAGTTTGGAAGGCAACAACATGTTTCAACAGCGTGATAGCCTGGAGAATGTGCTGTAGCACTGCGGCTAATGTAGCTGAGTTACTGTTCCTAATATCCATGTCCTAAATATGCCAGAGTAAATAACATCAAGGAGACATTCAACAGAAGGTGTGTGAACATAAACCTCATTTGAAGCTAACTTTTTATACTTGTTTGTTATTTGGATGCTTGGTACAACTGTTCATGGTAATAGAATTTACTGTCTGTAAAACCTGTATTACAGGGTAACGTTTGTCTCTGTCGTTATGATGACCACTTGGTTACTACCGTATGTTAGTTCGCGTTCCGTGCGACTTAAAAAATGCTCCCGGCTAATTTATATGCAGTAATTCAGATTGATATACTTGTGTTATTTTGGTTAGCATCAAGGTGGTAGTTTCATCATAATGTTACCTGACCATAGCCGCAACAGTTGAAGCTAACCGGAGAGGTATTGTGCGTGTCTGCAAAGTTGGGCTGATAAGGCTGCAGTTAGACCAGATGTAGGCTTTGCAGAGCTTGAAGTGCGCGTTCGGGTTGGTTTACTGCTGCTGTGAAATGATTGTTTTACTTATCCATGACCGGGGTCAGCCGAGTACTTTGCCGTGGTGTGGGCTAGCTCTCTGATCCTACCGCGGTGAAAGCTATCGCGAAACGCACCATAACTTGTCTGGTATAACAAATGATTTCTCTGCATTGCCATGGCGGAATTTCATCCACCTTTGAAAATTGTTCTGGCTAATAAAAAGACAAAAAAAGGGGAAATTGGATACGGATTTTTTTTCTGTAGAAGTTATCGATTCGCTTACTCCACATAAGCAACGCTTACACCGTTTGTGTGTTTTTGATGCAAACTCATTTTAGTAGCTTGGTGTCGGAATTGCATTTTGTTTTGGCAGAAATGGTTAACGGGAGCTTTTAGCAAAGTTTACTCCAGATAGCTAAGTGGGTATATAACATGACTACATAACAATACAGCTACAGTCACATTAATGCAAGGTGAGACAGTATGAGCAAAACTCAAAAATTTCAACTTGTCACTCATTGACATCCTGCTGTTAATGTTGCTGCAATACTTCAATTGCTTCCTCCTCCCGTTCGGGGTTGGATTCTGTATCAAACAAGTACGGTCTCACAGCAATAGATGCTGCAGATAGCTGTCCTGAAATACCTGCCATCTTGGTTTCCTGGTTTTTCGGGTGCGCACCCTCCCCCGAAATCAAAGCGGCCAGGCAGCCAATCAGAGCAGCGCCTCATTATCATAGCCTCCCCGCCCACTCAAAACAGCTCATGTTTCAGGCCGGCACAGTCGCGGTGAGAGAAGAGGTCTCACCTGGCCTGGATGCGTGCATTTTTTTTTTGGTAACTGAATTCTTAACATTATTTTAAAGACCCATTGGACATATTTTAAACATCTAAAAACAGCACAATATGGGGCCTTTAAAAATGTCAACTACAGTCGCCAACCGTGCTCCACCAGGGAGTCAACTACAGTTTCCAACCACGCTAAAAGGGTTAATGAAACATGCTCATATAATGTCATGCCAGTGATCCATAAGGCTGCCAAGGCTACAAAAGCAGGCCTGGTGAGTCAGCAGGAGTTTGTGCTGAAATCAATACATTGTGCAGCGTCCCTGTCAATAGTGTGTTTTGTTAATCGATGGTGTTCTGCAACAGTAAACTTTTAACAATGAAGAAAACTGGCAGTATTGATTCTTACATTACTACAGACTGGGAGGTTCGGTACCGCAATGTCCGAAACTTTATGGTTTGCCAAAAATCCACAAACCCGGACATACCTATATGTCCTATTTTTTTCCTTTTTGTGACTCACCAATTTGTTTCCTAAATACTTGGCGATGTACTTAAACCACTGACAGACAATTCAAAATATCGACTACAAAGTACTGAAGACTTCATTAACGCCATTAAGACGCTACAGATTCCTAATAATGACAAGTTGGTTTCTTTCAACTTGAAGTCTTTGTTTACTAGTATCCCTCTCAACTTAGCTCTACGATGCACACGGACTGCGTTAGAAAGACTTGCAACACCATCACCTTTACCTATACATGACATTTTGGATTTACTTTCAATGTGTTTGACTTCCACTTATTTTCAATACAATGGTCAATATTTTAAACAGTTGCATGGTACAGCAATGGGATCTCCAGTCTCAGTAATTGTTGCAGAGATTGTGATGCAGAACATTGAAGAACATGCATTGGCGACATATAATGACATTTTACCCTTTTGGTTTAGATAGGTAGACAACAGTATAATGGCTTTACAAGACGATGACATTGATAATTTTCACCGACATCTCAACGAACTAAATTCCAACATACAGTTTACCAAAGAAAATGAATCAAATGGAAAACTTACTTTCCTTGATTGCTTGGTTAGACGTGACAACAATAAACTTTGCCCTACAGTCTACAGAAAACCTACACATACGGACAGACTTTTGGATGAAACATCTTATCATCCAACTGCACACAAAGCTACAACGATCAGAACTTTGACAAGACGAGCATCCTGGTTTGCGATACTGATGATAGTTTGCATGACAAGATGCAACACCTTAATAAACTTTTTTCTAAAAATTGCTACAGTGCGGATTTTGTCAAACGCAACACTTACAGACAGACCGACTTATTTCAGAGACAGATCGAAAAACCACTACCTCTCACACAAGTTACTAAACCTTACATCAAAGGGACTTCTGAGACCATCGCACGAGTATTACAATCTTACAATATACGCGTTGCACACAAACCTACAGTGACATTGAAACATTTATTGACAGAAGTCAAAGACAGAACTTCTCCATTAGACAGACAAGGCACTATTTACAAAATTAACTGCGATGACTGCTCTGTGGCTAAAACATTTTTCCCCCCTAGTGCAGCCCCTGTGATGGACTAGACTCTTACCAACGACAACTTCACTTCGAAATGGTACAGGGTTGCTTCAGTGCCTTTAGCAAGGGTAACTTGGGCTTCTGTGCAGGCACCATTAAAGCTGTGAAGTACTCAGATAATTTGGAGAAACACATACTGCTTTCAAAACATCTTCTCTCGGGACGCCCATGCATGCAACAAGACAAAGCAAGACGCCACCCTGCATGCTTAACAATGGCATGGCTGTGTAAGCAGAGGGTGTGGGTGCAGGACCGGCCTGTCTGCAGTCCAGAATTGTCTTTAATAGAGAATGTGTTTCCTGGAAGACTGGGACAAAATTACAGCAGAAACACATCATGTCTTTGTGTCTTCAGTCCCTAAAAAAAGATAGTACTTCTAAATGTGAAAAAGAAGGGTAACAGTGTGAAGTGCAAATACATCAGTCTTCCAGCTTTTTTGGAAATACATTGCAAGAATCAGTACTGAAATATGTGTTTATCCCCACAAGTCAATAATGTTAAACGTGGTGAACCATTGAATTATATGGGTATTGTTTTCTGTGAAATGTAGGTCAAAGATCATTTACATATCACTGCTTTCATGTATAATTTTTAATTTAACATAATTTTTCTCAGTTTTGGGGTTGTATTTTTAATACTATTTTGCTTTTTTTACGGACAGCTGTCTGCAGGATGCGTAGCATTAAGGTAATGCTATGTCATGGTTTCATGCCCATGTAACTGTAATACGACGATGGTGAAACAGTGGTTTTCATACCATTCATACACCTCTGTTACACGCAAATCGTTCAACTTAGCTGCCCAATAATAGTAATTATGTTGATGGAGCAAAGGTTGCCAACATTCCCTGGTAATAATGCTTTCAAAATAAGTGAAAATCAAGATATAGTGTTACAGAGTTGGCGTGAACAGGGGATCACTCTGATTGCCATTAATCTGCTGCTCTCCGAGCTTTTGTACACTTCAGAAAATGCAATTATTAGGCATTGCTGCTGATACTTATTGACTCTGTCTGTGTTTAAGTGGTCAGAGCCACGTTATAATGATTTATGTACACCCTTTTTTGTCGTGGCATAGGGCCTAATTTTTGTGGTTTTGCAGTTGTATGAAAAAGTGCGGCAGTTGCACACAGCCAAGATTTTAAGAGGAGTGCACGGCGAAAGTTTGGCTGTAACTTTTTCAAACTGGCAGAGCACATACCTCAGCGAGCAGGTTCTGATCCACTAGCACTTATAATCGGGTGCAGAATTCAAATCTGTTCGCATATTGATCTTTATATTTCATCTCCTCTTCCCATTCATGCAGTCCAACTTCCCATAAAATTTCATGATGATCCGTTCAATAGTTTTTGAGTAATCCTGCTGACAAACGCACACATGCACGCACACAAGTGATCACAATTCCTCCTGGCGGAAGTAATAATGATCCTAATCGCGTTAGTTATGGTGACAGCAAGCTTCCATTGTGCTTTTCCGTTTTCATGTTGATTCCTGTACCTAAATTTAATTTGATTTGTTTCTTTGCCATATGAGTACCAAACATTCTAGTTTTATATTAGTCACAGCCTGTGAAATAATTTAGGTTAAAAATGACTCAAATTATTGTCCCAATATTATTTTCTTAATAATTCTTTAAGTTAATGTGATGCTGAAAGGCAATTCAGATCAATGCTGAAAAGCTTGAGGTTTTCCAGTATTCACAGGAAGGAGGTTTCCCCGCACTGCGCACGGTCAGCGATTTTCACTCCTCACATGCAGGAGCTCTGTATTTATTGAAAATTTAAGTAAACTATAGCTTGAGAGAAGGCTACATTATTCAGAACATTTTAAAATGAAACACTTTCCCCATAAATACCGGTGATTGAAAGCTACAAAAAAGCTTAAATTGAGCAATAACTTCCCAAGCATGCACAAAGGGCCACTTCTCTTTTTTTTTTTTTGAGCTATTGCCATCACTTGGTGTCAATAGTCTGTTGTCGTCATTGTCGTCTGTTGTGAACATTTTTCAAAAATCTTCTCCTCTGAAATTACTGAACAGATCCAGACTAAAATTAGCCACGGGCATCCTGAGGATGTTCAGTTTAAACATTCTGTCGATTATGCCCACTGTCTGAATAACATGGCCACTGTTACTAAAAATAGAACATAGGGTTAAAACCACCTATTTTCAGCAATATCTCAGGAACATAAGCAGCTAGAGAAAAAACCATTACGTCAAACTGATCAGCAGATGAAACTCTACAAAAGTATCCATCGGATTGAAATTATTCAGTGCTTCTTTGTGGGAGTTATTGGCCTTGAATTGTCAAATTTCACAATTTAGCTTTTTTTGGCCTATACAGACTAATGAAAACTATAAGAGATAGAGGAAAAATTTTCAAGTGCTAAAATGATCAGCAAATAAAGCTCTATAAAAGTTTCAATTACACTGAAATTGTACAATGGCTCTTTGTGGGAGTTATTCACCTTAAAACATCATTTATGATGATTTTTGTTGTATTTCGCTATAGCATCTGAATAAACCAACAAATTCAATTTGCTCATCAGATTCTTGAAATGATAGTCAGGATCCCGTGGAATTTCCTGTGCATTGTTACTTGAATGCTGCAGTAGATTATGTTTCTATAATTTGCTCATTAGATTCTAGAAATGATAGTCAGGATCCCGTGGAATTTCCTGTACATTGTTACTTGAATGCTGCAGTAGATTATGTTTCTATAATTTTAAGAATTAGATCATTTTCATGCAGATCCAGGGGAGCGATTCAGGCTCTCAAGAGCCTCGTTTTTTTTTTTGGTTTTTTTTTTTGCGAATGCAGAAAAACCTCATCCCGTTTTAAAACCTAAGTGACACTCTGAGAGCATACAACATGATTATTTTTCTCCAATTTACATTTTTTGCGTTCTGTTTTCTCCACATCAGTGCAAATACAATATATGAATTTGTTTTCGCAAATAATTTTTTAAAAGCCTGCTTATTTTCATTATTTCTTGTTCACCTTTCGGCTGCAGTTTCGCCAAGTGTAAGCCGAAGTGCCTCATTTTGCCGACTTTTATGAGTCGCAAAAGCATAAAATTGCAATGTTGGCTATAAAGAAAAAAAATTTGCATTCTACTTGATATAACCCAACCTATAAATAAACCAATCAGTGCTATCAGAGTCGCGGAACTCAGTGCGATTAAATCGTCTGCATATAACTTAGTTCATATTTAATTGTCCACATGCAAGAATACTGTGCTAAACAGAGATGGAAATTTTCCGTCCCCCCATGTATCAGTATTTATTTTGCGAATTAATAAGCATTAGTCGGCTATTTATTTTGTGTCTTTATTCACATTTTTCTCGGGCGCAGGATTAAGTAGGTGGACCGCCTGTGCTCAGTGCTCCATTCACAGTGGAAAACGTTTTAGCTAATTCAGCTGCGAGAATAGACAGGCGTACCTTCAGTCTGGTATCTATTATATTTCCGAGTTCCCTTTTTAGCCACTGAATTTAATGAATTGGCAGGCAGTGACACTTTTAAGGAGTAAGCGCATGGAAACACTCGAACTCTTCTCGTTTCATCGGATTCAGTCTTAACTCCGGTTAGTGGTGCGATGACCAGCGCATCAGTGCCGAAACCCGACTCATGCTTCTGATTTTAGCTGCAGGCGTGTGTCTTCCTGTGGGTGGGAGCTTGCTTGCGCGCTCGTTTGTGAGTGTGTGTGAGCCAGCTTGGGAATTCCTCTGAGACAATAATTCAAATGAACAACTTTCCTCCATTTATTACTGAATTTATAATGCTTAGCGTTCCCGTGGAGTCATTGCATTTTCTGTATCCAGTGCATTATGAGACGTTATTCACCTCTATACAGCGCAGTGAAACAGCTGGGTTTACATGGAACATAAATCGGTTTAGAAGCCTAAACCAAATAAAAAATGCTCCATATAAACACCTCAATCAGAATAAACAGGCCGAAACCGAATGGAATTTAATTTGGTTGCAGCGGGGTAGAATATTCCTTTTCCCAAACCGATTAAAAGTAAGGGTTTATTCACACTTGGCTCGTTTGGAGCGATTGTTCCAACGCAGGGAGCATTTTCCCCCAGAGATCAGTTCGTTTGGGCTGGTGTGAACACAGCAAACGCACTCTGATGTGGAACAAAACAAGCCGGCCGAGATCGCCAAAAAAAAGGGTGGTCTCGGCTCGCTTCCATTCGAACTCTGGAGCGGTTCGTTTGCAGTGAGAACACAATCGTCTCAACAACCGGCACAACTGACTCATAGCTGTTGCAGACAGTTTAGCGAGACTCCTCATCCCTCAGAGACCCCCATTGTAAGAAATTGGTCACACTTTCCTAAGTGGGCGCAGTCGCGGATCTTGTTGTCAGAAGTGGTCGCTAAATGGTAGCAATTAAACGTTGGGATATATAAGTATCTATCTTATATCTGCATGTTGCGTGTATATTTCCTTTTACTTTCCAACATCAGGCATTTTACAACACAGCTAATGGCTGTACTCAGCATTACGAATATGAGGTAGCTGACCAGCTACTGCGTTCGCAAATGTTATTTGGCATGAGCTGAAAAATTAGATTTTGGCTTTCTAGCATTTACTCTTGGAGTGGTTGTTAGGTTTTGAACAGGATAATGTTTGGCCAGGTCTGTATTTTTTTATTTCAGTGGGATTACCCGGTATAATAAAGGCTAAATTAAATAATACTCAAATTACGTAACGTATTGTAACGACCCAGAAGGAAGTCTGCCTCTGGCACTGCCAATCGGAGTGTGCCCGCAATCTCTGTGCCTCCGGGTAGGCTGGTGGTTGGTGGTCTTAGAGGAGTGGGGCGTGCCCTTGGGGTAATGTAAGGGAAATGTTAGAGAGTTTTTTGTTTTTCTGTTCTAGCCACATGCGAGCCAGCTGTGTGCTGCCATGCTAAGTTCTGCGAGTGGCTATAAATAAAGCAAGATAACTTGCTTCTGTCTAGAAGTTTATTCCAAAACGTTACAGTATCTTACTGTAATTGGCATTAGCTACAGCTTGAAGGGCATTGCGTCAACTAGTTTAAACTTATAAAGCTGGTCTGTAATACGACAGTTGCTGGTCTATTCCTTACCTGTCAGCATACTTTGGAAAAGAAAAGATGGAAAGCTTGTTCCTATTATTGCAACCTATTGCTGTGCAAAGTTTTGGCATTTTTAACGTGGATGGCCAACGCAAGACACGCTTCACTTTTTGCGTCTTATTTTGCCGCTTGTTTACTATCTGATATCAATCCAGTTAAAGATCATAGCAATCAAATATATTCCTTTACCCCTTTAAAAATGATTAAACATCGATGACCATAACAGTATTACTGAACATATACTGTAAAAAAGCATTATTTCAGTTTAGATTTTTATTCGTGGTTTCCCGCAGTCCGTACTCTATTTCTGTATTGCCAGATGTTACGTGAGTGCTGCTGAGAGAAACACAGGTCTCGAACAATGTTCATTTTCTCCTGATCTGCTGGTCTTAAAAATGCCATTGCAGCGCCAGAATGTTTGGAAGATATGTGGCCTGTGAAAAATAAGTCCAATATTTAATTCTGTGACAATGGGGCAAATAATCGGTGGTAATCTGTGCTCACGTTCACTTCTCCCTATTGGAAACAATTCATTCAGGACTCGCTGCAAGTCGATCTAAAGGGGCGGGGCACCCACGTGACTTCCTTCCTCTATTGTCTTTGGCTGTAGTTCACACACCGGAAGACACGCCCCTTCCTTTTCGGGTAAGATTTCTAATCAATGAGAGAATAGTTTGTTTGCGCGTGGCATTTGTTTACAACTTTGGACCAGTAGGGACTGTTGCCATGTGAACACAAATGAGCCAAAGGACAAATGCAACAATAGTATCATTTTTGCCCCTGAATCAGAACAAAGCAAGCGAGCCACTTGTGAATACACCCTAACATTTTATCATGTAAACGGTGAAACGGAAAGTTGTCTGGCTGCATTCTGTCTGCGCATGCTCTGTCTTGACGTAAATGCGCGGTGATGTTTCTTCACTTGCAAATATGGTGTTGGTGGCTTCCAAGCCACCTGGCAGAGTTGGCCCAGATAAAGGAGTCACGGGTGCTGCCTGGCCACTTCGCAACGATGTCCGTGAACACACCCTGATGGTCGCAGATGACTTGGATGTTCAGCACCGGATAGCCTTTCCTGCAGATGTAGGCTGGCTCATTGCTGGATGGCCTTGCGATGGGAATGAGGGTGCCGTCGATCACACCAATGACTCGGGGAACCTCAGCAATGGCATGGAAGCCTCGGTTGGTTCTGGTGATCTCCTCTGGTGTGGTGGGGAAGGTCATCCTGTCTGTGAGCTTCAGCAGTACCTGGGTCACAGCGGTCACAGCTCTACTGATGGATGACCTGCTGAGACCTAGGCCATCTCCCAACACCTCAAAGAAGCTGCCAGAGGCGAAAAACGCAGGGCAGCCAAAAAGCTGCACAGTTGGGCTCAAAGGCAAAGTTATGCGTCTTTGGCTCTCACCAGATGAGGATGAACAAAGTAATTAACTCCTCAATATTGGCTCGATTGAGGTGATACTTTCTGATTATGGCCTCATCTGGTAGAACCTGGAGGGGGTTAAAGGATGTTGCGTATGTAGGCATTCACGTATACCACCTCGCCACGACGCCGATTCAACTCAATGATGCGCTGTAACGCTGCCATTGTGCTAAGGGCCTCAACTGTTGTCACAACATTTATACAGGGCAGGAAATGGCACACTCATTGGAGTAAATTGATCAGCAATTTTCATTGGTGGCCATATGGAATGGTTATTGGCAGCAGTGACTGAAGTTAATGACTAGAATGTTTATAAACCATTTTACTCATCCATTTATTTGAGCAGTTTTAAACACCTTGTCCTACAATAGATCAGTCTTAAGTACCCAATCATGAGAAACCTGTTTCTAATCTCTTAATTTCTGTTTTTATTTCCTGCTGTTTCAGAACTGAGTGACCATTAGGAATTAAATGTAGTGTGCTGACCAATAAATGTTAAAGGAGCAGAATGGCAAACACTGCGTGATGTTTTTGTTTTCCCAGCTGTTGCATTTCTCAGCTTGTCCCAAAATTGTGTCATAGCTACAAGTTTGGGGTGTAATTAAAATCCAGTACTTAAAGTGTCTGACAAGAGAAGGTTGATGAAATTACAATGAGTATTTGAATCCACTTCACTCAAGTAATGTTAGCACAGGTGTTTTAACCCTTTGGCGCTGAATACATTTTCAGGAAGTAAAATGTAGTTATCTGAGCTGTTGAAAACCTATCATGTGGCAACTTGTTTAAAAGCTCCTTCGGGAGCTTTTTTAAACAATTTGCCCATGATAGGTTTTCAACAGCGTCTGATTTTGATATCTTACATCATTGGGCAACTATAGTAGCCCACGGCGCTGAAAGGGTTAATAGATACAGATCTACAAATGCAGCAATCACTTGGTACATTATGCAACACTGCTTCACCAGAGCCCCGTTTGCCAGACTACGTCTGTTTCCACCTCCCACGACAAGGACGAGGGGTTGGACTTTGGGAGGCATGTTGGCCTGGTTTCCAGGCCTTTCCTTTTGAAAAAAGGAAGTGGGATGTTTCACTCAGGATCTGTTAAAGGAAAATAAAATTACCCCTCATGTAACAAGCACATTATATAACGCAAATAAACAAAAATGAACTCACTTTCAGAGGTGGGGGAGATACATTGTCATACTGGGCTTATTGACCTGTTGGGCAAGTAAAGCCAGTTTCTCCCTCCGGTACGCCATGGTCTCTTCATGCTGGCGTAGATTTTGTTCCCTCGGGGCTGCCAGTTCCTCCCTGATGTCCCTCAGAACAGAAATCTTCTCCTCCTCAGACCTGAGGAGCTCCTCGCTACACTGGCAGCGGGATTTTCTGCGCCGGCGGGTCTGGGTGCGTGGTGGGTGCTGTGGCGAGGCTGCTGGGTAAGTGGAGGCGGATGTGCTCTCCGACTGAGGGGAAAGTGCAGCCCGGAGGGACTGATGACCATGCTGGATGGGACCCAATGAGGGCCCCAGCGAGGTGATGGCGGAGGCAGGGGGCCTGATGTTGAGGCGCTTGATGTGGGGGGGGGGGCAGAATAGAGACACCTGATGCGGGGGGGCCTGATGTGGAGATTGCCACTGTTGAAGGGTGCTGGGGCTCCAACTACTGGGGGCCAGATGTTGGTGGTGTAATGTGGAAAAAAGAAGCCACTAGATGGCAGTATTGACATTTTTTTGGTTAAGCCCAGTCTGGAGCTAGGTTTGCGGCATGTCCTAGGCACGCCTCAGAGGGGAATGTCCCAGAGAATGGGAGGGGGCTGGAAAAGAGTATATAAGGAGGAAAACTGAGAGAGTGAAGGTAGTAGGAGAAATTGCAAGGAGAAATTGTGGAAGGATACATTTGACCAGACCTGTCACTCTTTTCAAGACCTGTAAAGCTTTTTGTGGATTTTTGCCTGTGTTGGAGCATTTTCCGGTCCCAGGACATCGCAACACAGCAGCCCATTTCAATTACCAGGGGACTGTAAATATCTCATTTTTTTTATTTCAATCTTGGTCAGTAGGGTAGACTGTAGATAAGTTTTAAGTGTTTGTTTAATTAAATCTGTTGAAGTGTAAGAATTTTGTCTGTCATCCCTTGCTGTCTGTGATGCCATAACAAATTGGGGCCATAACAAAGTGGGGGCTCGTCCGGGATAGACCATTGTGTGAGTCATTTATTGAAAATCTAAAATATCAAATTGTGAAATTGTTTTTTGAATTTTCCTAGATATATATTGACAGATCAACAGCAATGGATGATTTCTTGGCATCACCAACCGTAGAGGTTTTGAAGTCTTTTAAAAAGACAGAACTGCTAGAAATATGCAGACAGTTAGAGCTGACAGATGTAAAACCAGCCATGCGAAAACCAAGACTGGCTAGAGAGATTGTTGAATATTACATTGATGAAAATGTGTTTGCACCAGGAGATCTGGAACAGTTTCCAGTGGAAAATCCAAATGTAGAAATGGAACTTAAATTACAAATGCTGGAGATTGAAAGGGAGGAAAAAGAAAAACAACGAGAGTTTGAGAGAGCAGAAAGAGAGAAAGAAAGGCAGTTTGAGAGAGAGAGAAAGAGGAAAGAGCAGAAAGAGAGAGACAGAGAGATTTCGATTTAGAAAAATTAGACAGAGAAGAAAGGCTCCAAATGGGAAACTAAAAATTAAAATGGAAGCTGAAAACAAATTTCATGCTAGCCAGGAGGTAAAGCTGGTGCCTCCATTCTCGGAAAAGGAGGTTGATAAGCATTTCCAGTGCTTCGAGAAGGTAGCTAAGAGTTGTCAGTGGCCAAAGGAACACTGGCCTCCGATGTTGCAAACTGTCCTCAAGGGTAAAGCTCAACAAGCCTATTCGACTTTGTCTGCAGATGATTCCTCTGATTATGAGGTTGTCAAAAAGGTTATTTTGACAGCTTATGAGTTGGTTCCAGAGGCTTACCAACAGAAATTCTGAGGTCTGAAGAAATCTGACAATCAGACTTATACGGAATTTGCTAGCGAGAAGAAGGTTTGCTTTGAGCGCTGGTGTACTTCTATGGAGGTCAAGGATGATTTCAACTCACTAAAAGAGATGGTGTTAGTTGAAGAATTCAAGAACTGTGTCAAGGATAATATTAAGACCTACCTTAATGAGAAGCAAGCACTGAATTTGCAATCAGCTGCCAAGTTTGCAGACAAATATGCTCTCACACATAAGTCCAAATTTCAGTCTAGCAGTAACAATAGATGGTCCCAATTTCAGAAGAAAGGTAACGGTGATACCCAAGATACCTCACCCAAAGACAAAGACAAATCTGGTGATGGTGCTCAGAAATCCAGTCAAAGGTTTGATCAAAGTGTGAAAGCTGACAGTGACAAAAGTGGTCTAGTTTGCAATTATTGCAAGAAATCTGGTCATGTTATAACTGTTGGTTCCTTAACCCTTTACTCCCTGATACCGCCTACAGTCGTGATAATTTAGGTCGCTGTGCAGGCGGAGTCCCACTACAGGCGTGATAAACACATCGCTTCTGCCAGCTAATCCCGACTACAGTCGTGGTATTTTTAGTAGCCACATTGTCTTAGGGCAACCAGGGTCAGTGGCTGCTAGGGCAGCAGTCTAAGATAGCTACTAGGGGAGTAAAGAGTTAAAGCTAAGAAAGAAAAAGAAAAGGATACCAAACCCAATGCCTTTGTGAAGACAAGGTTAGAAACCCTGTAGTAGATGACCGATCTGCTAAATTGCCTGCTCCTTGTGAGGCTAGAAGCCTGATACTGCTGACTTTGTGAGGGAGAATTTCTTCCATTTGTGTCAGAGGATTTGTGGCTCTGAATGAGCATTCTCCTCCTGTCCCCATATATATCTAAGGGATACCGGAGCTTCTCAGTCACTTTTGTTGATGGACTCCTTGGAGTTACGTGATGACCGCTTCTGGGGATTTCATGCTTGTACAAGGTATTGAAGGGAGGACTGTATCTGTACCCCCTCGCTCTGTATTCTTGAAGTCAGATTTAGTTACAGGACAGGTAAAGGTAGGACTTATGTCAAGTCTACCTATCAATGGTGTTTCTCTGTTGCTAGGCAATGACCTGGCTGGGGGCAATGTAGTTCCCCCTGTTCATCTTACTTCACAGCTGAGCACTGAAGATGGTGATGAAGACCCATCTCTGTATCCTTCCTGTGCAGTGACCCGTGCTATGGCCAAGAAGGCTCAAGAAGAGGATGATGTGGTGCCGTCAGCACATTGAATAGTCATAACTCAGGTGGTTCGCCTCATGACTCTGTTGGTTCGCCTCATGACTCTGTTCAGCCTACTATGGTTTCTCCGTTTGAGGACTTATCAGACACTTTTATCAGTTCTCTGTTCAGCCAGCCAGATGGGTCTGGTGATTCTGATGTGTCTGGAGACTTGTCTCTGTCAAAAGCAGTTGATTCAGGGCAAACCAATGATCCTGAAATTTGTGTACTAACTAAGAGAGCCCTTCCTGATGAAGAAATAGGCGCAGTTCCAGTTGGGTATTATCTCAAGGATGGAGTGTTGATCATGGAAGTGGCAACCCTCTGATATCCCTGCCGATGCAGATTGGGCAATAGTCAAGCAAATTGTTGTTCAAGGTCTACAGGAATGAGATCTTAACAATGGCTCATAGTTTGCCTTTAGGAGGTCATCTTGGTGTTAACAAGACTATTTGACAAGATCATGAAACACTTCTTCTGGCCTGGACTTCGGAAAGATGTTTCCAACTTTTGCAAAACCTGTCACACTTGTCAGGTAGTTGGAAAAACACCAGTTAGACCCACCTGTAGCTCCATTGCAGCCTATCCCAGCATTTTGGGGGCACTTCTCCAAAGGTCATTGTTGATTGTGTTGGTCCATTACCCAAGACTAGATCTGGAAATCAGTACTTGTTGACAATCATGTTGCATCTACCAGATTCCTGAAGCCATACCTCTCTGCCAACATCAAAGGCAACTGCAATCTCGAAGGCTTTGATAAAAAGTTCTTCACGTTGTTTAGCCTTCCCAGGAAATTC
>CM056197.1:152500857-152785226 GCA_029692085.1 Gymnothorax javanicus
CTATTTCACCGGTGTTGCGGGCGTGGGCTGGGGAGTGAGCAGATAACAATAGCAGTTACTGAAGGAGTAACTTACTTTAAAAGAGAAAGGGTAATGAGCTCAGTAAATTACAAATAACCGTTGAAAGGCAACAGAAATCAGGGAGATCACAATAGTTGCCAGATCCCCGTGTAGGATATAAATCGCTGAGGGAGCGATTTGTCACCGCCCCCATATTGGTTAGATAGGCAGACATTGCCCTAAATTGCCCCGATTTGTCACCTATTGCCCCGATTTGTCACTGCCCGATATTGGCTAGGCAGACACCGCCTTGCTCCGGCAGACTGCCTCAAATTGCCCCGATTTGTCACCTAGTGCCCCGGTTTGTCACCTATTGCCCCATATTGGTTGGGTAGGCAGACATTGCCCTAAATTGCCCCGATTTGTCACCTATAGCCCAGATTTGTCACTGCCCGATATTGGCTATGTGGACACGGCCTTGCTCAGGCAGACTGCCTCAAATTGCCCCGATTTGTCACCTATTGCCCCATATTTGTTGGGTAGGCAGACATTGCCCTAAATTGCCCCGATTTGTCACTGCCCCGTACTGGCAAGGCAGACATTGCCTTGCTCCGGCAGACTGCCTCAAATTGCCCCGATTTGACACCTAGTGCCTCGATTTGTCACCTATTGCCCCATATTGGTTAGGTAGGCAGACATTGCCCTAAATTGCCCCGATTTGTCACCTATTGCCCCCATTTGTCACTGCCTCATATTGACTAGGCAGACTGCCTCAAATTGCCCTAATTTGTCATTGCTCCATGTTGCCAGATAGGTACTGCCCTATGCTGTGGATCCGTGAAAATTAAGTTGACTGAAAATGTGCAAATATCTATTTGTGGTAAGGGAGTAAAGAGTTAAGCTGTTGCTAGAGCATGCAACACAGCGCGCAGATAAATTGCTTGGGGGGGCTGCTTGTGCCAATAACTTTATAAATCACTCAGAGAGACAGCAATGATGGCCAGAAGCAGAAGGGTACGCTAGAACTGTGTGTATCTGCCGAGAGAGAAAAAGTGAGTAGAGAGATAAGAGTGAGAGAGAGAGAGAGTGAGAGAGAGAGAGAGAGAGAGAGAGAGAGAGAGAGAGAGAGAGAGAGAGAGAGAGAGAGAGAGAGAGATTTCCAATATCTATGAAAAGTCGACGAAGTGAATAGACCGAGGTAAAATGCTCAAACCCAATTACTGATTCGGAAAATATACCTGATTGACAAATTACAGGAAAATGTATGAACTTTTTGGGCTGTGTAATTATCTATGTGAGGTATAAAATTAATGGAGCATATCAGTGCTATGAAATCTGCAGAGCGAATGATCAGCTGAAGAAAATAATTAAAGCGTGTATTTCCTCTTCAATGATTCATTAGGTTTAAAAATATAGGAGTAGAACCTGACTGAAATTTTATCATAATTTGTACTTGCGCTATAAAATTCGAATGTGACCCCAAAGTATATGATAAAACTTATTCGATTAGAACCGGTTTGAAACTGTAAAATAATATAGCGCTATGTAAATAATGACTTTAATGTCATCTACTCATATGCTTGGTAATTTGCGTAGTTAGTGATAATATGGAATACAGACTAAGTGCGGAATTGTTTTTGTGTAAACTTTAGAGTGTTCAAGTCTGGAGGTTTTCAGGTTTCATGACCTGAAAGTAGGAAGGTTAATCTGCTGTCTTGTGCAGCACAGAAGCTGAGTATAAAGATCTGGAGAGAAGAATGCTTTTAACAAGAGCAGAAAAAGTATCTGAAATCTCTAAGTGGAAGTACAAAAGTAGTTGCATGTACATTGAGAAGGATTCATAAATAGAAATGTAGCGGCATAATATGCAAGGCTTTTTGGTGAACGGGCAAAGAAAATAGGGAAGCAATTTACATAGAAATTAGTTTACAAGTGGAAACATGATGTTATCAGTTGCACACGTCTGGCATGCCTGGAGAAAAGGGAGTGCAGGAATCATTCCTGCCTGTGGAATGTACTGTGTGAAGAAAGAAAGAAGCAGTTTTTATCCAAAAAACTGAAATTAAAGCAGAATATTGGTTGTTTTACTAAAGGCTGGAAAAGGAGTTTGTGGTAAATTGTAGAGAGAGTGATTAAAAGTACAAGCTCCAGTAATAGGGAAAGATCAAGGGACAGCAGTGGAGATTTGTGACAGAAAATATCTAGATTTGAGGGAAAAAACCGCTCCTTAGATGGAGGGCGAATGGGTCATTTTGTCCAGAAAAAGAGAATGAGCCGGCCAGTGTGAGTAGCGAGTTAAATTTTGTGTTTTCCATGTCTAGAGTCTGAAGTTTGTTTGTTAATGTTGGAATCAACTGAATAAAACAGCGATTTAAGCTTTACTATTTTGTAGTGTTCTTCATGGAAGAAATAGCTGGATTCTATAAGTCAGGGCATCAGCGGATTTTGTCAGCAGAATAGATTTGGCAGTGTACTAACTGTCCGAAGATTTAGAATCCGTTGCCATTCTTAAGTTATAATCTTTCTGAACCAGCTCAAAAATGTTTGACTTCTATTGGTTTAACGACTGCTACTACTCCGAATTGTATTGCGCGTGACTGGAATTACTTTGCCCTTAGCGCAGTTTTCAAACAGCAACCGAGGCGAAAAAATAGCCCTTCCCAAAAATGTTTTTCATGATTGTTAGAGACAAAAGAGTTGATGGAAACGGGACATTGAAATTATTGTAATACCTTTCTGGCAAGGGGAGATATTTGGCTTCAAAGTCGGCATATATTTGAATGGCTGAAAACATGGTTGGATATTCACGTCCACTGATTGACAAGCTGTCAATCAAATTGACTGACACTTCTTCCTTGCAGTCACTTAAGATGCACCAAAATATACACAGTATACAAGCTCTCATAAGGGTAGGTTTAATACAGTTGTTCTGAGATCCTCCTACTTTTGCCAGATATTGGGGCACTTTTCTTGGAAAATTTCCAGTAAAACCAAGGGGGGGCTATCCCACCCCTGAAACACCCAAATCTGAAACCAGTTTAGCCATTTGAGTTTTGGGATAGACCCTTCAAACTGGCAAAGTTTCGTTGAAATCGGAGAGATGGCATGTAGCACGTCGGCCTGACGGACCCATGGATAGATTTTTAATTCCTCACCTCTGAGACATTGGGGGCATTAGTGAATGGAAAATTCCACTGAGGGACTGCAAGTGACTGTTTCAAGGGTATGCAAGTGGCTGTTCAGAGTTTCTTCATGGCATCAGTCACCGATTCAGAGGTAAGTAAAACATTGAAAATGCTAATGTCACGGAATTCGAATTTCCCACCCTGAGCGTGACGTCAGAGGAAAATGGCCGCCATGTGAATATGGTCCATGGGGTCCATCCCTGATGTAATAGCGACTAGGGCTGCACGATAAACGGAATCGCGGTTATCGCAAGCGCAATAAAAGTAACTGCCACTATGAGGCAGAAAGACATGCTTGCTTATTACCTTTTCTATGACACTTACCTAATGCGGTCATTTGAAATGCTTCCGGGAAGAAAACTGTGATTTGAAGTCCGCTAATTACCAGCGAGGTTGAACAGCCTCCATCTCTTTGGCATAATTATCTTACCTTAAATCAATTCCCGTGTACTTTGCCTAACTTGCAATCAAGCCATTTATGCAGCCAACTGACTGATCAAAACCAAAATATGGCCAATAATGATTAAGAAGAGATAATGAGAAGCAGACGGACCTAACCAGGCTGCCGTGTTAGATTGAAAGAATGTTTATAATCTGAATAAATAGCAGACCTCTAAATTCCACCTCTCGTAGAATTTTTACATATTATTAAAAAGATTTCTTAAGAATAAACCATTTCAAGATGGCCTTGGTTTTTAAGCATTTCAAAACATACACAAAGTGGATAACATTTTGTGAAGCATTTCGAGCGTGAAAGAAAGAAATTATTTTCGCATTGCACGCAATAGACAAATACAGCGCAGACTTGGCAAACAAGTTCAGGCGAACCTGTGCCGCAAATTTCTTGCATTTTTTTATATGATAATTGAACAAGATTAATTTAAAATAAAATAATTAATAGCTCTTGATTTTGGTGACTTTTGAGCGTCTAATAGCCAACAGTGAAGGTGGAAAACATTTTGTTAAAGCGTATCGAACGTCACATGTAAATTGTTAACGCATTTGCACGCAGCGCAGTCGAATGTAAAACTAAAAATAATCTAGCAAACAAATTCAGGCAAATCTGTCATGTTTCATGGTCATTTAAATTTCAAAATGTAATAAACACAACATATTCAAATAAATCAGACTGTCTACCAATTTAAATCGTTAATTGAGTGAATCAACTGTTTGATTGCAAATTGAGCAAGGCAAGTGGGAAGGGGGTGAGAGCAATTGTCGGGTAGAGGATGATGATTTTGCAGACCTTAACTTTGCTTTGTTCAGCACGTGATTTACCTGAATGTGTTTGCGGGATAATTTCTAGTTTTACGTTTGGTCGCGCTGCGTGCTAATGCAATTACAGTTTCTACAAGTCACGTTCGATACGCTTAAACAAAATGTTTTCCACCTTCACTTAAGGCTATTCAGACGCTCAAAAGCAACCAAAATAAACAGCCATTAATTACTTTATTTGAAATCTTGTTCAATTATCAAATAAAAAATGCTCTAAATTTGCGTTTGCCTGAATGTGTTTGCCAAGTCTTCACTGCATTTGTCTATTGCGTGCAATGCGAAAATAATTTCTCACTTTCACGTTCGATATGCTTTACAAAATTTTTCAACTTCATATATATTTTGAAACGCTTAGAAACCAAGGCCATCTTAAAATGGTTTATTTTTGAGAAATCTGTATAATGATACGTAAAAATTCTACGAGAGGTGGAGGTCAGAGGTCTGCTGTCTATTCAGATTATTGACATTCTTTCAATCTAACACAGCAGCCTGGTTAGGTCTGTCTGCTTCTCATTATCTCTTCTTAATCATTATTGGCCACATTTTGGTTTTGATCAGTCAGTTGGCTGAATAAACGGCTTGATCGCAAGTTAGGCAAAGTACACGGGAATTGATTTAAAGGGGACCTATTATGCTGATCCTTCTTTTAATACATATTAGTAATGTTATAATGTTGGTTGTCCATGCTCAACCTCTGAAAAGTTTCTAAACATAAGATGCAGGGGTTTTGCCGTAATCCATGAACGTGATTTCGTGAGCGTGATTTCCTCTCTGAACAGCTCCTCCCAAGATCTTGATTATCTTGCCAATGGGGTAAGTACGTTTTCACTTGTCAAGACAACAGCTGCGGCAGTCTGCCAATGTGGCCTGCCATGTTTGCTCCGCCATAAAGCTAATTTCTCAGCATGCACTGCGTTGACCTAGATATGCATAGAGCCTTAGAAATGCGTCAACCTCATTGACTCCAAGTGACCCTTTTTTTTTCTTTTTACAGCTGGGTTGAAGCGGAGTAGACTCGTTCATGATGCAGCTGAAAAGTCAGAATTCCTTAAACTATTACTTTCAGCTTTAAAGTCAAGTGTTTCCATTTCAGCAGTTTTTCAACATTTCTCCAGCAATTTCCTTTGCCTCTCAGTTTCCAACCACCTTCATTTTATAAGCCAACCTCTTCAACATTTCTCGCTGAAGCAAGCACACAAATTCTCTTCGGAAAATTTAACCTTTTATAGTAATAATAATAATAATGTGTGATTATAACGTTGTTGATTTTCTGTGATATTTCCCATCCTTCTTCCAATCATTTACAATATTACAATATGTGACTTGTATTCACTAGCCTATTTTGAGGCCGATATGATGGCATTTTTGATCAGTCTATATCAATGAAAACATTTATCCATGAAATTCCAACTGAAGAAAAAATAAGAATTTATTCAAATTTTGGGATTGGTAAATCTGGCTGGAACGAAGACCATCATAAAAACTGTTCATTCAAATACAGCATTTCAACCTTCAAGCAGTGTACTGCGATGCCCACAGTGGTCACCAACCCTGATCTATCTTCTTGCAGGTTTTCACTCCGACCCTGTCAAGCACTTATCACACCAAAGCGAGAGATTCTGTTCAGCTACTAATTAATGGAGTCAGGTGAACATTGAACATTGCCAAAACAAAAGATATGATCATTGACTTTCGCAAAAACAGTGCTCCCAATCAAGAGGTAACAGTTTTAAAAGGTCAGACAGTGGAGTGTGTTAGCACATATAAATATCTTGGAACTGTCATAGACAACAAACTGAACTTTGAGGCAAATTGCGAAGTTGTGTACAAAAAGGGACGCCAGCGCCTGTTTTGTTTGAGAAAACTGTCCACTTTTAACATTGACAGGACCATGCTGAACTTGTTTTATCATGCTTTCATAGAATCAGTTTTATCTGTCTGTCTTGTTTCATGGTTTGTAAACGTGTCCTTCAAAAATAAAAACTGTTTAAACCAAATTGTGAAATGGTCAAGCAAGCTGATTGGAGAGTCTCAGCTTCATCCAGAGTCCCTGTATGCTAAACAGGTACAGAGGATAGCTGGCTCGATTGTAAGAGATGACTCCCACCCTCTCAATGGTGAGTTTCAGCTGCTCCCATCAGGTCGGAGATCATGGTACCCGCTTGTAAAACCAAACACTAAAAAACAGCTTTGTGCCAGCAGCCATCAGTGCTGTTAACAAGTGAGAGAAACTGCAACATAACTTATGTATTTATTTCTTGTACTGTTTCCTTTGTCTTGTTTTCATGAATGGCACATCTTTATCCTTTGGCTTGGTTTGACATATTTTTAGGCTTCTTATCTACTGATGTTTTAACTTATCTTGCTTTTTATCTTGGGGCCGTCCTTGTTGTTCTTTTAGCCAAAGCACTGTCGTCACTTTGTCTTGTCCTGTGTTGTTTTTGTATGTTTACAATACGAGATGACTCACTCGCTGTAAACCAAATTTACCCAAGGGTACAATAAAAATAATCTGAATCTGAATCTGAAGGTGTGCTAGATTAAGGTTGTAAAGAAATAGGGTTGGTGATTACTGGCTAAAGATAAATGCAGTCTAACATTAAGTCACTTGGCCAGTGGCCAGTTGGCCGACAATCTTCCAATCAAAGTGTCTGCATCATTTTTCAACTTTTTTGCAACATTTTTTTCAAATTTCTCAGGTATGTTTTAATTTGATCAAACATTTCTTCAGTCTTTAGAGAGTAGATAATCGGGTTTAGAAGAGGGGGGAGAGATGCAGACAATGAATAATTGATAATTCTGGTGTCAGTATCTATATTCACATTAATCCAGGCTATCGTGTATGTAACTTGCACAGGAATAAAAAATACAGCCACCAAAATTAAATGCGAAGAGCATGTTTTAAATGCTTTCCATCGACCCCCGGATGATTTAATTTTCAGAATGGCATAAATGATAAAAATGTAAGACACAGCGATGAAGACAAAGGGAACATAGTACAATGATACCGTGCCAAAAGCGCCCATGAACCAATTTCTTGAATAATCACCACAAGCAATCTTAAAGACAGGACCGTGATCACAGAAGAAGCTGTTGACAATAGTCGATTTACAATACGCCAGTCCGGGAATAAAGGCGACCATCACCACAATTATGATAAGCGGGACTGACCAAGACACAATCATAACCACCATCATTTTACAGTTAGTATTTAAAGTATTGCTTCGTAATGGGAAACAAATGGCAATGACCCTGTCGTAAGCTAAAACACAGAGAGCATATGATTCCAGAGCTCCAAAGTAATGAATAAAGAACATTTGTGCAAGGCAAAGATCGTAATATATGAATTTTGAACTAAAGACATGCAAATGAATCGTCAGGGGAATGATCGCAGAGCTCAGGCTAACATCCACTATAGCAAGGCTGAACACTGCCATGTATTTAGGTGTGTGAAGAGTTTCTGCAGCCCAAATGACCAACATCAAGATTGCATTTGACACAAGTGTCAGTACGTATATAACAGCCAAAAAGATAAAGTAATATTCTCCGTGTTTTAGCGCATAGAAGCCTCTAATGTAGAATCCGACCGGGCGGGTGACGTTACTCAAGTCTTCTGTTGTCTCCATTGAGAGCTGGATTTGCTCTGATTTATGTGCAGCAGGCTTCCTCTGATTGAGAGAAAAAAAAGTAGAAAAATTACAGGACCTAGCTGAGTTCATAGGTCTACATTCTGTACAAGACCCTTCAATGTAATAGCAATTTCACATTTTTTTTGGATTAGAATAATCATTATTATGTCTCATGTTTCGGAACTCACAACCCAACAGGCTGCTTTTTTAATGATGTTGTTCATGACTGAATCAAATTTTCTCATCACTATACAGTCTTTTTTTTTATTCGTGCTATAACTTTTTTTATCAGAACATTGAGGCTGAGAAGTAGCGAAAGTTAAGAATATGTCGACAGCATCCTGAGGCTGAGAACTAGTTTTGTTGATACAACCCCAATTCCAAAGAAGTTGGGATGCTGCGTACAAACTAAAATGTAATGTAAACTAAAAAAGACAGAATGCAATGATTTGCAAATCTCATAAAACCACAATTTATTCACAGTACACTAGTAGCATCCAAAAACCGAGACAGTACACCTTTTTCTGAGAAATTCCTGTAAAAACTTTGAATGCACTGAAGTTTACTGAAGATATGACGCCAGCTTGGTTAACCTTAGAAAAATTTCACCGAAGTATCCCGAAGTCTGTCCAGTTTACTTAAGTTTGGACAACACCTCAGTAGACCTCGGTTAAATTTTCTCAAAACACACCGAGAATTGTCTGGCCCACTGAAGCTCAGAGATCGGTATTCCTCGGGAAAATTTCACCGAGGTAGACCGAAGTTCGTCTGCTAGGCCTACACTCTTCTTCTTTTTGTTCTCCCTCCTGAATTTAATCACTAATGCCTCCTACACTTTTTAAGCTATCGATTCCGTTCAAATTTTAAAAGATTCAGCTTGTTCTGAATTATGTTGCATCGTTAAAGATTTTTGATTTACTTTTTAGTTTTTGAGAGATTTTTATTTTTAAAGGTCATTTTTTGGGGTCCAATTAAATCAAGCCATTTT
The DNA here is from genome assembly GCA_029692085.1 of Gymnothorax javanicus. NCBI lineage: Eukaryota > Metazoa > Chordata > Actinopteri > Anguilliformes > Muraenidae > Gymnothorax > Gymnothorax javanicus. The sequence goes on from CM056197.1 coordinate 152,509,935, forward strand.
TGTGCTGATTCAGTAGATTCAGCTCTTTTCTGCTATTTTTTTACTCTGTCATACTTTTAGTTAGAAATGTCATTCAGACTGCAAAATGTTAAGTTTGTATAATTTCATCACTGTTCAGATTTTTCATAGCTTCTATGATTTTTTAAAAATAATTTTTGTTACAATACATTCTGGGAACTTAAAGTGTGATGACGTCACTGTTGTGTGACGTCATCATTGTGACCACTGATGTGGTCTCTGAACTTCAGTGGGCCACACAATCCTTGATGTGTCTCAGGAAAATTTTACCGAGGTTTACTGAGGTGTTGTCCAAACTTAAGTAAACCGGACAGACTTCGGGATACCTCGGTAAAATTTTTTTGATATTTACATAGTTAGCTTCAAATCTTCAGTAAACCTCGGTGTATTCTAATTTTTTGTGTGAATTTCTCGGAAAAAGGTGCACTTTCTCGGTTTTTGGGTGCTACTAGTGAGTAGAACATAGACAACATATCAGATGTTTAAAGTGAGACATTTTACCATTTCATGAAAAATATTAGCTCATTTTGAATTTGATGGCAGCAACACATCTCCAAAAAAGTTGGGACAGGAGCAACAAAAGCCTGGAAAAGTAGTTGATAGTAATAAAAACTGCTGGAGGAGCATTTTGCAATTAAGGTCAATTGCCAACAGGTCAGTGACATGGTATAAAAAGAGCATTTTAGAGAGGTAGAGTCTCTCAGAAGTAAAGATGGGCAGAGGTTCACCAATCTGCAAAAAACTGCATCTATAAATTGTGGAACAATTTCAGAAAAATGTTCCTCAGTGTAAAATTGAGAAGACTTTGAATATCCCCCATCTGCAATACATTATATCATCAAAAGATTCAGAGAATCCGTAGAAATTTCTGTGCGCAAGGGATAAGGCCTATGGTCAATATTGGATGCTCGTGATCTTCGGGCCCTCAGGCGGCATTAAAAACAGGTACGATTCAGGACTGGAATTCACTGCATGGGCTCAGGAACACTTCCAGAAATCACTGTCTGTGAACACAGATCGCCATGCAATCCACAAATGCAAGCTAAAGCAGTATCATCCAAAGTAGAAGCCATATGTGGACATGATCCGGAAATGCCGCCGTCCTCTCTGGGCCAAAGCTCATCCCAAATTAACTGCGGCAAACTGGAAAACTGTTCTGAGGTCAGATGAATCAAAACTTGAAATTCTTTTTGGAAACCACGGACGCCGTGCCGTGCGGACTAGGAGGAGAGGGACCATCCAGCTTGTTATCAGCGCACAGTTCAAAAGCCTGCATCTCTGATAGTACTGGGTTGCATAAGTGCCTATGGCGTGGGCTGCTTACACATCTCGAAAGGCATTATCAATGCTGAGAAGTATATAGAGGTTTTACAACAATGTGTGCTCCCATCCAGGCAATGTCTCTTACAGGGAAGGCATTGCATATTTCAGCAAGACAATGCTAAACCACATAATGCACCCACCAGAACAGCATTGCTTAGCAGTAGAAGAGTCCGGGTTCTGTACTGGCCTGCCTGCTGTCCAGACCATTCACCAATAGAAAACATTTGGCGCATCATAAAATGAAAAATCTGGCAAAGAAGATCCAGGACTGTTGAGCAGCTAGAATCCTACATCAGACAAGAGTGGGACAACATTCCCCTCCCAAAACCCCAGCAATTAGTCTCCTCACTTCCCAGATGTTTACAGATTATTGTTAAAAGAAGAGGGGATGCTACACTATGGTAAACATGGTCCTGTCCCAACTTTTTTGAGACATGTTGCTGCCATAAAATTCAAAATGAGCAAATATTTTTCATGAAATAGTAAAATGTATCACTTTCAACATCTGATATGTTGTCTATGTTCGATTGTGAATAAAATATGGGTTCATGAGATTTGCAAATCATTGCATTCTGTTTTAATTTACATTTTACACTGCATCCAAACTTTTTTGGAATTGGGGTTGTAGCATGGGTTGTAGCACTAGTCACAAATCTATCTTGTTCTTGAGAGTGCTCTTTCAGTTGATCGAAATCATAACGCGCAAAAATACAATGTTTTAAGCTATTATTAATGTCAACAATATTTTAAACAGATTTCAAAACGGAAAAAAAATTACATTAAAATCCTCAAAAAATTTCAGAATATTTAGGCTCAGCCTCAAAAATAGACGTTCATATAAAAAGGAAAGCTTCATTTAAAATTGTCCTCTGTGAAAATATAAAGCATGAATCCAAATATTTGACGATATCCAGAAAACTGAATGCATACTTGTTGGAATGGGTGAAACGTCAGAAGTGCCACGAGCACAGTCCAGACTGAACTGAAAAATGACCCCGATCAGCCATATATGTGTAGCCTGTGCAGATCATGAGACAAGATGATGACGCACAACTCTCAACGGGGGTTCCCGGTGACTGCATGATAATCTCATCATATTATATACTGTACATGTAGTCTAATAATTTGTATTTTCAAAACATGTTTCTTGCAGCTAAAATACAGTTTTTCTCAATTGCTAGGCGCATTTTCTTGCACAAACACTAGGCTTTGAAACTGCACAGACGTTCAAAATGAACAACTTCAAAGCATCAATTATAACAGAAAAACATGAAAATTCTGTGTCAATATTATACACTGTTTTGAAAAGCCCATAGGCCCACAACGCATTTTACTTCCAAATCATAAACACATACCACCATCTGACAGACGTTTTGAACGGCAAATAAATTTTGGGTGTAAAAATGGGAAACACTTTAACAATAATCTTTAGGTGCCATTATGTTTGTGCTTTTTCGATATTGAAATGTACTACCTGTGCACAGTAGCCAGTTCTTCAAATTATTATTTCACAATCGGCCAACGATTGACAAGTTTAGACTTTCATAAGACTGTTTTTGCTATTTTGTATTTTGTAGAAAATGACAGAAGTGAAGGTATGGCATGGAAACAAAGGGAATGAATGAAAAGGTAAAACAAATAGAAAAATGTAGATATAGGCTACTCAGGTAGAGGTCAAAAATACAATAACAAGAAATGAGCTCTATTTTCCAGCCCGAGCATTAAATCACCATCACAAGAAATATTTCCCCTGGCCCAGCAGCAGAGGACACACGTATATTTAGGAAATATTCCTTCATTCAGGATAAAAATACTTCTAATGTTTACATCACTGGGGTTATGAATGCGGACTTATCAGACAGGAATTCAACATTTGCCACTCCTATGGTTCAGTGCTGCCAAAATAATCATTTAATATTGTCAAGTAGCATGCTTCAACCTGCAGACAGTCACACACACATAAGTGAGGTCTGGCACAGTACATCACGGCTGGACCTCTGCATCAGTACTGCTGACACATGCCTCATTAGAGTGTTTGACCATTCTGTATGACTGATCATACACCTTCTGCTGTGTCTTCTAATGCTGAATGTCTTCCTGCATGATCTGGAAATGTTAATGGTGTTAAAGCGGAAATACTGGATTGGTTTTCTCTTTCTAAGGAGGACATCGTAGCTTATAGTGCTCTCACAGATAAATCTCTAAATAACGTTCATGTTAACTGTTCTGATGTAGGAGGGATCTTTGCAGCTTGTATGATTCTATAGTGAGGTATTTGCAGGAAGACAGTAAGCCCTACTATAAGCGCAAACATGATACTCACAACATAAAGCCCGGGTGGAATGAGTATGTGTCTGTGCATCATGCAGAAGCATGAGAGGCATGTAAATTATGGGCTGCAGCAGGTAGACCCCGACAAGGGCCTGTGCTCGAGTACAAGAAGCCCACTAATGCTAGATATACACAACCGCTCAAAAGTTTGGGATCACTTGCAAATTTCTTTGTTTTCCAAAGAAAAATACATTTTCATGCATTTCACAAACATTTTTTTCCATTTCACAAACATTTTTATCCATTTCACAAACGATTAAAATTAATCAGATGAATTTCAAAGAATGATCTACATTTTTGCATAGAGGCCTATTATCAGCAACTGTCAGTCCTCTGCATCAATCTCCTGGTATGGCTGCTAATCCAAGTTAAGCATTTTATAAGGCTAATTGATTATTAGAAAACCCTTCTGCAAATGTGTTGCACAGCTGAAAACTGTTGAACTAATAAGGGAGTACAAAAGGGAGCATGGCATTTTTGAGGTTGGTTTTGTACCTGAAGCATCAGCAGTTGTTTGTTTACTGGCTCAAAATGGCCAGAAAGAAAGAACTTCCTTTAGAGACCCATCAGTCTATTGTTGTGCTTAGAAAAGAAGGCTATTCAATGCAAGAAATTGAAAACTTAAAATCTCTTACCATGCTGTCAACTACTCCCTTCAGACAGCAGCACAAACTGGCACTAACAAGGACAGAAAAAGGAGTGGGAGGCCCCGATGCACAACTGTGCGAGAAGACAAATATCTGAGAGTGTGTAGTTGAAGACAAAGACGCCTCACAGGTTGTCAACTAGCAGCTGCGCTAAATAGTTCCTGTCAAACACCAGTTTCAGTATCAACAGTGAAGGTGGTTTTTCTTTTGATGAAGGCAAAGTTTGAAGTACATATTCATCATTTTCCATTAAAATCATTATTTCTAACTCAGACAATGTCAGCATGTTCTGTTCATTTGCTATATTTCCTATTGAGACTAATTTCATGTGTGTTTCGATGTGTTACAACCCGGTCTAGGGCAGGCAGCAACAGGTAGAAAAAAATAAGGGAAGGACGGGCGGAAAGAACTGTAAAAGGCACGAATAGCATGCTGCTCAGTTTCTCTGGTCCCTAACTGCCTAACCAGAGCTAAACTAATCCTACGGCTAATCTTCAAAGGTTCACCGGGCTCGGGGCGGCTTTTAAACACTGAACTCCCGAACTCTCAGTCCGCAAATGAAGACTGAGGAACGAATAGTGTACCCCCTATGGAAACAAGTTTCCACCCAGGATCACCTTCAAAAATAATAAAGGAAAAATAACAAAGCAAAATAACAAAGAAGTGCCCCGATGGAAGGACTGTGAGATCCAGCTGGGAGCACGCTAACTAACCAGAGTACCTAACAGTGTACAAAAAGGGCAAGACGAGAGGGGTAGTCAGATACAGAAACCAAGGTTCAACACCGGGAATTCACCGAGCAACCAAACCAAAACGCAAGGGCTAGAATTCAAGTCAAATGGGACAGGCCAAGGGTCAACCACCACAATTCAAACAAACCAAATAAAGGGCACGGCGAGAATCGTAAATCCAAAGGCAATCTGAGTCAACACAGAAGGCAGTAAAAATACTCACAGGTCGTGAACGCTAGGAACAAATCGGAAGAGCTAGTCTCCGCGGTTTGACACTAGACCGTGCTTTTTCAAGGGGTGAACCGGAAACGGAAGTTTCAGACCTCAGGCGAACCAAAAAAACAAAAAAAAAACCAAAGATACCAGATTTCCGAGCACAGAATGACAAATGTACAACAGGGGTCGTAACACCCCCACCCTTAAGAGAAAACCTATGGTCTAGGTTTTCCTTAAGTTAGCAACGTGAACGGGCATCAGCAACAATATTCTGTGCACCTTTCTTATGCATTATTAACAGATTGAAACTTTGCATGATTAGGGACCAACGCATGAGTTGGTGATTAGAGTTGCACATGCGTTGAAGAAAAACAAGAGGGTTGTGGTCTGTATAGACCTGAACAGGGTTTGAGCTTGAGCCGAGGTACATCTCAAAATGCTGGAGTGCCAGAAGAAGCGCAAGAGCTTCCTTTTCAATGGTACTATACGCAATTTGGTGATGAGCAAATTTTTTCGAAAATACGAGACTGGATCATCAACACCAAGATGGTCCTCCTGAAGCAACACAGCTCCAACACCAGAGCCACTAGCATCCACCTCCAGTTTAAATGGTGCGGAGAAGTTTGGGGCAGACAGAACTGGAGCACTACACAAAAGGCTTTTTACAGCATCAAAGGCTTTCTGACACGTTGGAGACCAAACAAAATTGTGTTTTCCGAAGAAGATCCGCGAGAGGTGATACTACATCAAATAAATTTCTGCAAAAGCTGCGATAATATCCAGCCATGCCAAGAAAGCGTCCCAATTCTCGCTTTGTCTTAGGAGGTGGGAAGTTGTTAATAGCCTGAAACTTAGCATCCAATGGACGAACAGCTCCCTGTCCAACCCTCTTACCTAAATAATCAACGGTTCCATGGCCAAATTCACATTTAGCTAGATTTAGAGTGAGAGAAGCATCCTGAAAGCGTGAAAACACCCTTTTCAAGATACAAAGGTCCTCCCATGTGGCTGAATATATTACAACATGATCCAGGTAGGCTTCGCAGTTTTCAATATTAGCTAGGACCCGATTCATCAGCCTTGCTGGGGCATTTCGTAATCCGAAGGCCATCACCGTGTACTGTAGGAAAGAGTCCGGAGTAGCAAAGGTGGCGATCTCAGAAGCCTGATCAGTTAACGGAACCTGCCAGTAGCCTTTTAGGAGATCCAACTTCGTCACATAGTTTGCATTTCCAATTCGGTCGACACAATCTTCCATTCTTGGAAGGGGAAATGAATCAGCTTTGGTAACAGCATTAACCTTTCTATAATCCGTGCAGAAACGGAAGGTTCCATCAGGTTTAGGCACCAGCAAACATGGTGAGCACCAGGGGCTTGAACTAGGAATAGAGAGGTGTTATGGCCCCAATTTGTTATGGCGTCAATTTGTTATGACGTCACGGACAGCAAGGGATGACAGACAAAATTCTTAAACTTCAACAGATTTAATTAAACAAACACTTAGAACTAATTTACACTCTACCCTACTGACCAAGATTGAAATAAAAAAAAAAGATAGTTACAGTCCCTTGGTAATTGGGATGGGCTGCCATGTTGCGATGTCCTGGGACAGGAAAATGCTCCAACACAGGAAAAAATCCACAAAAAGCTTCACAGGTCTTGAAAAGAGTAACAGGTCTGGTCAAATGTATCCTTCCACAATTTCTCCTTGCAATTTATCCTACTACTCTACCACTCTCTCAATTTTTCTCCTTATATACTCTTGTCCAGCCCCCTCTGAGGCATGCCCCGGACATGCCCAACCTAGCTCCAGACTGGGCTTAACAAAAAAAAAAGGTCAATACTGCCATCTAGTGGCTTTTTTTTTTTTTTTTTCCCATTACAGAGGCCATTAGCAACAAGATACTCAGTTTCTTTTTTCATGATAGCTCGCTTCGATGGGTTCGCCCTGTATGCATTCTGTTTAATTGGAGGATTATCTCCAACATCGATGTCATGTTTTAGGATTGTAGTTCGGGACGGGGTATCTAAGAAAAGTGAAAGGTATGCCTCAATTAAATGCAAAATGTCAGACTGCTCGGAACTGGACAAATGAGACAACTTAGTGGAGAGAGCCAACAGCGTCTCAGGATTAGGTAAACGGGGAGCAGATAGAGAAGTACTACCCTGATTGAGGCCGTCCACCTCTGGAGAGTACTCAGACAGGGACACTTCAGCAGAAACCAACGCAACTGGACTAGGGATTGAGGGTGAAGAGGCTTCATTTTCAGAGCGCGAGATATAAGATTTTAACATATTCATGTGGCAAACATGAGATTTCCGTCTTCTATCTGGTGTCGTTACAACATAATCAGTACTACTTAGCGTCTCTGCGATAACATAGGGCCCACAGAACTTTGCCTGGAGAGCAGAACCAGGCACAGGTACCAACAGTAGAACGTCATCTCCCACCCTAAATGAGCGCTGTACAGACCGCTGATCAAAGTGAAGCTTCATATTATCCTGAGAGGAGGCCAAAGAGGATTTAGCGAGATCCCATGCAGCATGTAAACTTTTGCGGAATGAGGCAACATAATCATGCACACTTTTCGTAGTAGACTGCTCCTGATCGGTTGACAACCAACTCTCCTGAAGTATTTTTAACGGGCCACGGATAGTGTGACCAAACACCAACTCAGAGGGGCTAAAACCAAGAGACTCCTGTACTGTGGTACGTGCAGCAAAAAGCAGCAAGGGAAGCCCCTCCTCCCAGTCCTTACCCTGGGCAATACAGTACGTCCGTATCATGGATTTCAGTGTCTGATGGAACCTTTCCAGAGCTCCCTGAGACTCTGGGTGATATGTACTTGATACGCCATGTTTAATTTTTAATTGCTTAAGGACCTTGCCAAACAACCCCGACATAAAATTAGAACCTTGATCAGACTGGATGAATTTTGGTAATCCAAAAGTAGAACAAAATTTAATTAAAGCCTTCACAATGACATGAGCCTTCAGTGTGCGCAGTGGCACTGCCTCAGGGTAACGCATCGCAGCACACATTAAGGTCAATAGATACATGTGACCAGACTTTGACCGTGGAAGGGGACCGACGCAATCAATTATAATCCTTTCAAAAAGTTCCCCCATGACAGGAATGGGCTTAAGGGGAACAGGAGGAATTATTTGATTGGGTTTCCCCGCAATTTGACAGGCACGACAAGAACGGCAATACCGAGAGACATCTGACTTCATGCCAGGCCAAAAAAAATGTTTTAACATTCAATCATAAGTTTTCCGAATGCCAAGATGGCCAGAGAGTTCATGGTCATGTGCTACACATAGCACTTCTTGTCTATAGGATTTAGGAACAACCACTTGTATAACAGAACCCCACTCGTTTTCAGAGTTAGGGGAGCCCATTTAACATAAGCACCTCATTTTGAAAAAAATAGGTCACTGACGACTGTGACCGTTCATGTTTGTGTTCGGCAGCAGAAAAACACGAGGACAAAGACTCATCAGCTTGCTGGGCAGCAGCTAGCTGTTGTCCCCAAATAGCAACTGAGGATTACAATTGTCTAAACTAATTTCACTACTAGAGACGTTGTCACAACCAGAACCAGCATCGGCCACCGCAGCCCCAGAGTTAATCGCCACCTTTTCAGACACAGGATTATCTCCCAGAAAAGTCCCAGCGAGATCGACCGCGTCTTGAAATTTGCGAGCCTGAGCGCGAGTCACTACACATGCAGGGAAAACAGAAGGAAACTTCATAGCCACATTATCGATAGTTTCGCTCATGCTTGGCTCATCAATAACTTCTGGCAGAGAGAACACATTTCCCCCCGCTACCAAGAATAAACGAAACACCTTTAACCGGCAACTCAGAACAAATCGCCACTTTCACAAAGCCTGAAACCAGGTCAGACTGCAAGAAAACGGTCTGCAAGGGAGCTTTCATTATGCTTAGTGCAATGCCTTGAACTAACACATCAGCACCGCAGCTGGTGTGCTCCGAAAATGGCAGTACACTCTCAAGAATGAATGACTGCGCAGAGCCAGTATCCCGTAATATTCGAAGGGGAATTGAGGTTCCTGAATCAGAAAGAGATACAGCACCATTTAGAATAAACGGTTCGAACGCCATATCTAAACATGAATTGGAATTCGTAACATCCGAATGGGAAGGTGGGGAGTGAACTAGACCAACGCTTTTTGGAGATGACTGGGACTGTTGATTTTTACTGCCCAAGATCATTTTTTTGATTTAACACAATTCTTTTTTTTAAATTAATATTTATAATGACATGCTCAAGATCCATACCAATAGTATCCAGTGACCCCCTGTGTTGCATGTGCCAATAATGCCCTGGTTTTTAGATAGATAAACCTGTGAGACCAGAAGGTAAATGATGAAAACCATTTCATCTCCATCTTTGAATTGTCTTGTTTCTAAAATCTAATTTTTCGTCATGTAAAGTCATGAGAAAAATACTCTATGCATGTCATGTAACAAGATGTTTACAATGTTGACAAATTTTAAAAACATTTTTTATTAATCTATAATGACTTGGCCGAGGGCAGCTTTAAATAAAACGTCTTGTTGACTTCCTCCTTTCAATATTCTCCTGTATGTTTTGCATGTCTCATGAGAAAAATATATCAGTATTTAAACATCATGCCTGAACATACGGTACCTTGCCAAGGCGTTGTCTGCTGAAAGACGTCTCATCACCTTTGAATATGATTCCCATGGTATAGAGGTTTAAGTGGTAAAGCGCTTTTCCTTTCAGACTCTTGTTCTTTTGTATTTTTAAGAAAGCTTCTATCACCTGGAAAGAGAAATGAGCATTCCATGGGCAGTCAAAGTAAAACAGCATTGACATTGATTGTGATACTACAAGTATTGTCTAGTTTAAAAATTTGGTTAAAAAAAAAAAAAACTCACCTCACTGTACACATCCTCATGTGGTTGAAGTGACCTGAAGTGACCTGAGTTCTGGTCTGCAGAACTCACCCACAGACACAGTGGCTTCATCTTTTTTATTTACAGAGGCGTCATGGGCCTAAAACTGCTCGAGAGAACCGTAATTCAGTAATGCTGGAACATGTAGGAATTAACAAAGAATAACACTACGCTACAATAAATTTTTTTAAATTTTTTTTCCTTTTTAAAACATGCCAGATAAAATCTTGAATGTTGAAGCCATTACCTTTTTTTGGTCACAGAAAAAAGATGGAAGACATTGTTACAGAGTCAGTCTTGTTATTTTACATTATTTTACATTGTTATTTTTACATTTACATATTTTATGAGAAATATGAGAATGGTGAAAATATCATACAAAATATATCCACAGTACCATATAAGCAGTACATGTAGGCCTACATCATTGTGTTGGGAAAGGAGGAGTACTGGGGATAGGATATGAAATCCCTTTTTTCATGACCTGGAAGTTGGAATAATGGTGCTCCCTCAACATAGTAGGGTAAAAGCATTGTCAATCTGTCACTGTCCAACACTACTGGACAGCATTATTGTTGATTGTGATCCAGAATTTGCGATGTTATTCACTTCACCAAGTTGTTTTGTTTTTGAATGCTTTGGTTTGTTTGTTAAATGTCGAGGTCCTTGGACCCCGACATTTAGATTAGTCAGTCGTATGTCTTTGGTTCTAACGGTACTAGTAGTTGCAATTTTGGCTGAATTATGACCTTACTTGGTTCGGACATCTGTCATGGCAAATCATAAAATACTGTTGTATTGTCTAGGAAATTCCACTGAAAAATAGCCCGAAGTTGAATTACCTAGACACCAACATTTCCCCACTCTCTGAGCAATTTCATTTGTTTCTTTTTCTGTTAGCAACTGTTCTCAAAAAATTTACAAATGGATTTTCATTAAAAAGCTTCCCTAGAAATATGACTTGAAAACGAAAGACGTTCTGAAACCGAAAAAAAGCTGAATCTGAAGAAATATCTGCAACTGAAAAAAATAAGAAATATGATCTGAAAACGAAAGACGTTCTGAGACCGAAAAAATAAGATTTGAAACCATAAAAAAGAGCTGAATCTGAAGAAATATCTGCAACTGAAAAAAATAAGAACTCAAAGATCAAAATAAATAAGAAAGTAAAAATGAAAATAAATGATCCATCCACAATACTTTCAGAACTGAATCAAATTTCTATTTGCTCTGAAAAAACTTTTCCTTCACTTATTTTTATTTTGAATTCAGTTGTATTTTTCATGTTTCCATTTGAATTCTTTGTTTTTTAAATTGATTATTTTTTTCTAATAATCAAAACTATTGACCCTGATTTGGCACCATATGTGACTCAGAGACTGAGTAAACAGAGCGATGTAGTTAGCGCAGTGCTAACGTACATTGGGCACAAAGGGAAATGACATTTGCTTTCCATGAAATTACTTAATTTAGTTATGTGATACGCAGAATGAGAAAGTTATGAAAGTCCTTCAGTAAATTTTAGGTTTTTTGCTCACTAAAGCTTGCGACAAATGCAAAATTGACTCAAATCATTTCATAACTTTCATATGACACGCCCACTCTTGTAAGATCCTGTATATCTGCAACAATGGTTTTTGCAATGGTTGCTGTGGTGGCATATTGCTTGACTGATTGCCATCAAAATCAGTTGGGTCCATCCATGATGTAATAGTGACCCACCCACAAAATTTCAGAGATATCCGTTCATTACTTTTTGAGTTATCTTGTTCACAAACAGACAAATGGCACCAATCACGTATACCTCCTGCCAACTTCGTTTGGTGAAGGTTGATAATTAATTATGTCAATGTAGCTAACATCAGGCCATTGGGTCATTTCATCAACTCACTCCGTGAGAAGTAACGGGTGAGGCACTGTAACTTTCATATGACACGCCGATCTTGTAAGAGCCTGTATATCTGCAACGATAGTTACTGGGTCTGTAACTCCAGTATACGAGTACAGGCAGAGCCCTTTAACAGCTCCGCTTAGTGCCAATCCCTTGCTGCGCAGCAGCCCGCCTGAAGTAATTTGTATATCCATCCCCCTCCTGGCTTTATAATGGTGAAACCCCTTTCATTCGACTCCTGTTTATGGAAAAACTGAAGCCTCGAAGAAAAAACAGCTGGGCCACGGTGGTTAGAGGGCTCCACCCATACTTGTATAACTGAATTTACATACTCAGTAACTATCGTTATACTTCGTATGGGCTCCGCCCTCTAATAGCTCCGCTAGTGCCACAAAGCTAGCTTCCAGCCTCCACCTGCCCTGCAGAAGCTAGCCTTCACCAGGCTACTACCCAGCAACTGGCTAGCACTACTTGGCCGAGGCCAGGACCCAGCAATCGGCTAGCACTACTAGGCCGAGGCCAGGTCCCAACAACCGGCTAGCCCCTCCAGGCCAAGCCCAGGGCCCAGCAACTGGCTAGCCCCACTAGGCCGAGCCCAGGGACCAGTAACCGGCTAGCCCCACCAGGCCGAGCCCAGGACCCAGCAACCGGCTAGCCCTACCAGGCCGAGCCCAGGACCTAGCAACCGGCTAGCCTCATCAGGCCGAGCCCAGGATCTAGCAACCGGCCAGCACCACCAGCCCCAAGCCCCACTGGTGAGCAGGTCCTAGCAGCCAGCTAGCACCATTACATCAAACCTGGACCAAACCTGGACTGTGTAGCTCATTGTTTGGGGTAATTACTTCTTTCCTTACTACATTAAGTTTCAAGTATAATATCTGATTACAAACTGTCAAAATGGTATTGTTTTTAGTATTGCTCCTTACACTTTCATTGTGCGATTGTGAGTCTTTAAATAAGAGTGGATGCACGGCTATGCATTCCCCCCTTGTTAGACCCAGCATTCCAGGAGAAACACTAGCTGATTTAAAATCTGTGCCTGAGCTGTGTTTTTGGTATACAGATTCTTTTAACTCTGAGATGTTGCTTTCGCTTGTCTGTATTTCTGTACTTGAAAAAGAACTTTACACTTACAGAAGATTTTCCCTCTGTTCGCATCAGTAAGGCTAAAGATGATGATTTTTGTTTATCAAGTAGTAACACTCTAAAGAGAAGATGCATTGTCTTTTTATTGCTTTTAATATCGGGAAATGTGCACACAAATCCTGGACCTGGTCTAAACTGTATCCCCACACCTGAGGAGCTTAAAGACAGGTCTGGTCTAGGTATTATCCATATCAATGTTCGAAGCTTACTTCCCAAAATGGATTTGATTAAAATTTGGGCCTGTTCAACAGATGCAGATATAATTGTTTTATCAGAAACATGGCTCTCTAGGTCTGTTCTAGACAAAGATATCTGTATAAAAGGCTATAATGTACACCGCTGCGATCGTCCCAGGAAAGGGGGTGGAATCGCTGTGTATACGAAAAACAAATTTAACGTAAGTGTTTTATCCACAGTGTCAATCCCCAAGCAATTTGAACTGTTGGCCCTTAAACTAGATTTTGCTCAGGGTCAATTTATGAATGTTATTGGATGCTATAGGCCACCCTCTGCTTGTGCTGAAGCCTAATCCTCATTAGCTCATTACATATCTACTTTTGGCTCAAATGAGCTACTGCTAGTGGGGGACTTAAATTACGATTGGTTGACCTCAGCATCCGATAACCTTAAATCGGTGTGTGATTCTTTTAATTTGACGCAATTAGTTGAGGAGATGACGCGCCCAAACGATAAATGCCCTGAGAAGTCATCATTGCTTGACTTGATTTTAACAAATGTTCCACACAAATACTCTGATATAGGCATTTTTGCAAATGACTTGAGTGACCATTGTGTCATTACACGGTAAGACAAGCTAAGCTTCCTAAAACCAAGCCTAGATTGCTTATCAAAAGAGATCTTAAACATTTTTGTGAGCAAGCTTTCTTTCATGATCTCTATCATTTTGATTGGAACAGACTTAATCTTATAGGTGAAGTGGAACAGGCCTGGAAATTCTTTTACGATGGTTTCCAAAACATTCTGAACAAACATGCTCCCTTTCACAAATTGCGTGTCAAAGGTCGTAACAATCCCTGGTTTTCTCCTGAGCTTAGTAGTCTGCTTAGAGGTAGAAATATTGCATGGGCCAGAGCAAGACAAAGTAAAACTGATGCTGACTGGCTCAGTTTTAGACAGCTGAGAAACCGCTGTACTCAGGCTGTAAAGAGAGCAAAAGCAGAGTACTATTTTTCGGAAACCAGTAAGAACTTAAATGACCCCAAAAAGTTTTGGAAGGTGATCAGATCTTTCTCTGGCCAGGTTTCCTCCACTGAACCACCATCCTTTATTCATAATGGTTCGTGCATGATAACTAACGAGTCTGTGATTTTAGATTCCTTTAATGAGCACTTTATTTCAGCAGGTTTCTTAACTGAGACTGGAAAAAAAGTCAAATAATCCTGGCTATTTAGTTGAAAATGGAAATGCCTTGCCGGTCAGTAAGGTCAGAGTGGAAGCCCCGTTCCAGTTTGTTCCTATATCTGCTGCTGATGTTTTAAGAGAGCTGAAACAGTTGGACTCCAAGAAATCTGCAGGTCCTGATCAGCTGGAACCGCACTTTCTCAAATTGGCTGCAGATTATATTGCTGAGCCTTTATCGGTTTTGTTTAATCTCAGTCTTTTTAATAGTGGGGTCCCACATATATGGAAGTCCGCCTTTGTCTTACCCTTGTTAAAAGGAGGGGATCCCTCGAAAGTGAACAACTATAGGCCAATCTCGAAGCTATGCATTTTAGCAAAGGTTTTCGACAGGCTTGTTAGCGATCAATTAAAAGATTTCCTTGAGAGGAATGAAATTCTCTCGAGACATCAATCTGGCTAAAGAAAAAAGCACAGCACTGTTTCAGCAGCTCTTAAGGTCTTAAATGACATTATGGAAGCGCTTGACTTAAGGAAATTGTGTGTAGCCGTATTTATAGATTTATCAAAGGCATTTGATATGGTAGATCACAATATCCTGGTTGACACATTATACAAAATCGGCTTATCGGAGCATTCAGTTTCCTGGTTCAAACACTATCTAATGGATCGTTCACAGTGTGTTCAGATGGATGGGTCCTCATCGAAATTCTTGACAGTTTCAAAAGGGGTACCTCAAGGTTCGGTGTTGGGACCTATTCTATTTTCCATATACATTAATGATCTTTGTAATGACCTGTCCGACACCTTGTATCATTTTTATGCGGATGATATGATCATTTATTGTTTTGCACCATGTGCTGTGCAAGTCTTTGCCCTTTTACAGTCTGCTTTTGACGTAGTTCAGTCACGTCTGCAAAGGTTAAAGCTGGTGTTAAACATAGATAAGACAAAGGCTATGATGTTCTCTAGAGCTACTGTCCCATCACAAAATCTTCCTATCTTAAGTTGCCAGGGAACAGCTATTGAGCTGGTTTCGTCTTATAGGTATTTGGGCTTCCATATTGATCAACACCTCTCTTTTAAATCCCATATATCAAGTCTGATCTCTAAATTAAAGATAAAACTGGGCTTTTATTTTAGGAACAGATCTTGTTTCTCCCATAGAGCTAGGAAAAATCTTGTATCTGCAACTTTTCTCCCACTACTTGATTATGGTGACATACTGTATATGCATGCTTCAGCTACCTGTTTACGCTCCCTGGATTCTGTGTACCACTGTGCATTGCGGTTTGTCACTGGTTGTACTAATCTGACCCATCATTGCACTTTGTACCAAAAATCAGAATGGTCATCCTTGTCTAACAGGAGATACACACATTGGATGACTTTCATTTACAAAGCTCTCCTTGGTGTGGTCCCGTCCTATCTAGGCAATTATTTAATTAGGAACCAAGGCGACTATAGCTTAAGATCGTCAGACTTCTTTACACTCAATGTCCCGTGAGTGTTCACGGAAATGGGGAAAAGGGCATTTCGCTATGCTGCTCCCTTTTCATGGAATTCCTTGCAGACTGCCTTGAAATTGCCTGAACTGATCCCGTTTGACAGCTTTGTTAAAATTCTCAAGGATAAGGAACTTGAAAGCATTGGGGTTTGTCACTGCTTTTAAATTTGATTTGATTTTACTTCTTGTTTGTATGATACTGTATGAATGATTGTAATTGTGTAAATGTGCTGCCTCTTGGCCAGGTCGCTTTTGTAAAAGAGATTTTTTTATCTCAATGAGCTCACCTGGTTAAATAAAGGTCTAATAAAAAAAAAAAAAAAGGGCGGAGCCTAGATGAGTTCCCGCCCAGCTGTCCTCATGTGCAGGAGGGGGAATATCCTAGCATCAATTCCAGTCCTGTTCCTTGCCCAGAGCAGCGTTTAATACAGCCTCAGACAAGGAACTAGCCATCATATCCCTGAGGTAAAATCAAACGAAGGGGGATGGTGACGACCAGGAGGCAGCAGCACAGATGTCACCAACAGCAAAACCCTATACAAGGCTGCAGAGGCTGCCACACCCCTTGCTGAATGAGCAGGCAGCCCCGTTGGGGCAATGCGTCCCATAGTGACGTAAGTGGACACAGCCCTGCCAGAATCCAAAAGAGATTGCAGGAAAGTCAAGATGATGGCGATAGGAGACGTCATGGGGTCGACATTACACCAACCAGAGAAAAGTCCCCACCGGGTTGCGCTACCATGGAAGCCGCTCTGGCCCCTTGGGTGGTAGCAATGACATTTGCAAAAAGACCACACCTTGCTAACCGCTGCCTCTCAGGAGCCAAGCCATTAGAGGCTGACCCAGGACGGGCGGGGCCGTGACCTTTCCTTTTGCCTGTGAAATTGCCCAGTCCACCATGTGGAGGGGCCAAGGTCTGTCACTGCTAGACGCACAACTTCCGGATACCAGGCTGAGTTGTGGCAATCCGGAGCTAACAATATCATAGTCTGGCCTTCCTTCCTTATTCTTGGCAGAAGTGGTGGGATCAGCAAAGTCAGGGAAAACGCATACAACGTCCCCTGAGGCCAACCCTTCTGGGCCAAGGCGTCCACACCCAGAGGAGGGTCGCCCTCTACCCTGAGTGAGCACCAAAGGGGGCACAAAGTGTTCTCTTTGGAGGCGAACAGATCCGCTACAGGGAGGCCAAACTGGGCCCACACCTGTTGAGCAATGCAAGGGTGCAGACATCACTCTCCCGGCACGGGCCCACCCCGCGACATGAAGTCTGCTCCCTGATTCAAGGCCCCCGAAATGTGGCGTGCCCTCAGAGACCCGAGGTGGGATCTGACTCCACTGCAGCAGTCTCCCCCTAGGGCGCAAAGCGTCCTTGACCGCACCCCACCTTGACAGTTGATGTAAGCTACCACGGTGGAGTTGTCTCTTCTCACCAGGACATGTTGGTCCCGTAGGAGCTCCAGGAAATGAAGCAAGACGTTCGAAACTGCGACCATTTTCAGGGCATTTATAAAGACCTCGATCCAGCTCGCTGGCTGGTCCAACGGAGCCCCTCAGGTCAAGTTTTCCACACTGGACCGGAAAACCAGAGTAGGCATCACCGTTTGCAGCAAAGTGAGCATGCGGAGATTCCGGCACCGAGGACTCAGCTTCAGACGCCAAAACCACATCTGTAGGGCCCGCATGTGGAGAAGGCCCAATGTTACCACCACGTGTGCGGCTGACATCATGCCCAACAACATTGTGGCATCTGACATTACATCCCACATTTTGCTGCCCTTGATTTTGTTGCCCTTGACTTGATTTTGTTGGAAATTCTGAAAGCTGATCCAGGCCCTCTCCACCTCTGGGGTTGTGGGGAGAAACCCTACCCCTGCCCAAGGGGCGCCATCTCTGAAAGGGATGTACGGAAACTCCAGAACGGGAAGCGCTGGAAATTCCGGGAAAAACAGCAACAGAATGTTGATATTTGTGTTGAGCAGGACGGCCTTTGTTAAATGAAGACACTTCCATTTGCAAATAAACAGGAAATTGTATTGAATCAGCACAACAGCACACCCAGAATTCGAACCTGGGTTGCCTGTGCCTGAGTCTAACGCTATAACCATTGTGCTATCAGCCACGTGGGTAATTTCAGTGCTCATAACCACGTGACCATGTGAAGGCGGATTAACAGAAGTTAACGCACTTTTATTATCAAAATAGACGCAGACCTGGATGTAAACTGCACGGCAGTAACCATCACAGGCTTATTGGAAAATGGCGCCAATAGTGGCTCATTTGCATATTCTGCATTTGCCTGCGAACACGCTGTACTTAACTGTTTTTCGGCAGAGGAGCGTGACGTTATGAGGGGAGGAGTTGAGGATTTTTTCTGAGGAGGCAGAAAAGAACCGGCTGGAACTTTCTGAGGAATGGTGTGCTTAACTGAATGTATGCGTCTGACATATTCAGTGTAAGGGTGGGGACGTGCATTGGGCTGCGCTTTTAGTGACAAGGTATCGTCTTTATTTAAGACGTTACAGAGAAAAACAGAAACCCACATCCCCGCGCAGCATCATTTGTCGCGGTGGGGGCCACACCGCGCTGCTGTAGCGGGTTGTGACTTCCCCGCTTGCTTCCCATATCGCTCTGCCACACGGGGAGGCATCGCAGGCTGTGCACCGGGCTCGAGGACTGGCAGCAGGCAGTATGGAGCTCTGGGAGGCGGTCTCCTCTTCGCAGCAGAGGGACGCATCTTCCCGCCGGCTTGAGAGACCATGGAAAATGGCGTTCGGTTTTTTGACGAACACCTTTCCTCCTGCTCCTGTATGGCAGCGTTGAGTGGCGGACCAAACAGAGAGGATGGGCACAGTGGCGCGTTGAGCAGCGGTGCCTTCTGGTGTTCTTTTAGAGATGTCTGACTGAGACACATCTGACGCAGGGAGACTACTGCCAGAGACATGACCTGTCCAACACACACTGAGGCTGCTTGGCCTGCACGGAGCAGCACACCTGCGATCCGGTGGGCATCCTGCCAAGCCACGTCAACCCCTTCCCGACGGGCGTGGAGGAGCGACAGCTCTGCCAGAGCATTTCCTGTCAAGCCGACGATATTCATGGCAGATGCCATCTGTGCACTGCCAATGAACATCTTGTCCGCCAACTTAGCCTCCTGCTCGCATCTGGATGGGAGGGGTCGTTGCTGGGACCGGACTGTGGGCTCCAGCCTGAGCTGGTTTAACAGCGGTGCATCTACAGGCAGGGCGCTGCCGTGGAACTCAGGCATCCAGCCCGCCACAGCTGTGCAGGGGAGGAACCACACAGCTGGGAGTGAGACTTTCGCCGGAGATGCCCACACGCTCTGTCTTGGAAAACCGGATAACATGGGGCCACTGCCACAGGTGCCGACGGTGCACTTTCTTGCATGTGCCGAACTCCATCGGCATATTGGGGTCGTTTGCAGGCTCGGAGGGAGTAGAGGACAGCTGCACGCCCGACAGGATGGCCGCCAGTTCCAGGACGGCCGGGTAGTCTTCTCTCAGTTCCGGCGGCGCCCATTCATACTGGGGCTCTGGGCGTCTGCCCAGGCCCAATACATCATCCTCGGAGTCAGAGGGCTCGCTAACTAGCTCACTAATGGCTCTGTCTAGAGGCACATTAGCTGAGAAGTGAGCTGCTCTTTTCTCCTGGATAGTACAAGACAAAATTCATTCTGGCCCTCACAAACACATACATTCTCCTTCCACACACATACATTCTCCGTCTCACACACATACATTCTCCTTCCACACACATACATTCTCCTTCTCACACACATACATTCTCCTTCTCACACACATACATTCTCCTTTCACGCACATATATTTTCACTCTCGCACGCACATACATTCTCCTTTCACGCACATATATTCTCACTCTCGCACGCACATACATTCTCGCGAGAGAAGAATACATGTGTGCGGGAAAAGAATAAAGGTGTGTGAGAGGAGTATATATGTGTGTGAGAGTAGAATATATGTGTGTAAGAGGAGAATATATGTGTGTGTGAGAGAAAGAACAGTGGAAAAGGAAGTAGTTTAGTGGAAAAGGAAGGCAACTAATTTATTTGTGCTGTGATTGGCTGTTCAGGTGGGACTGGGTGGGACTCCCTCAAAACTACTTTTGTGAAAGGATGCCATTTTTTCTCTTGCATGCGTCATCCATTACGCAGCCCGCAAACAATCTAGCGACTGATAAGCCAGCGTTGGTAAATGAGAGGCCGGCGATGGTAAATGAGAAGCCGGCTATTAATTCTCCGAGGCTTCTAACTCATTGGATTTGCTATTGGCTTGGCTGGCCACTGGCATTCTTCCGCTGGCCACTAGCATTCCTCTGCAGGCCACTAGCATTCCTCCGCTGGTCACTAGCACTCCTCCACTGGCCACTAGCATTCCTCCGCTGGCCACTAGCATTCCTCGGTAGCAGCTCATTGGATTTGTCACAGCACAAATAAATACTAAGTTTCCTTCCTTTTCCACTAAACTACTTCCTTTTCCACTATACTTTCTCTCACACACATATATTCTCCTCTTACACACATATATTCTACTCTCACACACATATATACTCCTCTCACACACCTGTATTCTTTTCCCGCACACATGTATTCTTCTCTCGCAAGAATGTATATGCATGCGAGAGTGAAAATATATGTGCGTGAAAGGAGAATGTATGCGTGTGAGAAGGAGAATGTGAGTGTGAGAAGGAGAATGTATGTGTGTGAGAAGGAAAATGTATGTGCGTGAAAGGAGAATGTATGTGTGTGTGAGAAGGAGAATGTACAGGGTGGGGAAGCAAAACTTGCACTGACATTTAAAGTACAAACAATCCCACGACCACTCCCCTGAATTGTGTGCACCTGTTATTTGAAAAAAGCAAAGACTATAAGCTGTAATATGAGTCTGTGCTTTAGTCTTTTGGTTGTAAAATGACTAAAATGAATAATATACAATCTATGGATGGTGATTTATTTTGCAAATTTTGCTTCCCCACCCTGTATGTGTGTGAGAGGGAGAATGTATGTGTATGTGAGAAGGAGAATGTATGTGTGTGAGAAGGAGAATGTATGTGTGTGTGAGGAGAATGTATGTGCGTGAAAGGAGAATGTATGTGTGTGAGAGGGAGAGTGTATGTGTGTGAGAAGGAGAATGTATGTGTGTGTGAGGAGAATGTATGTGCATGAAAGGAGAATGTATGTGTGTGAGAGGGAGAATGTATGTGTGTGTGAGAAGGAGAATGTATGTGTGTGAGAAGGAGAATGTATGTGCATGAAAGGAGAATGTATGTGTGTGAGAGGGAGAATGTATGTGTGTGTGAGAAGGAGAATGTATGTGTGTGAGAAGGAGAATGTATGTGCATGAAAGGAGAATGTATGTGTGTGAGAGGGAGAATGTATGTGTGTGTGAGAAGGAGAATGTATGTGCGTGAGAAGGAGAATGTATGTGTATGGAAGGAGAATGTATGTGTGTCAGACGGAGAATGTATGTGTGTGAAAGGAGAATGTATGTGTGTGGAAGGAGAATGTATGTGTTTGTGAGGGTCAGAATGAATTTTGTCTTGTACAGCCCCTCATATTAAACTGTACATGGAGTCTAATCATTTGTATTGTCAAAACATGTTTCTTGCAACCAAAATACAGTTTTTACCCCTCGGCCGGGGTATTGTCGTCCCCTCCGGCGTCTTTCTATCCGGGAGAAAAGAGCGGCTCACTTCCCAGCTAATGTGCCTCTAGACAGAGCGAGCCCTCTGACTCCGAGGATGATGTATTGGGCCTGGACAGACGCCCAGAGCCCCAGTATGAATGGGCGCCGCCGGAACTGAGAGAAGACTACCCAGCTGTCCTGGAACTGGCGGCCATCCTGTCGGGCATGCAGTTATCTTCTGCTCCCTCCGAGCCTGCAAACGACCCCACTATGCCGATGGAGTTCGGCACATACAAGAAAGTGCGCCCATTGGCACCTGTGGCAGTGGCCCCATGTTATCTGGTTTTCCAAGACTTCGTACAGAGCGCATGGGCATCTCCGGCGAAAGTCTCACTCCCAGCCGTGCGGTTCCTCCCCTGCACAGCTGTGGTGGGCTGGATGACTGAGTTCCTTGGCGGCGCCCCACCTGTAGATGCACCGCTGTTAGACCAGCTCAGGCTGGAGCCCACAGTCCGGTCCCAGCAACGACCCCTCCCACCTAGACTTGAGCAGGAGGCTAAGTTGGCGGACAAGATGTTCATTGGCAGTGCACAGGCGGCATCAGCCATGAATATCATCGGCTTGACAGGAAATGCTCTGACAGAGCTGTCGCTCCTCCACGCCCGTCTGGAGGGGGACGACGTGGCTTGGCACGAAACCCACCGGATCGCAGGTGTGCTGCTCCGTGCAGCCCAAGCGGCCTCAGTGTGTGTTGGGCAGGTCATGTCTCTGGCAGTAGTCTCCCTGCGTCAGATGTGGCTCAGTCAGACATCTCTAAAAGAACACCAGAAGGCATCGCTGCTCAACGCGCCACTGTGCCCATCCTCTCTGTTTGGTCCGCCGCTCAACGTTGCCATACAGGAGCAGGAGGAAAGGTGGTCGTTCAAAAAACCAGCCCCGAACGCCATTTTCCATGGTCACTCCAGCCGGCGGGAAGATGTGTCCCTCGGCTGCGAAGAGGAGACCGCCTCCCAGTGCTCCATGCTGCCTGCTGCCAGTCAGTGAGCTCGGTGCACAGCCTGCGACGCCTCCCCGTGTGGCAGAGCAATATGGGAAACAAGCGGGGAAGTCATAAACCGCTACAGCAGTGCGGCGTGGCCCCCACCTCGACAAATGATAGTGCGCGGGGATGTGCGTTCCTGTTTGTGTCTGTAACGTCTTAAATAAAGACGATACCTTGTCACTAAAAGCGCAGCCCAATGCACGTCCCCACATTTACGCTGAATATGTCAGACGCATACATTCAGTTAAGCACACCATTCCTCAGAAAGTTCCAGCCTGTTCTTTTCTGACCCCTCACAAAAAATCCTCAACTCCTCCCCTCATAACGTCACGTTCCTCTGCTGAAAAACGGTTGAGTAGAGCGTGTTCGCAGGCAAATGCAGAATATGCAAATGAGCCACTATTGGCACCATTTTCCAATGAGCCTGTGATGGTTACTGCAGTGCAGTTTACATCCAGGTCCGCGTCTATTTTGACTAATAAAAGTGCGTTAACTTCTGTTAATCCGCCTTCACATGGTCACGTGGTTATGGGCACTGAAATTATCCCACGTGGCTGATAGCACAATGGTTATAGCGTTAGACTCAGGCACAGGCAACCCAGGTTCAAATCCCGGGTGTGCTGTTGTGCTGATTCAATACAATTTCCTGATTATTTGCAAATGGAAGTGTCTTCATTTAACAAAGGCCGTCCTGCTCAACACAAATATCAACATTCTGTTGCTGTTTTTCCCGGAATTTCCAGCGCTTCCCGCTCTGGAGTTTCCGTACATCCCTTTCAGAGATGGCGCCCCTTGGGCAGGGGTAGGGTTTCTCCCCACAACCCCAGAGGCAGAGAGGGCTAGGATCAGCTTTCAGAATTTCCAACAAAATCAAGGCAGGGGCAACAAAATCAAGTCAAGGGCAACAAAATCAAGGGCAGCAAAATGTGGGATGTAATGTCAGATGCCACAGTGTTGTTGGGCATGATGTCAGCCGCACGCGTGGTGGTACCATTGGGCCTTCTCCACATGCGGGCCCTACAGATGTGGTTTTGGCGTCTGAAGCTGAGTCCTCGGCGCCAGAATCTCCGCATGCTCACTTTGCCGCAAACGGTGATGCCCAGTCTGGTTTTCCGGTCCAGTGTGGAAAACTTGACCTGAGGGGATCAGTTGGGCCAGCCGGCGAGCTGGATCGAGGTCTTTATAAATGCCCTGGAAATGGTCGCAGTTTCGAACAGTCTTGCTTCATTTCCTGGAGCTCCTACGGGACCAACATGTCCTGGTGAGAAGCGACAACTCCACCGTGGTAGCTTACATCAACTGTCAAGGTGGGGTGCGGTCAAGGACGCTTTGCGCCCTCACAGGGAGACTGCTGCAGTGGAGTCAGATCCACCTCGGGTCTCTGAGGGCACGCCACATTTCGGGGACCTTGAATCAGGGAGCAGACCTCATGTCGCGGGGTGGGCCCGTGCCGGGAGAGTGATGTCTGCACCCTCGCATTGCTCAACAGGTGTGGGCCCAGTTTGGCCTCCCTGTAGCGGATCTGTTTGCCTCCAAAGAGAACACTTTGTGCCCCCTTTAGCGCTCACTCAAGGTGGAGGGCAACCCTCCACTGGGTGTGGACGCCTTGGCCCAGAAGAGTTGGCCTCAGGGGACATTGTATGCGTTTTCCCTGACTTCACTGATCGCACCACTTCTGCCGAGAATAAGGAAGGAAGGCCAGATTTTCATAAACGGGAGTCGAATGAAAGGGGTTTCACCATTATAAAGCCAGGAGGGGGATGGATATACAAATTACTTCAGGCGGGGTGCTGCGCAGCAAGGGATTGGCACTAAGCGGAGCTGTTTAAGGGCTCTGCCTGTACTCGTATACTGGAGTTACAGACCCAGTAACTATCGTTGCAGATATACAGGCTCTTACATGATCGGGCGTGTCATATGAAAGTTACAGTGCCTCACCCGTTACTTCTCACGGAGTGAGTAGATGAAATGACACAATGGCCTGATGTTAGCTACATTGACATAATTAATTATCAACCTTCACCAAACGAAGTTGGCAGGAGGTATACGTGATTGGTGCCATTTGTCTGTTTGTTTGTGAACAAGATAACTCAAAAAGTAATGAACGGATATCTCTGAAATTTTGTGGGTGGGTCACTATTACATCATGGATGGACCCAACTGATTTTGATGGCGATCAGTCAAGCAATATGCCACCACAGCAACCATTGCAAAAACCATTGTTGCAGATATACAGGATCTTACAAGAGTGGGCGTGTCATATGAAAGTTATGAAATGATTTGAGTCAATTTTGCATTTGTCGCAAGCTTTAGTGAGCAAAAAACCTAAAATTTACTGAAGGACTTTCATAACTTTCTCATTCTGCGTATCACATAACTAAATTAAGTAATTTCATGGAAAGCAAATGTCATTTCCCTTTGTGCCCAATATACGTTAGCACTGCGCTAACTACATCGCTCTGCTTACTCAGTCTCTGAGTCACATATGGTGCCAAATCAGGGTCTATAGTTTTGATTATTAGAAAAAAATAATCAATTTAAAAAACAAAGAATTCAAATGGAAACATGAAAAATACAACTGAATTCAAAATAAAAATAAGTGAAGGAAAAGTTTTTTCAGACTAAATAGAAATTTGATTCAGTTCTGAAAGTATTTTGGATGGATCATTTATTTTCATTTTTACTTTCTTATTTATTTTGATCTTTGAGTTCTTATTTTTTTCAGTTGCAGATATTTCTTCAGATTCAGCTCTTTTTTATGGTTTCAAATCTTATTTTTTCGGTCTCAGAACGTCTTTCGTTTTCAGATCATATTTCTTATTTTTTTCAGTTGCAGATATTTCTTCAGATTCAGCCTTTTTTCGGTTTCAGAACGTCTTTCGTTTTCAAGTCATATTTCTAGGGAAGCTTTTTAATGAAAATCCATTTGTAAATTTTTTGAGAACAGTTGCTAACAGAAAAAGAAACAAATGAAATTGCTCAGAGAGTGGGGAAATGTTGGTGTCTAAGTAATTCAACTTCGGGCTATTTTTCAGTGGAATTTCCTAGACAATACAACAGTATTTTATGATTTGCCATGACAGATGTCCGAACCAAGTAAGGTCATAATTCAGCCAAAATTGCAACTACTAGTACCGTTAGAACCAAAGACATACGACTGACTAATCTAAATGTCGGGGTCCAAGGACCTCGACATTTAACAAACAAACCAAAGCATTCAAAAACAAAACAACTTGGTGAAGTGAATAACATCGCAAATTCTGGATCACAATCAACAATAATGCTGTCCAGTAGTGTTGGACAGTGACAGATTGACAATGCTTTTACCCTACTATGTTGAGGGAGCACCATTATTCCAATTTCCAGGTCATGAAAAAAGGGATTTCATATCCTATCCCCAGTACTCCTCCTTTCCCAACACAATGATGTAGGCCTACATGTACTGCTTATATGGTACTGTGGATTCATTTTGTATGATATTTTCACCATTCTCATATTTCTCATAAAAATAAATATGTAAATGTAAAAATAACAATGTAAAATAATGTAAAATAACAAGACTGACTCTGTAACAATGTCTTCCATCTTTTTTCTGTGACCAAAAAAAGGTAATGGCTTCAACATTCAAGATTTTATCTGGCATGTTTTAAAAAGTAAAAAAAAAAAAAAAATTTATTGTAGCGTAGTGTTATTCTTTGTTAATTCCTACATGTTCCAGCATTACTGAATTACGGTTCTCTCGAGCAATTTTAGGCCCATGACGCCTCTGTAAATAAAAAAGATGAAGCCACTGTGTCTGTGGTTGAGTTCTGCAGACCAGAACTCAGGTCACTTCAGGTCACTTCAACCACATGAGGATGTGTACAGTGAGTTGAGTTTTTTTTTTTTTTTTACCAAATTTTTAAACTAGACAATACTTGTGGTATCACAATCAATGTCAATGCTGTTTTACTTTGACTGCCCATGGAATGCTCATTTCTCTTTCCAGGTGATAGAAGCTTTCTTAAAAATACAAAAGAACAAGAGTCTGAAAGGAAAAGTGCTTTACCACTTAAACCTCTATACCATGGGAATCATATTCAAAGGTGATGAGACATCTTTCAGCAGACAACGCCTTGGCAAGGTACCGTATGTTCAAGGCAGGATGTTTAAATACTGATATATTTTTCTCATGAGACATGCAAAACATACAGGAGAATTTTGAAAGGAGGAAGTCAACAAGACGACCAAGCTGCCCTCGGCCAAGTTATTATAGATTAATAAAAAATGTTTTTAAAATTTGTCAACATTGTAAACATCTTGTTACATGACATGCATAGAGTATTTTTCTCATGACTTTACATGACGAAAAATTAGATTTTAGAAACAAGACGATTCAAAGATGGAGATAAAATGGTTTTCATCATTTACCTTCTGGTCTCACAGGTTTATCTATCTAAAAACCAGGGCATTATTGGCACATGCAACACAGGGGGTCACTGGATACTATTGGTATGGATCTTGAGCATGTCATTATAAATATTAATTAAAAAAAAAAAGAATTGTGTTAAATCAAAAAAATAATCTTGGGCAGTCTATGCAATGCCGTGAATATAATCTCTCTGCAGTACCTCAATGCTCCTCTCGGAACTGTGTACGTCCTCGATCCTCTTGGGCATAATGAAATGGACAAGGCAAAAAGGGCTGCTGAAAGATTCAGCTAAGAGAGAAAAAACTTTTGAATGTCTTTCTTTAAGACTCCACGGACAATAATCCCTGCAGCGAAAGAGTGGAAATTGCATTAAATATACAGTAAATCCATTTGTAGAAAGAAGTGTTTGTCTTGAAGCTTGTTTCATGTCAGGTCACCAGGTTTGGTCACAATTATGTAAGAACAACGGATTATTAGGGTACTCACATGGAAGGAGGTTGTAGGTGACACACTGGTGCGCTGTTGCCTCATGGCAACACCTCGTGGTTTGAATCCCGTTTGGGGCCTTACTGCTTGAATTTTGCAAGTTTGCTTGATCTTTTAGATTTCCTTCGGGCATTCTGGTTTCCCCCCACAGTCCAAAGACATCCATGTCAGGCTAAATGACTCCAAATTTCAAATACCATTCCACATATATGGCATGATGTGTGTGATCTCCTATGCTTACTTAGAACAAGGGAACAAAGAGTGACACTGCATTGCCTGCATCACAGCTGAAGTGCCTAAAGATGTCATAAATAAATCTTCACTCAGTGATTTTACATATAGGGCTCTAATTTCTTGGAGCAGCGCAGGGTGGCATAGCGTGGCGCAGCCCACACAGTGGTAATTTCGTCCGGTGCAGCCCGCGCAGTGGTAATTTCGTGAGGTGCAACACCGTGCGCAGCCACTTTGGCAATTTGGTAGACGGACGTGCGCCGAGATGGGTGTGGCGGCGTAGTAGGGGGAGGTGTCACATATTCATCAAGACGCAGTGACAATTTAAATGAGAAAAAGTCTTCGCTGAAGTTGCGCAGAAAGCTCGCCAGCTCCAACCTGGTTTACTTTCTGTGCAGTGGTAATTTGGCTGACCGACGCACAGTGCGCACACCTCACCGAAACCTCACAGGCAGGTTTCCAGAATGTCAGGCACATTTCAATGCAATAAATAATTACAGCAACCACTATTTAATGTAACTATCAGCTCATAAATTATAGTATCTACATCGATTGTCCTGATGTCAGATCAAAGAGAGAGAGAGGGAGAGAGAGAGAGAGAGATGTGTGCATGTGGGCGCGTGAGTGCGTGTGTAGGCTATATGGGTCTGTGTCCTTCAGATGCTTTCACACCGGACACGAAACAAATTTTTCGCACGGCTGAATACATTCACAGTCAATGCAAAGACGCGAATACAAGCGCGTCTTTGCATTGACTTTGAATGTAATCTGTCGTGCGAAAAATTCGTTTCGCGTCCAGTGTGCAAGCAGCTTAATATATCTGTAATGTATCTTGCATTGATGTCCATGCTTGTTAATCCCAAAATTTTAAGCAGCAACAGGGTGTAATAATAGGAACACGCTATCCATCGTTTCTCTTCCCAATGATGCAGGCAGAAGAAATAAATGAGCAACCGTCGTATTTCATTCCAACTTCATAAGTTTGAATGATCTGACGTAGTTTCGTTTTGAAATTCCATTCAAGTTCGCTAATGGTAATAATTCGCGAATTCCCTAGCTAGCCAGCTAACTCATATTCGTAATACTTAATATAGACATAAGCGGAGCAGAAAACATGCCTGAAGCAGCAAAGTAAAATGCAACATTCACATATCATGCAGATATAGGGCAGAGGCTTCTTTATTCCAATTTTAAAGGTGAGGAGAGGAGCTCATTTGATTGGTGAAGATTTGACTCGGCTGTGTCAAACCCACTCACGCCTTCTCTCCTCCCTCTTTGCCACTTGCGCCGGCAGGAGGGAACGAGGCGGGACAGAGGAGTACTTGCGCAGAGCTGCGCCGAGCACGAAATTGCAACATACGCCTGGACACACCCCGTTGGCGCAGCGCACCCCCCGTTCGCCACGCCTGCGTCTGGTCTACGAACTTAGAGCCCCATAGTGTGTATATATTGTGTACAGTGCCCTATACAAAAGGAGAAGAAATGCACTTGGAAAGGAGGAGTGGGTGGATATCAAATGGCAGCCAGCCGTTATCCCCCACAGCAGACAAATTGACGGCACAAGTTGTGGGATTTTTGTGATGGAGGTGAACCAGTGCAACAGAATTGTTCTGTGATGATGCAGTGACACATGGATCAATGAAATGTTGTTGCTTATTTTGACATGGGTTAACAATGCTTTCTGATGACTAAGCATGGTCTGACATATAACACAGATGGCATCCAGAATTATTTCCTGCTTTCCCTCTATCCCTGGGATGACTGAAATTGAGGCGGGGTCTAAACAAATTGCTAAGCGCAGGATGGAATTTGCTGAAGAAATTTTGGAAAGCTCAGGTAATTTTGGTCTGCAAATTGATACTGGAAGCACCGCTGGTTCCACATAGGAGATGAACCGATGTTTCAAAGTATATAGGGACCATTGCACATATCTGGAGAACTTTGATACCATTCGTTGATATTGTGACATTCAGTGTAGTAAATGAATGTATTATGAAACAGTATTCTCTCACGGATGTTTATATTGCTTTCGAGGCCCTTGATGATTTGTGCCACTTATGCGGAAGGCTGCCCCACCCCACAGAAACACTCTAGGTGACTACTTGGGTTACGTCAAATTACTCAAATTTTGTTTGATAAAAAAATAAATGCACATAAATCAAACTCTAATATTTTGTTTTTCTCTCTTGCATATTCAGTGCTTCTTGTGCAGTTTTTGGTTCTACCAGAAGTGCCTGTCACTGTCAAAAGAAGAAAGGGACATTTTTAGTCAAGTGGGAAAAAAGTGGGAATGTCCTCACTGCCAGACCTGAGCTGTTTTTATTTATTTTTTCTTTACCTCCTGAAGGTATCGGGCTCCGTGCGTGCGTGCGGTCTTGGACACATTTTGCTTTATCTCATTAGCTATTTCAGTTACAGGCTCCTAATTTCCACTGGACATGCATCTCATAAAGGCCTAAAAATGACATGCCTAAAGGTGACCTTGCCATATTTTTTCAAAGTCACTGGTCAAAAAATATCACCAAAAACTTTGACCTTTTGCTTTATCTTAGCGACAGGAGATTTTGGGGCCGCCAGTGCTCTACAGTGATGATTCTAGAAAATTTCAAAAGTGGGCCAACTCCCCCCCGACTTAAAAAAAGTGGGCCAACTGGGTATACCTGGTAAAATGCCATTTATATCAAGTTTTTAAACAGTACCTTGACTGGCTCACTTTACATGTACACACATTCAGTTTTTACACCTTAGTGGCAAAACTAAGACATGAATGACAGTTTGAGTTTAAAGTTTTAATAGAAAACCTTCGGTCTGTGCCAATCATAATAATTATAAAGTCAATGACAAAATAGCGCGTAAAATAATAGTTCCTAACGCCTGGTTTGGTGCATAGCTTAAAGCCCGCCTCCAAACCGAAGTCCTATTGCTAAAGTTGTAAGTATGGATACTTCACCAGGCAGTGAAGCCATTCTCTTCATAGGTGTACGTTGAGCAGCGCGCAGAGACTCACAATTTTACCTACATTTTGTTTTATTCAGTCAAACGAGTTCGGAGCCATGTATCGTTTTTTAAAAGAGCCTTATGCTGCTTCAACCTCAAGTGATGCCGTAGCTTGCACACTAAAAGCTATGACTATGGCTCCGACTCCAGTACCCTCCACAAGCACTGCCCCAAACCAGTTCCCTCTCTCTGCTGCCTCAGCACCAGCTCATGCGGTTAGCGACTTCAATGGCAATGCTCCATCCCAGCCAATATTAGCTAGCTACCCAAACCATGCATTCGGTGCTTTATGGCGGTCATTCAATCCAACCTGGTATCATACAGGACCGTGGCTGGAGGACTCAGTTCAGCGGGATGCATGCTTTTGCTTTACCTGCAGGAAATATGTTACTGCCGGTGAGAGGGATGCTGTTTTTACCTCGCGTGGTTTTGCCAGCTGGGAAGCAGCACTCAAGCGCGACAGGGGGGTTACAGAAACATACATCAAGCCACAGGCATAAACAGAAGTCTCTTGCTGCAGACATTTTGACAACAATCTTTGCAATAGGTTTATAAATTTGTTGAATAAATGCACGGAAGTTTGTTACAGACAATGTTTTCACATCAATCTACACACTAGAACAAAGGATTCGTGCCAAATCATAATGTAATGCGTAGTTGCTGGCGCGCTGAAATCTTCGTTTAGCGCCAAGTCAGTCAAAATTGCGGGATCCCACAAATTATGCGTCCCAGAATCATCACTGCCCTATATTTAAATCAGTGTCCCAAGCCAATTCTAAACTCCCATACTTAATGTAGTCCAGGTTTTACAAGCCAACTAACAGAACTTTTGGATCTAGACCTGGTTTTATGTGGTCATACAGGTAAAAAATCTGAAATTCTTGCTTTTTTCAGTTTTCCCGAGCAAACAAGTTTCACAAACCCAATTGCTGTTCATTAACTATCATCTAGCACCCAGTGTAAATACACTCCAGGTTTCACGAGCCTATCCGCAGTACATTTTGATCTAGACCTGGTTTTATTTGTTCAAAGAGAGAAAAAAATCAGTGAAATTGCTGCTGTTCTCTGTTTTCACAAATCAACAAAATGTTTCACAAACCCGATTGCTTTTCTTTTACTATAATCCAGCCCCCATTGTTAATATAATCCAGGTTTCACAAGTCTACATGCAGTACTTTTTGATCTAGACCTGATTTTATGTGGTCACACGGGGAGAAATCAGTGAAATTGCTGCTTTTTCTGTTTTCACAAATAAACAACCAGTTCCACAGACCCAATTGCTGTTCACTAACCATCATCTGGCTCCCATTGCTAATATAATCCAGGTTTCACAAGTCTACATGCAGTACTTTTTGATCTAGACCTGGTTTTATGTGGTCATAGAAGGAAAAATCAGTGAAATTGCTGTTTTTTCCATTTTCATAAATTCTAAAAAGTTTTCACAAACCCAGCTGCTGTTCACAAACTATCATTTAGCTCTCAGTGTTGATATAGTCCTGTTTTCGCAAGTGCATCTGCAGTACTTTTTGATTTAGATCTGGTTTCATGTGGTAACACAGGGGGAAAATAATCACTGAAATTACTGCTTCTTTCTGTTTTCACAAACAAAAAGTTTCACAAACCCAATAGCTATTTTCTAACTATCATCTGGCTCCCATTGTTAATATAATCCAGGTTTCACAAGTCAACATGCAGCACTTTTTGTTCTAGACCTGGTTTTATGTGGTCATTGAGGGAAAAATCAGTGAAATTGCTGCTTTTTTTCTGTTTTCACAAATAAAAAGTTTCACAAACCCAATTGCTGTACACTAACTACCATCTGGCTCCCATTGTTAATATAATCCAGGTTTCACAAGTCTACATACAGTACTTTTTGATCTAGACCTGGTTTTATGTGGTCATACAGGAAACAATCAATGAAATTGCCGTTTTTCTCCGTTTTCACAAATAAACAAAAAGTTTCACAATTGTATTTGCTGTTTATTAATTATCACCAGCCTCCCAGTGTTGATACAGTCCAGGTTTCACAAGTCCAATTACAGTACTTTTTATGCAGATTTCATTTTTATGTGGTCGTGACTGGGAAAAATCAGTAAAATGGCTGCCTTTTTTGCTTTCACAAATAAACAAAATGTTCCATAAACTAGACAATAATTTTAAAACCATCTATACACTCCCACTGTTGATATGGTGCAGGTATTACAAGTCTAGCTTGGCTAGATTTTGATGAAGTCTTGGGTTTATCACTCTGCTTACGTTAGTCAAGCGGCTCCAATTGTGATTAGAAAGCGCTGCGGTACGCTACAGCAGTTAAAAGCGTTTTTTACAAAGTTGTACCAAAGAATCGAAAATAAATGAGGTCAGAAGATCGTTTCACAATATATGATGATTTCATTGACCAGCTGGAAGTTTTTCAGGGCTTTCGAGAAGGTTAGTTCGTGAATGTCCGACGAATATCGAATACCAAACCAATTTTACCTCGGTCATGAACCCATGCTGTAAGACACAGCTTTGTAAAAGTTTGCCACTAACTTAATAGTGTGAAATTTGCGGGCAATGTAACACTAGAAGCTACAAGCTAGCTGAGGTGGTTCGGCTGTCTCTCAGAGATTAACAGGGTGCCCATTTCATTTATTTATTAAACTTTGACAACAACAGTCAGGATGAGATCACACAGGTGGCAAGGCACCTATAGTGAGTGATCCTCCAAAAATGTATACAGAAAGTTGCAAAAACATAAAGGCAATTAAAAGCTGAGCAAGTACATTAGTGAGTACAGAGTAAAAAGTGGCCAAGAATTGAACTATATCATACGGCAGCGTGTACAATGACACTTGCCAACCCATGTACAAGAGTTACTGGGAGAAAAATAATCGTAAAACTTTCCTGAATAGTAATTAAATAACTTAGATTTAAAAGCAGCTGTGGTGTCAGAAGGTTGATAGAGGTGAGTGGCGTTCCACAGGTAAAATATTCTGTTAAAATATGAATATCGGAAAGTTTCTATCTTAAAGCTATAGTGCGCAACTTCTGTCGCCCCCTAGAGGAATTTTAAGTTACTAGAACAATACACCCGGCACTTCCATATAACGAATGCCAAGGCTGCCGGACTTTCACACTGCGTCTTCCACTTTGAAATGTCGCAGCCGCAGTTTCTTTAGTTTGTCACGGCACTGTTCTACTGTTCTGTGGTAACAACGCAAATGCAACTACTCACGAATCATTCCATAAATCTCTGAATCTGCAATATTTAACCGATTTAGTTATTGGACATAAAGTTCAACGTTGTTCGAATTAAAGTCAGTTGTGAACTCAGAAGGCTTGAAATCTGCGATGCTGGTCCAAAATAAGTCACGTGGGGTCTGGAGCTCTCTTGATACGAGACTCTCCGCTCTTCCTCCCCCTCCCTTCTTGTTTTGAAATAAAACGCGTCATTCCTGCGTGCCACCGCTGGAATGTCGCCGGTCGACACGCAATACAAAACAACAAATACTGAAAAATACAGTGAGATGTTAGAAGAGCCGATCGGCTTAATCAGCATTGTGTCATCTCCTCTAGTAGTGGCTTGGATGAAACGGACATTTACGGACATGTAAAAGTTACATACTTTAGCTTTAAATTTAGGAATTTTCATTAAAAATGTATCATCTGTTTGAAATGAGACAAAGTGCTCATAAGCTTTGTTATATTCACCCCTCAGACATTTGCACAAAAGTACACAATCCATTATGTCACGCCTATAGCCAAGAGGTAGTAGCTTGAGCTTCATTAGACGGGCTTTGTAATCGCTTCCTTCGCAATCACTGTAACCAAGTATATACTTGGTCGCTCTCCTTTGCTCACCTTCAATGTGTATGAGCGATTTTTTTGATGATACAGCCCAAGATTGGGTAGAGTATTCCAAAAGTGGTCTTATGAGTGAAGTGTACAGTTTTCGTTTCATTTGAATTGAGCATGTGCAACCACAAGTTCTTTGAATCAGTCCTAGCATACGGTTTGCTTTGCTGACCAATATATTTGCATGGGCATCCCACAATAAATCTGACGATACCACAACTCCGAGATCATGCATGCAGTCAACTTTTTCAATTATATTACCATTCATTATGTACTGGCGAAGAACGGGAAACATATTTCATATGTTTCATGATGGATATTAAAGGATCCACTACCTGGTATTTACACCCATTAAAAATAAGTGATTTGGGTCTAAAACATAATTTTTTGCGGTAATTTGCAAAAATTACGCAACATTTATATTTATTCTGCCCTTTTTATCACGCCAGTCTTGCTCTCGCGAGAAAATTTCGCAATTTTGACTTGGCCGGAAGACAGAGGCATGGCTGGGCGGAGGGGGTGGTGCGAGGGAAGAGGGTGGGAGGAGGGAGGAGTGGCTTGAAAGCACAGCCATAGCAACGCGTGCATAGTAACACAACGTGTGATCTCACCATGGCTGAATCTGATGTGCTTCTGCCGTCTGAGTGTGATGCACTGAGCCCCACGTGAGATGTACTAGCGAAATAGCCTAAAAACGGGGGGAATATAAATGCCGCATGCAAGCTAACATTAGTACATCTAAGTTCCATGATCATATACTCAAGAGTATCTCTTCACTGTAGCTAAAAGTAAGCCCGCTAGACCCTCGGAAATACGGCATGTCAGGCGAGCCTGTGGGCTGTGAGGGTAACGTTTATGTATTGGGTACAGCCTAATGTTAGTACATCTAATTTCCATGATCACATAATCAAGAGTAACACACTGCGTTTGGACAGCATGAAAAGACAACAATATAGCAACAGCAACCCATCAACAAATTAACAATATGCAAGTCAAGGTTATTGCTGGCCTAAATTAACTTAGCTAGCTAACGTTAGCTTTTTGCTAGCGGAAATTCAGCGTATGTTTGAACCGTTATTTTGCTAGCTTACCAACATAATGGCATAGCGTTTCTGACATAGATTCCTTAGGTTGTCTAGTATCATATGATGTGTGTATCCTCACTGTAGCTGAAAGTGAGCCCGCTACAGCTATGGAAATACGGCGTGTCAGGCGAGCCCTGGGGCTGTGAGGGTAACGTTAACGTATTGGGTATACTGCCATGTTTCTTTTGAACTGCACCACACTCCATCCAATAGCTTACAGTAATGTAATGACAAAATTGAAGTTGGGGGAATAAAGTTGTCAGCTGCGAAAGTTGACATTTACAGACAATATTAAAGTGGCGGTTCCATAGTGTTGGAACAACTCCTTTTTCTAGCCGAAGGTTCTTTGCTAATCCAGCATTATACTGTCCCGAGTTTGCGAAACAGTCTGGGGAGAAGTGTTTGACGCAGACACACAGGTGGCTCGCTAGAGCAACAGGAACATTGCCATTGAAAATAAATGTAATCCAACTGTTCCTCAAAGCACTCTTTGGCTGTTGCTGACCTCTTGGCTGTGCTGTAGCGCTGTTCGTTGGTGTTCATTCTGCTTGAGTTGAGACAGAGGATGAAGTGTGGGATCTAAGCTGAAGATTTACTCTTGTCTAAACGGAATTTTCTGAAAATAATTCGTCTGTTAAGGCTCAAACAGTATTAGAGATTAGATAATTTGCTCCCGAGGTATAATCTTTGTCGCATTAGGGGCAGGGAGAATCTTCCTCCTTCTTTTTCCCCTGTAACAACTCGGTGAGCAAACAGCCAAATTAAGTCGCTAATCTGGTCAAACAAAGGCGACGGGGGTTTTTTTGGGGGGTTTCAGTCTCCCGGGAGCAAAGTAAGGTAAAGTAAAATAAATTTAAACGCTAAATTTAAAGAATAAATTAATCGCTAAATAATTGTCTAACTAAGTGAATTGTGTGCTATACAAAGTAAAACAGAGTTGTTTTCAAGGACTGAGGTACACTGTCGCCTGCTTTTTCTGTAGCTGATTTAGCTAACGAACTATAGTAAGCTCTCAACGCCAAGAATATATCAAATTACCGGGATATCTAACTATAACCCGGTTTGGTTTCATACTTGGTCGCTTGCCTTTCATACAGTCTTCTAGCCAATAAATATTGACGTTCACCGGGGTTTTTTAGTCCCCTTCGTTCTCTATCCTGACCGCATTACCGCATAAACGCATTGCCAAACTTGAATATTAACGCGAACCGGGGTTTTTGTCTTTTTCGCATTTTATTATCATCGAAGGGCTCTTCTGATTAAACACATTGCAAATTACGTTATCTTTGTATTTTCCTCCGGTTGCGGTGCCTTGATCAGCTGATTAAAGTTTAACTGCTTGTTTGAGTGCTCAGCGACAGCTTGTTGGGGGAGGTACCGTGTATAGTTCGCTCACTAAGTAAACGACTTGTTTATTCGGTCCGTTTTAATTAAAGGGAACCGAGGCTTTACTCTTATCTCGGTTTCCTTGGTTGTATTTGTGGCTAGCTAGCTAGATAGTTACTGTTTGCATTTTTGGCTGGGGATCTGAGATTTAGTATTTAGTTAGTAGGGCAGCAGTCACTTTAGTCGTCCATTCAGTTTGGTTGGAATTTAAATGGAAAGCTTTACCGGAGTGCTCCACCTCCTCCCTCCTCCAGTTTCTCCTGGGCGTAGTAGCCAGTCTTTTTTATCTGGGTTCTCAGCTAAGCCCTGTGATATTTTTAGGTTAGTATATTAATAGTACCGGGACTAGATAAATTCAAGTTGGCTTATTAGGAGTGCTTATTATCCATTGAGTTTCTCAATTTGGTATTTCATTTCTGTTAACTGAAACTAAGCCCCTGTTAAAAGAGGCTTATTATCCATTCACATAGTTTCCCCTCGGTTTCTATTGTGACTGCTGTTTAGGGCTTCTCAGGTTAATAAATAAATAAATTGTGGTTCCTGAGCTTCTGTCTCGGCATTAGTAATTTTCTTTGTTATCTAGGGTGAGCGAGGTCATTAGGTAGGGGGTTCAAAATGTGGCCAAAACTATGTGACGGTTGCAGGATGATCGCTCTTTTGGAAAGAGATTTCCAGGGTGGGTTTGTCTGTCACTGGTGCCAGCTAATTGAGCATCTGGAGAGCAAGATCCTTGATCTTCAGGGCCAGTTGGCGGCACGACATAGTTCGCAATCAGTAGAGTTCCTAGAGGAACTAAGTAGTATGTTGTTTAGAGAAATGGTTTGTACGCCAAAGCAGGGTGGTGTGGGGACCCTAGAGCAGGCAGGAGAGAAAGTTGGGTGACCGTGGGGACGTCAGCGCAGGAAAGGGCGTGCACACCGTGCAGCGACAGCTCCTCCAGTGGTTGAGGTGTCCAACCGATTCCTGCCCTTGCAGGAACTCGAATTGGCCCCTGACCCTGAGAGTGAGGGGACTGATGAGCAGCAGGGCACCCTGTTGGCCTCTACCCCTCAGAAAAGAGAGTTATTGATAGTGGGGGACTCAATACTTAGAGGAATAGACAGTTTAGTCTGTTCAAGGCGACAAGGAGTCTCGTGCGGTGTGTTGCCTGCCTGGTGCCCAGGTAGGAGACCTCCTGGAGCGTCTTGGACAAGCTCCTGGCCAGAGCGGGGAGGGATCCAGTTGTCATGGTCCATGTTGGGACTAATGACATAGGTAAGGGTAGGTTTGAGGTTCTGCAAAGCAAATTTGTTGAATTAGCTGAAAAGCATAGGAGCAGATCCTCCATGGTAGTGTTCTCTGGGATTCTACCGGTACCACGTGCAAGCAGAGGGAAGCAGAATTTTATCTGGAGGTTTAACACGTGGCTACAAATCTGGTGTAGGAAAGAGGGGTATAGGTTTATGGGGCACTGGAACTACTTCTGGGACAGGGGTGACCTGTTCAAGCCGGATGGGCTACACCTGAACTGGAGGGGTACCTTTGCACTGGGTCAGCGTATGTTGAGGGTAGCAAAGAGTTATTTAAACTAGGGACTTGGGGGGCAGGGAGGTTAGAGAGTGTTATACAGAGGGAAATGCAGACTGCCCTGATGGAAGCTGACAGCGTTACATGCACTATTGATGATATATTTTTAAAGCAAAAAAGCGTGGTGAGGGGCTTTGAGCAGCGGGCACATGGGAAATCGAAGGGGAAGAGCGTTCGTGATAACCTGAAATGTTTTCATCTAAATGCAAGAAGCATTAAAAATAAATTTTGAGAACTTGAGGCCGTTATGATTAGTGAAGGCAATGACATAGTTGGGATTACAAAGACATGGCTTAGTGAAGAGGATGGAGATGAATATAATGTAGAAGGTTATAAGCTCTTTAGGAAGGATGGATGCAATAGGCGAGGAGGGGGTGTAGCACTGTATGTGAACGAACACACAAATGTGCAGGAAATTCCTGAAATTGAACATTCCTTGCCCTGCGAAGATATCTGGGTCAGGCTCACTGGCAAACACGAGACTGGTTTAAACATAGGGGTATGCTATCGACCACCAGCTTTGGACAGTACAGTCAATGAAATGCTCTTTAAGAGGATTACACAAGCTTGTAGAGGAGGAGGGACTATTATTGTGGGAGACTTAAATTATCCTGATATTGATTGGGAAAAGGTGAAAGGACAGGGGAGGGGGGAGGAAGAATTTCTAGATGTCATAAATGATAATTTTTTGGTGCAGTATGTTAATAAACCTACAAGAGAGAGGGCAATTTTAGACTTAGTGCTCTGTAATGACCCAGATAGAATTAGCAATGTTGAGGTACGGGAGCCACTTGGGACAAGTGATCACTCTACTATTAATTTTGAGGTTTCATGGGAAGTTAAAAAGGTGTATTCAAAAACAAAAATTTTCAATTTTAGGCGAGCAAACTTTGACAGGATGCGCTCATATCTAAGTGAAATAAAATGGGAGACACTCCTGGACTGTGAGTCTGTAACTGAGATGTGGGAAAGATTTAAGGGGGTTTTACTTGATTCACAATGCAAATTCATTCCAAAGGTGTCCAAAAGTAAGCTGAAAAAGCAGAATCCTCAGTGGATGACCGCAGCTATTCGTAGGAGTTTGAGGGAAAAGAGGAATCTTTATAAGATGTACATAGAGGATAACAATGAGATTACTAAGGCCGAATACTGTAAAATGCGGGCTGTGGTCAAAAAAGAGCTGAGGAATGCTAGAAGACTGTATGAAAGACAAATTGCAGAGGGGGCAAAAACTAACCCTAAGTGCGTCTTTCAGTACTGTAGTAGAAAAAGGAAAGTCAAAGAGCAGGTTAAGTGCATAAAGAATAAAAATGGATCGCTGCTATATAATAACAAGGATATTGCGGACACCTTAAACGGTTACTTTGTTGAGAATTTTACCTTAGAGCGGGTCTTTATTCGGCCAGAGGGCATGTCCAATGCTCAAGATTATTTAGCGGAAATTTAGGTTAGGGATAACGTAGCATTAGACAAGTTGCATAAACTAAAGGCAGATAAGGCGGCGGGTCCTGATGGCTTATATCCTAGAGTGCTCAGGGAAGTTAGTGAGATCATCTTTAAGCCGCTATCCGCCATCTTTCGACGGTCTTTAGAAACTGGAGAAATACCAAATGATTGGAAACAGGGTAATATAATACCAATATATAAGAAAGGGGACCGTACTGAGCCAGGTAATTACAGGCCAGTCAGTTTAACTTGCATTGCGTGCAAAATATTGGAATCTATCATAAAAGATGAGCTGGACTTATTTCTTGAACGTAACAGTATCTTGAGGGATAGCCAACATGGTTTCCATAAAGGAAGGTCATGCCTGACAAACCTTCTGGAATTTTTTGAAGAGGCCACCAAGACTTATGACCAGAGCAGGGCTTATGACATCATATATTTGGATTTTCAGAAAGCATTTGACACAGTACTGCATAAGAGACTAATTTTTAAAATGAGCTCCATTGGAGTTACAGGAGGTATTCTGAAGTGGATTCAAAACTGGTTGCAGGACAGAACACAAAGAGTGGTGGTCAGTGGTATCTCATCTGAGCTAGGTATAGTGGGGAGTGGCGTCCCCCAGGGATCGGTGTTGGGACCCCTGCTGTTCCTCATCTACATTTATGACCTTGATAAGAATATTGAGAGCAGATTAGTGAAATTTGCAGATGATACTAAATTGGGAGGTTTGGCAAATAGTTTAGAGTCCACTAAAGTGATTCAGGATGATTTGGATAGAATCCAGAATTGGGCAGAAATGTGGCAAATGAAATTTAATGTAGCGAAATGTAAAGTAGTACATGTAGGTAATAAAAACATTAGACGGGATTACTTCATGGGAGGTTTTAAACTGGAATGTGCTCCACAAGAGAAAGATCTGGGAGTGATTGTTGACCAAACCCTCACAGGCTCTAGCCATTGTGCCGTAGCAGTTAAAAAAGCCAATCGGATGCTGGGATACATTGCCAAAAGTATTGAGTTCAAATCCAAGGAGGTGATGCTTCTTTTGTACAACACATTCGTTAGACCACATCTAGAGTATTGTGTACAGTTCTGGGGACCATACTTTAAGAAAGACAGAGAGGCTTTAGAGAAAGTTCAGAGAAGAGCCACGAAGCTAATTCCGGGTATTAAAGATGAAAGCTATGAGAAGAGGCTGAAGATCCTTAATCTTTTTAGTCTTAGGAAAAGGAGACGAAGGGGTGATCTGATTGAGGTCTTTAAATATGTTAAAGGGATTAACAAAGTGAATTATATAGGATTCCTTCAACCAAGTGTTGTTAGTAGAACTCGGGGTCACAAATGGAAGCTGACCAAAGGTAAATTTAGCACTAATATTCGGAAATATTTCTTCACCCAAAGAGTAACTTCGGTGTGGAACAGCTTGCCTGACCATATTGTTGAGGCAGAGACCTTGGGAGTTTTCAAGAGCAGGCTTGACTTAAAGTTAGATACCATTGAGTCATTGAGTATCTGAAGTGATATATTCACGATAGTACAAAGAAACTGGCGAGCCTAGTTGGGCTGAACGGCCTGTTCTCGCCATTCATGTTATGTTATGTTATGTTATGTTATGTATCAGTGTGTGTGTTCTTACTCATTTGCAGGTGTCATTTTTTTTACGTTGACTATTTAATCTCATTTGGTCTCGCAAAAAAAAGTGTGGGGGATGGAATGTATTTTTAGCAAAAGTGTGGGTGTTGCATCCCACACATCTGCATCGCGCCTGGTCACATCGCAAGACATTTATGATCATGGATAATGACGGATCAACGGTCAAAATGTAGACTGAACATCCGCCCATGTCCTCGCGTGCTCAAATACTTGTGTAATCGCGATTTATAGCGTTTACTTCCAAGACGTGGACACAGGCCTAGATAAGAATTTAACGTTTTTTTAAAAATTCATATTCACGATGATTGTCTTTTGCGAAGCTTCACAATGCTTATCATATAGAGAAAAAGCTAAATCAAATCATAGTCAATTTCAAACACGATAGCACGGTGGCAGAGCTAAATCGAGCGAGAACACCACAGTATTCACAGTATTTGTCTGTTCGGCATGACGTCATATCCGCCGCTATGTGTTGTCAACTCGGTGAAAACAAACGGCCGTCATACCCCGACAACCGATTGCGGTGTGGTCAAGGTGAGTCTTTTCATTTACTTTTTTGGTTTTACAGTTCTTTTTCCTGAAATGTAATCATGTAGTTGTATCAT
Organism: Gymnothorax javanicus; assembly: GCA_029692085.1. Lineage (NCBI taxonomy): Eukaryota > Metazoa > Chordata > Actinopteri > Anguilliformes > Muraenidae > Gymnothorax > Gymnothorax javanicus. The sequence goes on from CM056197.1 coordinate 152,552,457, forward strand.
AATGATCAACCAGACAATGCCAAGAAGTATTACCAGTTGAAATTTGAGAGCTGGGGCCTGACAGTGTCCATACAAATTGCTAGCTGGAAGTTGGAGAAACCAGCCAACAGAGTGGCCACCACTGCAATGGCCAGATGTGTGCTCGCATCTCATTGAGACACCTAGCTCGTAGTTTTTCATGATATGCAAGGCATGATTCATAATCCAAAAATGCATGACGACCGCGATTCATTGAAAAGCAAAATTGTCCCATTGTAGACATAGCAGAATAATTACGAACACTATCCAATTTCGGACAATCGGTCGTTGACTTCACTTCGGGCTTTTAATTGTAGTCTAATTTCCAACGATCGTGGGTACTACGGGAGAATTGTTAAAGTACGTGTATTTGAGAAGATTAATACCAAGTTTCATTTGAAAATATTTACTTTTGGGCTGATAAATCGGAAACGCATAATGATAAAACTTTTCTCTTTTATTTAATTACATGAGCAAATGTTGTTTTATTAGCTAGTGTTAGCGTCACTATTAGACGGATGGTTAGCTCGCAAGTGACCGAGCCATGATCTGATAAGCTGTCGCCGGCCAACTTCATTCAAAAACTAGGTTTTAGCTAGGTACCTGCACAGTAGCCGACCGTCTTTCCTTTGCTAATTGGTCTAGTTGGGAATAATAAAGTAGAATCTGGAGAAAAGACCAGAGCGAGTGTGACAATAGAATAGCAGTCTGCTGCACATTGCACCAAAAGACAACAAAAAAGTACATAATTTAGACATTTAACGCAGATAATTAATTGCCTAAATATGGAAGTTCCCATATGAGAGTTGTTATGCTTTACTGTTGTTGATATAGCGAGAAATGACTCATATGATATTTATTGCCATTACTAGGCCTAAAAATTGCAATACCAATATTAATAGATATGGAGATGCATGCATTATTACACTCACATCACCACTCACTAAAGCTTAGGTCCCACTGGGGAAAAAATCATCAGCGATGTGGAAATAGACAAATTTTCTCCCGATGGCTCCCGATGTTTTTGCCAAAAAAAAAAAAAAAAACGGAGTAGTCCCATTAGAAATTGCACTTATTAGGCATCGGGGATGGTCCGGTGAACGTTCACTGATGCTTCGGCTATGGTCACAAAGCTTCTCGGAATGTCCCCCAAACAATGCCCCTGAAACATCAGGGCTGGCTCCTGATGCTCAGGAAAGCTCCTGGGTATCCCGGATATCCCCGTTGATTAGGGGATGCATCGGTGAGTACTTGCGGACCATCCCAGGTGCCTCAGGGAAGGTTTATTGGGGAGGTATATATTGTAGCGAGCTACAAGGTACAACCAGCCTCTATAATTATCAAACAGTTTGGATGGGAATCCAGTGCGAGACGCCAAGCAGGGTTTGGGAAAAAACTTTTTTTTTTTACTGAAAAATCCTCTCTTTGCACTCCCTGTAACTCATACAACCACAAAAACTGATATTGCCGAATGAAAACTTTCTTTTTTTTATCACTCGCATTCACTCCACTTACTCCTACCCTCAGTTACTTTGAACATTGTTTCCCCCTCTCATGTTCCGCCTCTCGCCATTATTTTTACGATTTCGTTTCCTTACTTTTTTCTCTTAATTTTGATATATAATTGAAGTTTGTTCAATGATGAGAAAGCTGTCGAGCATTGCTTTATTTAGCTGACCGCGACTTGCATCTGGCAAGCGCATCTGGTTGTTATAATCTGTACTGCAGCGGCACGAGCTTTTCCTTTAGAAATTAATCAACTTTTTAAAAATTTTTTTTATTGAGTGGCTGGATATACATATTTAGTTTTCTTGCAGGTGTCTAGGCTGGGGCCTGCAATTTGGGTTATTTATTTTCCCCTTAACCTGTTCATTTTTTGGTTTTGTTGACGAGTTTTTCCGTAAAATGCTGCAGTGGAGCTGAACACAACTAATTTATTTTGGTCTAACAGACGACCTTGCGCCCGAACAAAACATTGATAAAATACCTGTGTTTGGCTACGATATAATATATGCACATTTTGGGCTCAGCATCATTCTCTCTCTGGCATGTACTTATTATGCGCGTGTATGCAAAATCCAGCCAATCAGCGCCATGGGAAGAATGCACTTTTCAACCGTTGCCGAAATTTCAGCGAATATTCAGGGATGCAACCCCGACATCGGGAATGTGTCACCGAAAGGTCGCTGAACTTTCGCCGAAGATTCAAATATTCCTGAAGGTCCCCTGATACTTCGGCGAGATATCACCCATGCTTCGGGGATGCCTCGGGGAAAGCAATATTTCGCCGAAGCTCCGCAGCTTCCCCGTGGCTCTGGAAAGCAGTTCTCCCGAAGCCTCCCGATGGTTCAAGATGGCTCGCGACGCTCCCGAAGCTTCCCCGGGACATCGGGGAACCTGTTCCCAACGCCTCCCGGGAGTACCTCGCCGAGGCAAAAAATGCCCAGTGGGACTGAGCCTTTAACTGTGGGGCTTATAGTACTAATGGAGCAAAGAACGTGAAATCGCATTCAAATTGGTCCCTAAGTTAAACCATAGGTATTGAATGCAAAAATTTTCGAGAAATCAACCGCTGAAAAAAAAAATAAAAATAATAATGCATCCATTGGGCTTCGTAAAAGGTGCAGAATAAAAGAATTCATTCGGCTCCAAAATTCGTCCTTCGTTTACTTTGATCAGCAGCTTAGCCGGGAGATCTCCATATCAGGATCCTTGCAGTTGCCCGTTTGCGTGCTGGAAACGATCGTGCTAGTCACCTAACACAAAACTGCAATACCCAAAGCAGTACTTTGATTCTAAATAAATATTTATGAAAAACTTAGCGAACTCAAACACCTCCACAAGAAGTAACCAAACTTGATCTTCATCGATTATCAATAGCTACCAAATTGTATGCAATCCCTCTTCGAACAGCCACCCTCTACATCTGTCTCAGCACCCAAAAAACCCTGGCCCACAGAACTCAACCACTACCGCCCCATTGCTCTAACAGCCTTAATCATGGAGAAGCTGCTGTTGAATCTTATCCTGCCAGTTGTTTCCCCACAACTGGATCCCCTTCAATTTGCCTATAAGGCTAAGAGGGGCACGGAGGACGCTGCGGCTGCCTGCTTCACCTCCTCCAGCACCTGGATTCCCGTGGCAACTTCGCCAGGATTCTATTTGTGGACTTTAGCTCAGCCTTTAATACTGTCCAAAGGCATCTGATGATCCGGAAACTTCACCATCTGAACACTCCCCGCCCCCCCCGTCTGATCCGTCTCATACACAGTTTTCTTACTGACAGACTGCAAGCTGTGCGGGTGGGCTCGACCACATCACCAGCACTCACCACCAACACCGGAGCACCGCAGGGATGTGTGTTGAGCCCTTTCCTTTACGCTCTCTACACTAATGATTACTTCAGTCTATCTCCCAACACCACCTCTCTCAAATACTCTGACAGCACAGCCATTCTTGCACTTCTCACAGACAATAACTCGGTCCGGGACTATCACAACACTGTCACTCACTTCACACAGTGACGCATGGACAACAATCTTCACCTCAATGTCAGTAAAACTAAGGAAATAATATTCGATCCCCCCTCACCTCAGCACCCCGTCACCAACAACAACCAGTCAGTTGAAATAGTTGACAGTTTTAAATACCTCGAAGTCACTCTGGACAATAAACTCAGATTTGGCCAACACACCACCGACATTCACAAAGAAGCCACCAGAGACAATCATCAGTCAGTCATTCGCAAACTCAAAGGACTTTATGTTGCCCCTCACCTCCTCCTCCTGTTGTACCAGAGTATCATTCAACCAATTCTACTGTTCTGTTCCTACTGTTTTTTCAACATGCTTTCCGTCACTAACCGGTCAAAACTCACTCGTATCACCAACACTGTGGCTAGGATAATCGGTCTCCCCACACCCAACCTCACTGAATTAAATAACAAATCCATCACACGAATTGCACTCTCAATAGCTCAGGACATCACTCACCCACTCAATCACCTCCTCACCATAATGCCCTGCTCCGACCACTAAGGTGCAATAGAGCTCACTTTGGGAAAAGCCTCATTCCTGTGGTCATAGCCGCCTTAAACAGTAGGCGTCACTAACGTGGTCTGTGTGTGCTGTTGTCATTTGTTATTGATGTTGTATTGCTGTTAATGTTTTTTTTTTTTTTAACTGATGTATGTATTGCTGTCTGGCAAGTACAGTGCTGTGAAAAAGAATTTCCCCCTGGGACAATAAAGTCTAAAGTCTCCTAGCCTCATTTGCAGGAAAAACATGAACAGACATTTTCTCCTCCATCATAATGTGATTGTGACACCCACTCGCAGAACAGCTTTTCGGCATTTTCGGTTGCTTCCTTGAAATATTCTCACAAACAATGGCAGACGGATATAAAGAAAGTTCAATCGCCGATTGAGAAAGCCGTTTGTTTTCACCAAGTTACGCAACTTTCGGTATTACGCCGCACAGCCCTATACAGTACAGTGCAAATGCCACCTCGCCGAGTCATGTGATGTGATGTTTATTTAATTTTTAGTTTTAAGCTGTTTAAAAAGATCAGAATTAAGACAATAATTCAAATAATAAATTAAATCTTAGATATTCACTTCATCACTTACGTGGCGCAGTGGCTGGGGCTTTGTAGCTTAGCCTTTGGCTGCATGCATTGGCTTGTCGAAGCTGGCCCCTATTACCGGAAGTGTGGACATCTACGAGAAATCCCCTTCATTCATCTCATCTCCCGATTTACAACAGTTTTGCGCTATATCAGGTCACTCCTATTGAATGATTACTATTCTCTCCTATGTCAGTCGCACAACTGTCTTGAAATTTCTTATTTGATTTTTTTTGTGACGGTTGTATGACACATATTTTTTTGTGACCGCAACATTAAAATCCTATCTCAGACGCACGTCAGCCCCTTCTGTCATTGACCTGCAAAAATCGTACGGGAAAAAAATCATATGACGTGCCCCTCAAGTACCAATTAAGTCTTCGAGAAGCTGTCACTACTAGTTGCATTTAAACATTGATGAAGAATTTCCTTTGTAACAATAGTGACTGGGATTTCTGTACGAATGCCACTTAACAATCCAGCAATTTTGCAGGCAAACTAGAGGGTTTAAACACCGTCACACGGTTGATTAGGAAACCACCAAGTTACAAGATTCAGCCAAGCAGGGCAGACACACAAGGAACAAACCAATCACAAAGCAGAATCACCCAATGTACACGAAGTTGCTGAATTGTGAGGAGACAGACAAGGAAATCACTCGAGGGTTTAGACAGATTACTTTTCTCATTCATCAACATTATTCCAGAAAAATGCAATACTGCAAGGAATATATGTAATCCCTGAGTTATTATGTCATATTCTGCTTTTTGCAAAATAGCAAACAATTGCATAATAGGTGGCATGAACCGAAAAGGTAACATGACATATAAAGTAAACGTATCCTTTTCAATGACAGATTGGTAACTAACAACACATTTATAAGCGGCTGTAACTAAGTTCATAATTAGTCATAATCATGACTGTAATCGTGATTGCAGGTTTTTAATGCAGTGTAATCGTAATCATAAAAAATTGTTCATGTAATCATAATCATAGATTGTATTTCACTGTAATTGTGATCAGTAATCATGATTGTGATGATTTTTGCGTAATCAACCCAGGTCTGATATCAGATGCTATTTATAGTGCCAGATAAAGTGAATCCATCTTAAAGAGGCACTATGTAAGTTGGTCGGAAATCGCTCGCTTCTTTGTTGGTTTGTCGCTTTTTTTCCCTCTCCGCAGCTCCCCCTATAGTTCCGGTGTGCAAATTTCACACAACTGTCGTAAAAATCTCACGGCAACCACCTCCTCCGCCCCCCGTCCATGTGCATTTGTTTACAAGAAAGCCGGCGAGAAGGCAGTCCTGAGGCGATGTCTACTGAGGTTTGTAACCATATATATCACAAGTTTTACGTTGTATATCTGACATAAACGAAACCATTACAGGAAAAAGTAAAAGGCTAAGGATAACTGTGGTTTTTTTGTTAATGTTTTCTGAGTTTTCTTTCCCTCAGCACCGATATTTATCAGAAGTAATGTTTTCATAGCACGCTCTTCTAGTTACTCTTCTAACGAATCTTGAACTACACAATGTAAATAGCAAACTGCACAAAACTCACAAAACCTAGATTCGGCTGACGAAGTTATGTGGCTCATAGTAAATTGCACTCCTGGGGCAGAAACAGGATGATGTAGTAAAATAACAGCAACGTGACAAACAAACGTGTTTAACGGTAACTATGCTAGCTAACATCTCTGCTAGCTAACAAGCATCAAGCACCACTCATACAATAATCGCGCAAAGGCCTTTACAAACAACAGCAAACATGAAGGGTGGGGAATTACATATAAATACAAGGAATACATACATTTTTTTGCAACGATACTTACAAGTGCAACAGCAACAACGCCAGGTCGGCATCTGATTTGCATTCTTCTTTCTCCTTGAGCTCTTTCCATTCTGAAAAATCTCGACCAAAATTGACTCGTGTCTGACTTCTCGCTCGGCCAGACGCTTGTATTCTCTTCCTCGCCTCCTCTGACAACAGCCACCTCTTCTTTTTCCCCGCTCCGCCATTGTAACACCAGTGAAGAGAAGCTGTCTTCCTTTTATTAATAGCCAGGTAGTGTTTTTGTCTCGTACTGTAAAGCAGTTCGTTTCTCGCGAAAGCTCCATCCAGCGACGAGATTTGGGACACCGGGGCGGTGGACCTGATCTTGCAAGGTCGGTTTTCAGCCAAGATACGCAAGGGAGCGGGCAGATAAGCCCCATTCTCCCATTAACAAGTCGCTTAACCCTCACAGTGACTCCGAGGCACAATAATTACGGCCGAAATCCTGCATAATTCCCCTTTAAACTATCCCATAAAGCATCAGAATTGGGGCTTGATTGCAACGTCCGGGTATTTTTTTGTATTGGCGATCGCTCGAATTCCATGCACTGAATGTATTGTTTGCGGCAAGTTGTGCAATGAATGAGGAAAAAAAACAGAAGCCATTTGTGTGCCAGAGCTGGACTGATGAAGATTTGAAAACACTGCCTGCTCTGATGTGCCAAGATTGCCGATATAATACTGGGATGACCTCAATTTTGCACAAACTGCATGGGGTTTATCTAGCTTTGTGTTCAAACAGTTTAAAACCATTGAACATCAACGGAATGCCACGGCATGCCTCTCAATTGTTGCTTACTATGACCACGCCTTTATGGCCACAGTTTACCATTGTTTTTTCCAAGTGGATACTTTCAAGTATAATGCTCCATGTTTCTCCAAATATGACCATGAACTCATAGTACCATAAAGAGCTGCACAGTCCCCAGTACTCTACCCAAAGGAGTGCCTGTGTCTTGATGGGAAAAATGTGGTTCACAAAGGGAATAAGTGGCTAAACATGTGTGGTAGTATTGCATGTCATGGACAAAAACTCAAAGAATGGTTCTAAAATCCATGCCACAAAGTATTCAGGCCATTGTCTGAAAAGGGTCATTTTTTCCCATATTGTGGCTAATGTCGTAGCTACTGATTGGATTGTGATCATTTACTCAATTATGCACCCATAGTCTCCGTGTTCATATGTTTGTCTCCATGTCTTAAAATTCAGATAACAGGTTTTTTCCTTACGGGATTCCCCACTGAACACATTTATAGTGCTAATTGTCTGTAGTGTCCCTATACTATTGAGTAAAATGCAACTCCTTAATGACCCACTAGGGAATAATTAGCTGGAAGCAAAAATAGTTTACAGATTAATTATCTTTCAGATCAGTTCCATATCTGAGAGCTTCTCAAGGGTCATAGATATGAGATCTTCAAATGGGAATATTTGTTTCCTTTGAGTGGAGATTTATCAGTGGAAAGCTCTTAAAATGATGTAATCCATAACAATGAAGTGAAATGAAATATGACGTAAAGAAATGCCGTGTTGAAATATACTATTCAGCTAAGTGAGTGTATCTATTATAAATCTTTTACAATCAAGCATTCACTATTTTTTCCAGCAACATTATAATTCTAAGAATTGCTGAAATCACATAATGATGTTTGTGATACAGCAAGCTGGTCATGGGTTTGAATCTGGCCTGGAGCTTTCTGTGTAGACTTTGCATGTTATCCGTGCGTTCACATGCATTTCCTCCCGGTAACCCATTTTCTTCTCACAGTCCAAAGACATGCACATCAGGCTAAATTGCAGACACTAAATTGCCCATCGCTATGAGTTTGTGAGTGAGAGGTGAGTGCGCACAGCGATGGATAGGTGAGCTTTCCAGGGTGGGTCCTTGCCTTTCGCTCGTAGTCAGCTGGAATAGCCCACTCCCACCCCCCCACAACTCCACAATTTTCATGTTGTATAATTTCTGAACGGCGTGAACTAGGACCACCAAACTTGGTGACTTTTCCTAACACTTGTTTGGGAACTATGTTATACCAATAAGTCAAGTCCACTGTCTTCGCCGTTTCCATGGCAATGGTTTTCTAACAGGTATGTCTGGAAAAAAAATCGCCAATTTCGGTTTCATCATTGTAGTATCCAGATTTTGTTTTTAACATATACTTATTATGTTCCCCGCAAATGTTGTGGAGAACATAATGTTTTACCCTCCGTCCGTCCGTACTTCCGTCCGTCCTTCCGAGCAAGTTTGTCCGGGCCATAACTTTTAAACCGTTCAATATTTTTTCACAAAATTTGGTATATCATTAGATCCCATGGTGTAGATGTGCCTTTTGATATTTTGGTTGTTCAGAAATTTTTTTTTTTCCAGTTTCCATGGTAACAAGTTCAACTTAGTGCATATTGAGGGTGGGGACCTTGTCCGGACCACAACTCTTAAACCGTTCAATATTTTTTCACAAAATTTGGTATATCATTAGATCCCATAGTGTAGATGTGCCTTTTCATATTTTGGTTGTTTAGAAATTTTTTTTTCCAGTTTCCATGGTAACAAGTTCAACTTAGTGCATATTGAGGGTGGGGACCTTGTCCGGACCACAACTCTTAAACTATGAGAGATTTCTCCACCAAACTTGGCATATATTTAGATCACATGGTGTAGATGTGCCTTTTAATAGTTTGCTCATTCGGAAATTTTTAATTTTTTAGTTTCCATGGTAACAAGTTGAACTTAGTGCATAATGAGGTTGGGAACCTTGTCCGGACCACAACTCATAAACTATGAGAGATTTTTCAACCAAACTTGGTATAGTGTTAGACCACATGGTGTAGATGTGCCTTTTGATATTTTGTTTGTTCAGAAATTTTTATTTTTTCCGATTTCCATGGTAACCTTTTCAACTTAGTGCGTATTGAGAGTGTGGACCTTGTCCGAACCAAAACTCCAAAACACATTTCTCAACCAAACTAGGCATATTGTTATATTACATGGTATAGATGTGCCTTTTCATAGTTCTCTCTTCAAAATGTGCAACCAAATATATATAATGGCGGGGAACATCATAGTGCTTCACAAGCACAGATTCTAGTTGACGTTGTTGCTGTTGCCAATGACAACAGATATCTTTTGCAGACATTAAAGATTTCTTGGACACACTATCTGTTACAGTTGTGCTTTATACCTTAAATTTAAGAGATTACCCTATTATGACAGTTTTGGGCAATAAAATCAAAACATGTCATAATGACGTCATAATAGGTCATAATAATGCCAAAATAATTGTAGTGATTTAGTTTTACATTGAAAAGACTAACATTTACTATGCACTCACATAATTTTTCAGCAATAAAAGTATGGCCTTGGAAATAACTCCATCCTGTAGAGTGGATTGAGCTGAAAATTTTGATATATATATATATATATATATATATATATATATATATATATATATAGGCAGGCTCATTTAAATGTCGCCACCCCGGTACTGAAAAATAATGAAAGTACCCATAGAGCTTAGCTGTGAGTGGTTTTTTAATCTATAGGTGTTGTGGGATCATATTCCAAAAGTGCGACGGCGGTTTTTCATTTTTTCGTGGTACCTGGTCAAAGTTGGGTCCCTCAACTCATTTTTTGGGCCGGGTTTCTGCCTTAGTTTCAAGGCATGTATATCTTCTAAAGCCTCATACATGCATAGATATAGCTATATCTTCTCAAAATGCCCTGATATGTATAGAAGGATAGTATAGCTGATGGAAAAAAGGTATATAGGTAATATGCTGTTGGCATTGTCAACCCTGCCATGGCCCTGAAGTCGGGGTACGTTTTGCATTCGGCTGCAAAATTGCTGTGCGACTGCAAACTGCTCTCTAACACAATCTGTAAAATTAATTCAGGCAACCCTATGCTCTCAGTGGTAATTGTATGTGATAAAGGTATATGTCTACTCTCTGAATACCAAATATCATGGTCATTGGTGGAATATTTGGTGAGTTATACACATTTCCCTATCCCCTTGCTCGTCTAAGTCAGAAACACGAAAACCTACTGTTTGCCTATTATCCATCCAGAGGCCTATAACTAGTGATAATAAAGTTATTTAAGCCAATCAGTGTTATAATTGTACATAAGTGATGTCCAGAGGTATATCACCTGAAATTAGAAACCCTACAGTGATTTTTTTCCCTTGGGATCCCGTCGCTGCTGAAGAAAAGAAATTCTGGTCAGCAAAAACCTGAATAATGTTATAAAAACCTATATCAAAACTCAAAAATGTTATGATTCTGCCTTGTCCTGTTATGTTTCTGCCATGTCTGTTCTGTTTCCACCATGCTCTGTTCTGTTTTTGCCATGTTCTGTTTAGTTTTAGTTCATTGCCATGTTTTTGTTTTTGCCATGTTTTGTAATTCCCTGCCATTATCCATATTTCTGTTAGATTCCGGTCCATGTCTTTGTTCATACCCTGCATTGCACTTTGTCTCCCCTGTCTGGTCTTGTGTTTAGCTACAGCTTCTCCCGAAGTCCTGCGTGTCACATGTTTAGGTGCTTTCATGGTTTCTGGGTTTCCAACCATTCCTTCTAATCTCGTTTGCTTCCTTCGCCTTGCTTTTCTATTTTACTAACCAGTACTAACAGTTTGTTGTTTTGTTAAAAATACTAACCCAGACTAACATTGTATATAATACTAACTTACTAACGAGCACCAGGGATTGTATAGCTGCACTTTACTAATTGATTAACAAGCTCTCAGCACTCGCCCTGTTCTAGTCTCCGCCTCTTGCCTTCACTGAGTCTTTGCTGCAATTCAGCGGATCCTCCGCACCTGCTCAACTCTGTCCTACCTCTCATTATCTGTGCACGTTAGAACTCCCTAACCGGAGCTGTATGTTTTGTCATAGGCTGTCTCATGATCCCTGTCCACGTTTTGGCTTTTGCCAATTTCATGTGGTTAGGTTCTCCCTCGTGTTTGCTCCCACGTAATTAGTCTGATCCTCTTCACCTGATCCTAATCATAGCATGTGATTTCCCTTATGTGTATTTAAGCAGTCTCTTCACAGCAGATCCCTGTCAGAACGTTTCCCTAGTCTACCTGTGCTGCTCTCGTTTTCGCTTTGTATTCATAGTGTTGCTTTTCTGACTGGACCATCCGACTTTTGATTTTTGGCTCTGATTTGGTATTGTTGTCTGCTTCTGTGTATCGAACCCTTTTTGTCTGACTACGAGTACTGTGATTGCTGCCCTGGTTTTTGACTCGGATTACACCCTTCTGGATTGTGATTTTTGGATTGAGGACTTAGTACTGTTGCCTTCTGCCCTGCGGGGGTTTACCCCCTCGCTCAATAAAATCACATCCATTGCATTTCCTGGTTCTCGCGAATGGCTCCTGAACGATACCTCACAAAAAATCTCCTAGAAACACTTCTTATGGCTTAAAAGTATGTGGCCTAGGCAATACCAAGCCAGAACAGGTGTCTATTAGCTCAAAATATCGGTATATCGGTCAGAAACCGAATCTAAGTCAGAAACCGCAACTAAGTCAGAAGCCCGTCAAAGTGTACCAAACTCAACCCGACTGACTTGCTATTGCCATAATACTTAACTAATAGAATAACAGTCTCAAGTAGGTAATTGATCACTTACCAATGGAAGATGCCACTTGTAGGCTGGTGGACAGGCTGCTTGACAGTTCATTTTTTTAATTTTGGGTCCTAGGTTCCCCTAGCCTGAGCCCTGGGAGTTTTGCATGTTTCTGTCTTTTAATTATTGTCATTTTGTTGTAGGTGTTCTCTGGTGTCCCCGACCACCTATGCATGTTATTTGAACAAGTTTATGACTGATTGGCCACCGATTGTGGCCACAGCGGCCGCCACGCCCCGCGTCAGTTTCTGCCTGAGATCCCGGTTTCTGACTGAGAGCGTGGGCCGATCGGTCCGATGTCGGGCCTCCGACCGACGCCATCGTTATACAACCCCAATTCTGAAATAGTTGGGACGATGCGTAAATTGTGAATTAAATCAAAATGCAATGACTTTTAGATCACATGAGCCAATATGTTATTTACAATAGAACATAGATAACATTTCAAAAGTTTAAACTGAGACATTTTACATTTTTAAAAACAAAATGAGCTCATTTTGTGGATAAAATTGTAAAATTTATCAGTTTCAACATTTGCTATGTTATCTCTGTTCTATTGAGAATAAAATACTGGCTGGTGTGATTTAAAAGTCATTGCCTCTTGATTTTATTCACAATTTACACTCTGTCCCAACTATTTTGGATTTGGGGTTGTATTTTCGATCAAATCGGCTAAAATACATGTTAACATGTCAAACCATCATGGAATATCATGTCCCTGACCACCTGTGTAACGACTGGGGCCACATTTGGCCGAATACGCCCGGTTTCTGCCTGAGATGCCTGGGTCTCTGACTTAGAAATCTAAGGCAGAAACCCTAAGTCAGAAACCAACCAAAATGCTTCGCGCGCTGTAGCTATGTCGTTATTCAATAAATAATTGATCTAAACAGTGATTTCCACTTTGATTTAGGCCAACAACAATACCTGAATTGCATTTGGCTATATCTTTCACAGTTTTTAAAAATACATCTAAGTCAGAAACTTTTTTCTTAAAAGGTCATTTTTTTGAGACACAAAAATCCCACTCAATCCCTGTTGGTTGGAGTTTTTTTTTTTTTTTTTTGCCCTAATGCACCATATATTTGCTTCATCCTGAAGGATTATTAGGGTGTAGGGACCTTTTTTTTATTTTTCTAGAGGGCTAAATGTAAAATCTAAGTCAGAAACCAGTACCTTGTGGACAATTTATTAAATGTCACCGCAATACACAAAACGACGATAGGGATGTATGCCGACTGTCAGACATAGCCTACACATGTCTATTATGCACAGAAAAAAAAAAAATAGAACACACTTAAATATAAAAAACAAAAAGTGAACTATTTCACTTTTTACATGGACATCAAAAAAGTGCCATTTTTGGCCACTTTTCCAACTTTAAGGGCAAAAAAGACAGGGAAATATTTTTCGTGGACCGACAAAAGTGGGGTGTTCCAAGTTGCTCTTGGTGAGCTCTGTCCATTCATGGTGGTTCTGGAATGATCTAAGCAAAATATAAGATTTGCTAGGCTGTGGACACATTTTGGGGGGCGGTGGCGCATATTTCGTGAGCCCGGCCCATATATATATATACATATACACATATATATATATATATATATATATATGAGCCCCTAAGAACCATACCGGGCCATCCCGCACTTTTGCCGAAATTGAGTTGTGGTAGTCAGCATGTGCAGAAAACTGAGATCTACATTTCCTACCAGCCCAACCCAATCTGCCCACATGGATTGTTAATACAAGCAAATGTCTTCTCTGCCCCTGTATATATGCACTGCACTGCCTTAGCCATATCGCCATCCCACAACCTTCCCATAATTCATTGTAAACATGGCAGCTCGGTATCTCACTGATGAGGAGTTGCTTATTGTGATTGATGATGATGGTGAAGTGGAAGATGACAGAGACCCAAAGTTTGTCCCAAATGAATCAGAAGATTATGCTTCCTCCTCAGAAGGAGGTTGGTTTCAATTTAATGCAGCAGAAGGGCACCCAAAACCTGCACAAGAAGTGCATGTGCATGATTTTACACATCTTGAGTTTGTACCAAATGCAGTGTTTAAACTAGATGACTCTAGGTGCAGTGTTTACTCTGGCAACTTTGAGTCCCATTTTCTCAAAAGTACCCCAACATGGGTTGGCCCAGTATGGTTCTTAGGGGCTCATATAAAGGTATATCTATGTCAAACAGCTGAGGAGCTACTGGCTCTCGAAGTTTAACCAAAATCGCATATTTTCTAATGCTTATCCTCCTGCTATCCTTATAGGTGAACCTGTGACCCACGCATTCATATAATACCCCCATAACACCAAACTAGTTCTTACTACGTTCTTGAAAATATTGCCAAACGGGCTCAAACTGTGTGCGAATGGAGTAGACTTTGAAGCAACTTTTTACGGTCTTTTTACGAACTTCATGGACGGGCTTGGACGGAAAGTGTGCATTAGACGTTATTTGGCCAAAGTTATACGTTCTACCCCGACCACATCCCGCTTTACGATTATTTTAGGACAGGGCAGGACGTTTTGAGTACTACTTTGGTGTGACAGTAGCATAAGCAACACCTTTCACTTCCAGATTAACGTGATTAAATAGCATCAGAATATCATAAATATTGATTCTTTTTACTAAATCAGCAATTTAAGCTAATATTATTCCCCTAAAACTAAGTTTGCTCAATCTGGAAAAATTGGCAATTCCATCACCAAACACCAGTGGACACGTCAACTTTGGATCAAAATATCTTAACTCTCACATGGAATTTGGAGAAGCCGCTTACAACAACATTAGAAAACATCTATGTCTTTGAAATAAAAGTGATACCAAGAAATGATACCTCTTGGATGACTATTTTATCACTGTAAAACAGGACACAACTTCACCGGTTCACACACTCAAGAAGACGCCATTTGCATTCAGAAAAAATCAGTCAATACTAAATTCAGGTCTGTGGAACCAGATTCAAAGCGGTATGCATGCGCTATTTTGCGTAATTTCCTTATCGTGACCATGAGAAAATCAGCCCCGCCATCTGGCAGATATGTCAGTGCTGATATTTACCGGACAGCTTTTACACATAGACATATAGCTAGATATTTTCAGTGCAGAATCTCTTTCTTTCAGTCACTAACTCAACCAGCTCGTCAATGTCACGTAACGTTATTTGACTGCTTAGTTACAACTTGTTTTGGGATATCATGTTTAGATATTCGGGTAAGCAAGTCGTTCAAACAGCCTGGTTGAATTGTTCAAAGACTAATGTTAGCCAGGGTTTTTACTCTTCTTCAGTTTTTCTTGGTTGTCGTAGCTGTTTATGGCTAGCTAGATAGCTACAGTTGGGATCAAAGATCTTGTGTTTAGTATGCTTTTAGGGTAACCGTTACATTATTTGGCTTGGTTGCATTAATTAAAGAGTAACGTTAAATAGAGTGCTTTTTCCCTCCTCTTGTTTCTCTTGGTCACAGTAGCTGCGCATGTCTAGCTAGCAAGCTACCATTACATCTTTGCGTTAGTGTTATGCCCTCGGATCTGGGAACGAGGCAAAATGACGGAAACACTAATAGCTCTTCTGTTTTGTTGTAAAATGTTGATATAGGTAACACACATTTAGTGGCATGGCAGCTGTGCACTGCGATTGGTGACTGGTTGGGGAAATCGGGATGATGCCTTGTGTCCTGATTGGGCAGTGGTTGGTCCTGGGAGGGGCGTGCCTTTTAAATAGGCCAAAGTCAAAGTTGGTTCTTGCTATATGCTGGAGCCCTGAAGTGGCGGACTTTCCCTACACTCTCGTTTTCCCGACCACGCGATTCTGTTTTGTTTTAACTCGTCACCTATCAGACTGCCATGCTTTCAGAAAATAACTCACTATACTGAATCAAAGAACTGAACGACGCGGAGCTATTCGCCGGGGGAGCGGCAGCTTGAGCTTGCCCTGGAACGCCATGGTGCCGTCGTGAGAGGAGGTAACTCCCGGCTTTCCCTCTACCTTCACCAGTCCAGGCCAACCTGCCTTCTTTTATAAGCAAAATTATATCCCTAGACAAACGTGACCACGACAGTTAGCATCTGGGATTTCCTGTTTATGAGATTGCAAGGGAATGCGAGTTGCCATTCATGTTTTCTAGAAAAGCCAGTCAGTTATAATTGGATTCCAGATGAAGGTTTGTTGTATTGTTGAGACTAGTATAGTCAAAGCGCAAGGACTTTATAAAGTAAAATTAACCATCTGTGTGCTCATTACATCTTGAGTTCGCACCTATTTGGTATTCAATTGTTGTTAACAAGAACTAAGCCCATGCGAAAAGAAGCTTATTGTTTTTTTATTGACTTATTTATCTACTATTTTTTCTCTACAGTTACTATTGTGACTGCTGCTCAGGGCAACTTTCGGGTTTGTTAATTGTGGATTCTGAACTTCTGTCTCAGCGGTAATAATTTTTATTGCTACTTACGGAGTAGTAGGGCAGTAGGTAGGGGTCAAAATGTGGCCAAAACTATGTGATGGCTGCAGGATGATTGCACTGCTGGAAGGAGATTTCCTGGGTTAGTTCATCCTCCACCGGTGCCAGCTCATTGAGCATCAAGAGAGCAAAATTCTAGGTCTCGAGAACCAGCTAGCGACACCACATAGTTCACAATTGGTGGAGTTCCAAGAGGAAATAAGTAGTATGTCGTTTAGGGGGATTGTCTGGTTGCACTAGCTCGGCCCTGAACGTCTTCAATTAGTGCAGAATGCTGCAGCTAGGGTTCTGACTAGGACTAAGAAATATGATCACATTAGCCCGGTGCTCAAAAATCTTCATTGGCCGCCTGTAAAATTCAGAATTGAGTACAAAATACTACTACTAACTTACAAAGCTTAAAATGACTTGGCCCCAGAATATCTTTGCAGTCTTCTCATTCCTTACTTCCCACCAAGATTACTTCATTCACAAGGTGCTGAGTACTTCAAAATTCCAAATATTTCTAGAATTACAATTGGTGGCAGAGCGTTCTCTTAAAAAGTGCCAATTTTATGGAACAATCTCCATAAATTCAGGCTTCAGACACACTCTCTGTCTTCAAGAGTAGGCTGAAAACTTACCTCTTTAGTCAAGCCTATGATTAGTTTATGGTTAGTTATGTATAAACATTTATTTGGCTCTGGTGGGACTGACTACAACCTCGTTTTATGATAGGTTCACAAGATATTGGAAGCCAGTGTTAAGTAAATCCATGTGGAACCAGTGGCACTGAGCATGCATTAACAGTGCCAATGGGGCTTGCTACAGCCTTAGTCATTGGGGAGGTCCATATGGTACTGGTGGTAGTGTTAAGCAAATCCATGTGGAACCGGTGGTACTGAGCATGCATTAACGGTGCCAGTGGGGCTTGCTACAGCCTTAGTCACCGGGGAGGTCCATATGGTACTGGTGGTAGTGTTAAGCAAATCCATGTGGAACCGGTGGCACTGAGCATACATTAACGGTGACAGTGGGGCTTGCTACAGCCTTAGTCACTGGGGAGGTCCATATGGTACTGGTGTAGTGTTAAGCAAATCCATATGGAACCGGTGGCACTGAGCATGCATTAACGGTGCCAGTGGGGCTTGCTACAGCCTTAGTCACTGGGGAGGTCCATATGGTACAGGTGTTTAGAAAATCAAAAGTGATCTTGCTGCCTGGTGTTAGTGTGGGGCCTCTGTGCTGCAGGTAGTGGATGGAGGGGTGTTGACTGTTTTCTGACCGGTCAGCTCCTAAATCTTTACTTGGCACATGACAAAGGACTGTATTTTTATGAATATGCAGTAGTTTTATCCAGTGCCTCACACCCCTTTTTTCTGTGTCTCTTTCCGAGGATCTTTCCGTCCCCCACCCTGAGTCCTGGACCGTCCAAGCCCTGTCCCTCACCATGAGCGCTGGCTGCTGCTGTCCTGCTGTCCTGATCCGGTCCTGATCCAGTTCTGCTCCATCCTCGACATGCCACTTCCTGGAGCTACCGATGCCACTGTTTAGATGGACTTTAATGGAACTCTATTGCCATTTTATCCTATTTTACTTTATTTTGTTATTAATAAGCTAGCCCGCGGAGGATGGACTTCCCCACTACAGTCGGGTTCCTCCTGAGATTTCTTCCCACTGGGGAGTTTTTTCTCACCACTGTTTGAGGATTTTTCTCCCTACTGGGAGTTTTTTGCCTCATTTGCTATAGCGGGGAATAGGCTGGGCACTGCCCTTTCATTTATTTAATCTCTCACTGTAAAGCGTCTTTGTGACAGTCTCTGTGAAAAGCGCTATATAAATAAATTGAATTGAATTGTGTGCATGGGGTAGAGACCCTAAAGCAGGGAGGGAGAGAAAAGGTGCAGGAAAGGGCTTGGATGCTGTACAGTGGCAGCTTCTCTGGACGTTGAGGTGTCTAATCAATTCCAGCCCTTGCAGGAACTTGATTTGGCCCCCAACCCTGAGAGTGGAGGGACTGATGAGCCCCAAGGCACTCTGATGACCTCTTTCTCCTGAAAATGGGAGTTAGAAATAGTGGAAGACTCAGTTATTAGAGGTGCAGACAGCATAATCTGTTTGCATGACAAGGAGTCTTGTACGGTGTGTTAACTGCCTGGTGCCCAGGTAGGAGACCTCCTGGAGCATGCAGACAAGCGCCAGTGGTTATAGTCCACATTGTGATCGATTACATAGATAAGCGTAGGTTTGAGGTTCCGCAAGATGAATTTGTGGAATTAGCATTAAAGATTGGGGGCAGATCTTTCAAGGTAGTGTTCTCCAGGATTTTACCAGTATCACCACCAAACAGGGGGAAGCAGAATTTTATTTGGAGGTTTATGTGCTCACGATCCTGGTGTAGGAAAAAGGGTTCAGATTTCAGGGGGACTGGAACTTCTTCTGGGACAAAGGTGATCTGTACAAGCCTGACGAGCTACACCTGAATCGAAGCGGTACCTTTGCACTGGGCCAGCGTATGCTTAGGGTAGCATAGGCTTATTCAGACTAGGGACTTGGGGAGTAGCCTGGTAAAACCAGACTCTCCTACTTCACTTTGCTTCGTGCACAGAGTCTGGACAGTCGTGATTGACAAGTGTTTACTTCCTGGTGTTTGGGTGCTTGTCAGAAGTTTAAAATCATTGGTGTACCCGTAAACTAATCACTAACATTTGGCGATGACGTATGTTATGCGCCTGCTCAGCCGCCTAGTACTTCCGCTGTAAACACAGTCCTTCATACCAGGAATGCAGCGAAAACCAACTGATCAGTACATTAAAGTTAATACTGTCCTCATACATATGCCCATATGCCTCATTTTAGCCTTCACTCATTCACTTAAAAGAACCAAAGGTGCTCTTTCTGTTCTCCTTACAAGAAACAAACCGTTGAGCTATCGTTTCTCCTGCCGATACTGCGGCTATTAAAAAAAAAATGTAAGAGACCTGAAACCAACGGCAGAATCGGCGAGAATAACGCATTACTTATATTAGGAGGAAATATGCGTTGACACGAAAACTGAACCGTTAACCATACTTGCCGTAACATCATACCGAGCTCGCTATCTAACTTTATAGTGACATAGTTTGGCTCTAAGCGTTTGGCTGTCTCAGACAGTCATTTCATTCATGGATAATGACAACATAACACTGAGACAGCGAACAGGTCTTGTGACACAAATAAAAACATGGCTTTTAAAAAGTTCGCTGCTAACTTAAATAGTGTGAAATTCGCTGGCAATGTAACACTAGAAGCTACAAGCTAGCTGAGGTGGTTCGGCTGTCTCTCACAGACATGAACTGGGTGCCTATTTCATTTGTTTCATGATGGATATTAAGTAGATATGACAACTTTTCTCGAAACCTGTAGGGAGTAGCGCTACAACATCATTTCTGTTCAAAAAACTAACCAAACATTCATCTTGTTGTGCCTATAAGTCGCAGATTCCGGGGATTTTCTCCACGACAGAGCGAATCTGTGTCCTCCCGCGTATCTATGTCCGTGGCCATTGTTGATTTCGGAGACTATAATTTCAAACTCGGCACAGCTGCTACATCATGGCTCTCGGCCACGCCTTCTGTTCGTTGGTTGGTCCGGCGTATTTTCTGTCGAGGTAAACGAGGCAGAGCTCCGAGTGACCAGACTTAGTAATGAAGCGAAATGAAATTAAGCGGAAGTACGAAGGCTGGCGGAGTCAGGCTACTTGGGGAGCAGGGAGGTGAGAAAATGATTAGAATAGAGTGATGCAGACTGCCCTGATGGAGGTGGACAGGACTACATGCACTTGTGAGGATATCTTTTTAAAATATGAAAACATTGAAAGGGGCTTGGAGCAGCAAGTTACTGAGGAACAGGTGGATTAGTGCAGAAGTAATAGTCTGAAATGTTTTTAATTAAATGCTAGAAGCTTAAAAAATAAATTCTCAGAACTCAAGGCTGTTATGATCAGCAGGGGCTACGACATAGTTGGGATTACAGAGATGTGACTTGGTGAAGATCAGGGGGATGAATATAATATAGGTTGCAAAGTCATAGAAAAGGATAGATCAATAGGAGGGGAGGGGTGTAACACTATGTGAACAGAAATCCTAATGTGCAGAAAATTCAAATAATCAATAATATTTGCCATGTGAGGATATTTGGGCTCATAGGGGAGCACAAGATAGGTCTAAAGATGAGAGTGCACTATTGACTGTGAGCTTCAGATGGTATTGTAAATGACATGCTCTTTGAGGAGGTTAGGGAAACATTTAGAGGAGGAGGGATTAATATTACTGGTGACTTCAATTACCCTGCTCTCAATTAGGAAATGGTGAAAGGACGGTGTAAAGGTGAGGAGGAATTTCTAGATGTTATAAATTAGTCTTTTTGGTGCAGTCGGTAAACTTATGATAGAGAGCGATTTTAGATTAAGTTCCCTGTAATGTCCCTGATTACATTTGGAACTAGTGATCATTCCACTGTTATTTTTGATGTTTCCTGGCAGGTCAAAAGGGTCTTCTTGAAAACCATATTGTTCAATTTTAGGCAAGCAAACTTTAACAGGATGCACTCATAGCTACAGTGGACTCAAAAATTACTGGCATCCCTGACTGGCAATATAACAATACAATTATGGAGAGACGAAACATACCAATGTGTATGAAATACTTTATTAATGTTTTATTGGAAACAACCAAAATCATAACAATCATTTAATACAAAAATAAATTTCTAAATTTATTTTAGAAACTAATTGAACTATTAAACTAAATCAAGGTTTCATAATAATTGGCACCCTTTGTTTGGTACTTAGTGCAACCACCTCTGGCAAGGGTAACAGCTCAGTGTTTTCCCATAATTTCTTACAAGGTTAAGGCACACATTTGACGGGATTTTGGACCATTCCTCTTAGCAGATCCTTTCAAGATCCTTCGCTTCTTTGGTTTTCGTTTATCAACTGCCCTCTTCATGTTATGATTCTGTTCTGTCTGTTATGATTCTGCTCTGCCTGTTATTGTTCTGCCATGTTTATTATGATTCTCCCCTTCCCTGTTATGTTTATGATCATGTCTGTTAGGTTTTGTCATGTTCTGTTTAGTTTTTGTATTTTGCCATGTTTTCGTTTTTGCCACTCCCTTCCACTTTTCTGTTATAGTCCGGTCCATGTTTTGCCATGCCCTGCATTGCACTTTGTCTCCCCTGTCTGGTCTCTTGTTTAGTTACAGCTTCTCCCCAGTCCCGCGTGTCACATGCTTAGGTGATTTCATGGTTTCTGGGTTTCAAACATTCCTTCCAATCTCGTTTGCTTCCTTCGCCTCTCTTTTCTATATTACTAACCAATACTAACAGTTTGTTGTTTTTGTTAAAGTTACTAACCCAGACTAACATTGTATATAATACTAACTTACTAACGAGCACTAGGGATTGTATAGCTGCACTTACTAATTGATTAACAAGCTCTCAGCACTCGCCCTGTTCTAGTCTCCGCCTCTTGCCTTCACTTAGTCTTTGCTGCAATTCAGCGGATCCTCCGCACCTGCTCCACTCTGTCCTGCTTCTCATTATCTGTGCACATTAGAACTCCCTAACTGGAGCTGTATGTTTTGTCATAGGCTGTCTCGTGTTCCCTGTCCGCGTTTTGGCTTTTGCCAATTCTATGTGATTAGGTTCTCCCTCATGTTTTGCTCCCACGTAATTAGTTTTATCCAGTTCACCTTTTCCTAATCATAGCATGTGACTTCCCTTCTGTGTATTTAAACAGTCTTCTCACAGCAGTTCCCCGTCAGAATGTTTCTCTTGTGCTACGCTTGTTTTCGCCTTGTAATCTCTCGTGAATCTCTTCTGACTGGACCGTCCCTGATTTTTGATTTTGGCTCTGTATTGGAATTCTTGTTATCTCTGTGTATCGAACCTCTTTTGTCTGACTACGATTTTTGTGATTGGTGCCCTGCTTACGACCTGGATTATGCCCTGTGGATTTAGATTTTTGGATTGTGGACTTTGTACCGTTGCCTCCCGCTCTGTGGGGGTTCACCCCCCTTTTCCAATAAAATCCCATTTTTACTGCATTGCTGGTTCTCGCGTCTAGTTCTAGATCGTTACCTAACACTTCAACTAAGTCCACTGTTTTTCAGTTGGATTGAGGTCTGGCAACTGAGATGGCGATTGCAAAATGATTTTGTTGTCACAGAACCATTTCTGTGTGGATCATGAGGTAAGCTCTGGGCTATGCCTTCTTGGAAAATCCACCTATGGCTAAGACCCAGCCTTCTGGCAGAGGCAAACCAGATTATACAAGTAGAGACAAATAGATATATTTCATAGGCGTAGGCTGGGTTGTGTACATTATGCATGTTAGCTTTACTAAATAGCCCATCCATTGCTGCACTGGTCAAAAAGGACATTTGAAACAACATCTCTTGTAGCTTTAGTTCCAGTAGAATGAAAACAGCTTCACCTTTGGAGTGGTGACATTCAAAACCTGTGGAAGTTCAATACGTTATTACCTCCCTCCAAGCAGAGCAGCGGTTTCAAAACGGCTACAGGACTCTTCCTCCCCGGATTTTTCATCCCTGGACTTTTCTTCCCCGGATTTTTCGTCCCTGGACTTTTCTTCCCCAAATTTTTCATCCCTGGACTTTTCTTCCCTGGATTTTTCGTCCCTGGACTTTTCTTCCCCAAATTTTTCATCCCTGGACTTTTCGTCCCCAGATTTTTTTTGTCCCCTAATGATAAAAAATGTGCCACTATTGTTGACAGACGGATGGACGAAGGACGATGGACAGATCACCATGATATTAGGGTTAGGGTTAGAGATAGGGAGAGGAACAGTGTTATAATGCAGGAAGAGCCATTATTGGGGATGAACCATCCAGGGACAAAGAGTCCGGGGACGAAACGTTCATGGGGACGAAAAGTCTGGGGACGAGCATTCCTAGGGGATGAAAAATTCAGGGACGAAAAGCCTGGGACGAAGAAGACCACTCCCTCCACTCAGATAACAGGGAAATGAATTATTCAATAAATGATTCCTGACCTCACAGGAAAATGATTTGAGAATAAAATAACAGTCAATTCTATGGGATTTGAAGGTGCGCGATGTGAATGACGCAAATTTCAATTAATTTAAATGAAGTAACGAATTAGCCAACATTGTGTATCTTTGTAAAAACCATAATTATAAGTTGTGTTAGGCTCATTTGTGATTATCCGTGCTGTTTTCTGTTAGAAAGATAACTGAGCAAATCCAAGTTTCTGCCAGTATGCTGCGCATTACTTGTGGAAAAGTTGTTTCAAAACATTTTGAAACAGTTTTTTTAAGTTTTCAAACTTTTTCAAATGCTTGAAATAGCCATCTCTATTTGTGCAGATGTGATGTTGGCATCTGCACCATCCGTGCCACTTCAAGGTGTAGCGAGACACTGGAAAGCACGGTGCAGACTAGGAGAGAGACTGGGTCAAAACCAGCCCACTGGGAGGTAATTTCATTAAACGATCAAAACAGAAAGGTGTGATGATAGCGTGCACACTAAATAAACACAGGGAAAATAGTTTTCTGATGAGCAGCCAAAGCCTGTTTGGTCGGGACTTCGGGGTTCAGGCGGCGTATCTTTCTGGCGCCGGCTGGACGATACTTTTTTTTAGGGTTTTCTTAAAGTGCTCCAGTAGCGTTTAAGCTTTGTGGATCTCTGTCCGAACCCCCAGTCTCCCCACCATCGGAATCTTAGAGGGGAGAAAACAGAAGACTGGTTAGACACAAGCTTTACATCTGCACGCTTCGCCCGCCTCCTTACAACTGCCCAGTTCTCCCTTTTAAGCTGTGGTCGGCTCTTATTATCACGGGACGCAGCTGCTCTTTCCCCAGGCCCGCCGAGCCTTACGACTCGCAGCAGGTGGGATCTGTCCAGCTACACCCGAGTCTAGGGAGTGCTGAACGGGCGTTGGCCCTCCCGCCGCTGACCAAGGTGCTGAAGTTCTGCTCCGCGGTGGGAGCAAGAAGGGGAAAAATTGGATGTTGTGGGTATGTTGATGTGGTCGAGGGGCGTGGCCACGCACCGGTTTGCCTCAAAGGGCAGTGCGAAAGCAAACGTAAAAAAGTTCTAACATGTGTATTGTTCCTGAGGAACTTCCCAGCGGGCGGTTCCTCTTTGAAAGTTCCTAGAAGTTAGGTCCGAAAACGCCTTATGTGTTATATGGCTATAATGGACAGTAGAATGATGTAGTATCAATGCCCTGTTGAAGTTTTGCTGCAGAAAGCTGATTTTTTTACTACTAAATTGCCAAACTTTGGGCTATTGAGGATTTAGCTTGATGCTACTATGTAAACCGATTTTTTTTTTTTGTAATGAAAGATATTTTTATCGACTGCTGGATTGATGCTATTAGCAAATTGTTAGGCTGTTTGCAGATCAGGCTTGGATGAGGAGCTTTATTCATACAATTCTTAGGCAACAGTGGTGGGACTTACTACAGCCATATTCTAAATAGCGTACTGCCACCGCTTTCTCATGAATATTTGATACTAATTTTGTGTCTTATTGATGTCTATTTGATGCATCAGTTGAGCAGTCCCCATCAACGCCAGCATCTACATTCGCGGAGAGCAGCTAAAGAGCAGATCCTGCATGAATCACGCCAGATGGTTTTAAATCTGTCACTTAATCGCTTGTAAACAGCAGTAATGATATACTTGTGTACGTGCCGTACTATTTTTGCATACATGTTGATACTCTTGGATTATTTACTTTAATCATGAAAATCTCAAGATGATGATGCTATGAAAGTCTGTTAATATATGAAAACCCTAAACTTTACTCCTGGAGATGCTAAAACTACAGAGCAATCCTCAATCCTTGTTGCTTTTTCTGTCAGTTTCGTTGCATTGCCCTAATTAGCAATGTGTCTGTTTCATGGGACCACCTGGTAATTACTGCGCTCTTGCCACTTCAATTAACAAACCCCAAAATGGCAGCATTCAGTGTAGCCTAATTAATCTCAGCATGGGTAAATGGAGGTCCCTGAGGCCCCAGAATTATGTGTGTGGGATTTGGGATGGCTCATGTTGTCACGCGAGGAGAACGTGGAGGTGGCAGTGATTTGGGGGGGGGGGTGGAAATGGAGAGAAATACTATGCTCTTCGATGCTTTTTTTCTCCGCTGTTTATGCATTACAATTATCTTTATTAATATAACATTTCTGCATGCGTTTATTTATTATTACTTTATTTTTCACTTTGTTTCCCTGGCTGAAAAAGCAGTTTTTCTTTCTTTCAATTACAAACACAAAATGTAATTTATGAAAAATGACACAAAAACAAACTGGCAGAAAAAAATAGCTTCACGCATTACACAAGAAAATTAGTTTCTTTACCTGATTCGTCTATGAACTCCACAGTTTTAAATTTGTATTGAAACTATTCACATATGGTTATTAAAGGGTATTCTATGCATTTTGTTTCCATCGTGTAGAAAGTATAGGATTGTTTAAAATATGCTTCCCATATTTTGACAAACCATACAGTTTATAAAGTTTTACATGAATGGTCAAATGTACATCAATGAAATTTTGATGCAGAGTGGTGCAAACTGAATATTAAGCATGAAATTTCACTCCAATACGTTCTGGTAAAGAACTAATTTGTCATGTTTCGCGTATTTTTCACAGCTCCAAAAGTTCAACCTTTTCCCGGACCCACTCGGAAACTACCGCTGCCTGACGTCACGTGTGTCAAACTGAGACTTGATGACAACAGACGCTTTTAGAACAGTCAAGCTTGTAAACACAAATCTGTGGTGTTTCATGAGAATTTCACGAATGCAGTTATGCAGACTTAACATAAATTGTTCCGTCGTGGGTCACCCTTTAGATGAAATGTTGCTTATAAAGGCTTTATACAGCATGTATAATGCCTTCATAAATAATACTTAATGTCTTCATAAATCATACATAAGCAAATGTCATGCTTTGTAAAGGGTGAAATAACATCCTTATTCAGCATGTGATGCAAGATGTGACAATGACAATGTCACTTAGCTGATAATGTCACCCTTGATAGTATTTAGCCACTAGCTTAGTGACATTGTCAATTATATCACATCTGGCATCACATGCTGAATAAGGATGTATTATTTCACCCTTTACAAAGCATGACATTTTCTTATGTATGATTTATGAAGATATTATGTCTCATTTATGAAGGCATTATACATGCTGTATGAAGCCTTTATGAACAACACTTCATCTAAAGAGGTTTATTTGGATTTTAGTAAAGCATTCGACACAGTGTCCCATGATCTACTTCTTTACAAGTTCAATCTTTTGGGATGGGAGGTTGCCTCTTACAATGGCTTACCTCCTATCTTTCAAATAGGAATCAAAGGGTTGTTGTCGGGGGGATTGAGTTGTCCGTTTGTCCGGCGTACCGCAAGGGTCTATTCTTGGTCCCTTGTTATTTGTATTGTTTATAAATGATTTACCCTCTGTTATTGATAAGAATATCTTTATGGATTTGTTTGCTGACGACAGTAAGATTTATAGAGTAATTTCAGGTCACGATGACAATTTGAGGTTACAAGAGGACATTGAGAAACTATTTGCATGGAATGATGCGTGGTGCATGAGTTTTAACATTAACAAGTGTGAATTTATGCAAGTTAGTAGGAAGCATAGCCCTTCTTGTTTTTATTACAATATGGATGGAAGGGTCCTCCGTAAGGTAGACAGTGTGAAGGATCTCGGTGTCATTTTTGATTCATCTTTGTCATGGGGCAGGCATATTGATACAATCACTAATAATGCTAATCAAGCATGGGGAGCCATAAGAAGAGTTTATGGTGGAAGCGCGACCCCGGATGTGTATGCTACCCTTTATAAAGCATTGGTACGGAAGGGTGACCCCGGAAGTGTATGCTACCCTTTATAAAGCGTTGGTACGGAAGGGCAACCCGGATGTGTATGCTACCCTTTATAAAGCATTGGTACGGAAGGGCAACCCCGGATGAGTATGCTACCCTTTATAAAGCATTAGTACGGAGCAAATTAGAATATTGCTCGACAGTGCGGGACACACATACTAAAAGAAATCTAGAGTCACTGGAAAAAGTTCAGAGACGTGTCATGCGCCATATCCTTGGCTCAGGTCAAACTTATGTTGAAAGGTTAAATAAGCTAAATTTACCTCCTCTTTCATTTAGGAGAGAAATGGGTAATTTGTCGTTTTTTTCACAATTGTTTGTATAAAAAATTTGATTTAGATCTGAATACCTTCTTTAGTCCAGTAGTTCGAGGTGATGATCCACTCAAATTTAAAGGTCCGTTTTTTCGTACGGAGCAGTATGGTGCTAGTTATTTTAATAGGGCCTGCAGGCTATGGAATGGTATTCCATTGCCTGTTAGGACCACCTTCTCCTTGAAGTCTTTTAAAAATCAGGTATGTGAAATACATAAATTAAGAGTTGATTCTGTTGATCTGTCCCATTCTTGTAACTTAGTTACTTATTGTCGCTGCTCAAGACGTAGGCCTGCCTAAATGTGACTTTTATAGGATTTTATGATTTTATGATTTCGGGAGCCACTGATACAGGTTTTATCCTTTGTGGTTACCCCTTGGATACAACTCTCTGTGTTGAACCTGAACTTATTTTATATTGTGTCGATTTTTGTTTCCATGTTTTTAATTGTGTAATTTATGTTATGTTTAAATTCATTGTTGTATCCATAAAGCTTAATAAATAAATAAATCTGAGTCAATGCTCTATCAAAAATATTGGACATTATGCATGCCGAGTAAATAGCTCAAATAAGCAATGTCCAGAATATAGATAGATCATCATGCATATCAATGACCAGGTTTCTTCAACTTCGCATTATTTCTGTCACTCCTGTTATAGCCCCAATTTGTTATGGCGTCAATTTGTTATGGCGTCAATTACAGCAAGGGATGACAGACAAAATTCTTCAACTTCAACAGATTTAATTAAACAAAACTTAGAACTAATCTACACTCTACCCTACTGACCAAGATTGAAATAAAACAAAAAATGATGTATTTACAGTCCCTTGGTAATGGAGATGGCGCTGCTATGTTGCGATGTCTTGGGACAGGAAAATGCTCCAACACAGGCAAAAATCCACAAAAAGCTTCACAGGTCTTGAAAAGAGTGACAGGTCTGGTCAAATGTATCCTTCCACAATTTCTCCTTGCAATTTCTCCTACTACTACACTCTCTCAATTTTTCTCCTTATATACTCTTTTCCAGCCCCCTCTGAGGCATGCCCGGGACATGCCCCAAACCTAGCTCCAGACTGCTTTACAAAAAAAATGTCAATACTGCCATCTAGTGGCTTTTTTTTTTTTTTTCCCACATTACACTCCGCATTCATAATGTCCAAAATACTGGATGGCAGTGTGCATCCCACAAGCATACTGTCCAAAATAAATGGACAGACAGACCGACCACTTGCACCCCCCACACACAAAATATTGCACCAAATCCCGACAAAAAATGGTCCAAGGCATTTGTATGTACTCTATGCACCAAAGGGTTAAATAGCGCTTTTCACTCTTGGTACAGCGTGGGTTGATCAAAAAAATTGGTCTTGGCAATTAAAAATATTTTTGTTTGTTGAATTAAAATTTTCAATCTTCACTTTTCTTTATAAGTGTGAGATTGCTGACTACGGCATAAGAACGCGTTATGCCGCTAAAAAACGTGGGACACACGTCATATGCATGAGAGTTGACAGTTATGCAACTTTGAATAATGCTGATTTAAATGCACCGAATTTTGGGTCCAAATGAATGACTGTTGTCTTACCTAAATGAGGAGAACTAGCAACACCTGACTGTGTGGAGTTTTTTCAGAGTTTTCGGACCAAATTTTCAGTTCTTGCTGCGCGACTAGTTGGTTGGAGGACCTCAGATTGAAAGTATTTACGTTAACTGAAATTAAATTAGTCAGATAAACAGGCGCAAGGTCATGCAAGGCTTCAAAAGTAAACAAGCAAATCTTAAAATCTACACGATACTTAACAGGCAGCCAATGCAATCAAATAAGTTTAAGAGTAATCTGCCAGTTGGATTTATGTATACATACATGCATTAACTGTGTTAAGTCCAGTCACAAAGAGAAGTCCATTAATTAGTGCAGTACCTTTAATTATGGTGGGGGATGGCGTACCCGCTGGGGATGCTAGTGTGGGGGAGGTGGAGGCAAAGCTGTCCCTGTGAGAGCAGCCTCCGGCTGTTGGGGACAGCAGGCTCTGGCAGATCCCCGTTGTCTGCCTGAGTGAGTATGAGGCCCCTGCGGTTACACCTTACTGTGCCATTTTTACCCGTACATAGTAGGACCGAGAAGCGTGTGCGGCTTGATGGACTGTCCCTTTTTGATTAGAGTCCCGCACCCAGAAGGTGTCCCCAGGGTGTAAGGTTGGAAGGGTTTTAGCTTTGTGGCGAGCGTCAAAGTGAGCCTTTTGGTTGCTTTTGGCCTGCTGGTCTGCCCTCGAGAATGCTGCCAGATCAGGCCAAGCTGGTGTGAGGAGGGACAGGTGAGTCGGCTCTGTCGTACAGAGTCATCATCCGTGGAGTAGCTCCGATGGGCTGTAGCCACATGCGAGGGGCATTGAGCGGTAAGCCAAGTAGGGGTCCAGCAACTTCTTGAGAAATTGTTCGGCCGTTCATATGGCCCGCTCTGCGGCGCCGTTGACCTGGGGAAAAAGGGGGCTGGATGTCACGTGTGTGAAGCCCCAGGTCTTTGCAAAGTATTTGAAGGTGTCAGAGGAGAACTGGGGTCCATTGTCTGTTATGAACAGTAGAGGGACTTCCTGGCGAGCAAACCAGGGCTTAATATGCTCCACTACTGCTGTTGAAGTAGTTGACAGCAGCTTAGCGACCTCAGTGAACCAAGAAAAATAGTCAAACGTGACCAGGTACATCCAGCATCCAGCTGAAAGTGATCTGCCCCTACTTGTTGCATGGGCGTTGGGAAATCTCTCCACGGAGGAGAGGCTCTGGAGGTTGCAGTCTATATTGGAAACCGTTTGGCATTTTTCAACAATCTCTCGTGTCTGCCTACTGAGCTCTGGCCACTAACGGAACCCTTGACCCTTTCCCTGCATTTGGTAATGCCTTGGTGGCTGGTGTGGAGCTTCTCCAGGATGTCTTTTTGAATTGATGTGTGCATGACTAACCTATTCCCCTTAAGTAGCAGGCCTTGGGCTGCTGTAAGTTCTCCAGAGATGGCCCAGTATGCTTTCAAAGCATTGTCCTGTTTACTGTCCTCTGGCCACCCATGAAGACAGTATTGCATCACCTGACTTAACAACTAATCGGTGTGCTGTGCGCGCTTCAGTTTGGCGAGACGCCCCTCGGAGATGGGCAGTGATGTGAGTACGGCGTTTACGTACCCTTTCACCTCCTGCTCCTCTACATCGTCCCCAGGCATGGGAGAGTAAGTGTAAGTCTGGAGAGCACATCCGCGGTGGCCAGACTTTTGCCTGGGACATGTGTGATAGAAAAGTGGAACCGCATGCAGAATGCGGGGGGACAACTTATTTAGTTGTTTTGATTGTAGGAGAGCAAGGAGAGGCTTGTGGTCAGTTTCAATTTGGAATTTCATCCCAAGTAGAAATTCTTTGAAGCGTTGCCAAGCCCATGTTATAGCCAAAGCCTCCTTTTTGATTTAGGCACAGTGCCGCTCTGTGGGAGTGAGTGCTCGGGAAACATAATCGATGGGGCACCAGTCAGAGTCCTGTAATCGCTGGAGGAGGACTGCCCTAGGCCATAAGAGGAAGCATCTGCGGAGACTTTAGTCTCATTAGAAGGTTTGTAGAGTGGCATAGTGGTGATGACAGCTTGTCTTATAAGTTGTTGAAGGCTTTCCACTGGTGTGGGCCCCAGTACCAGGCACTTTGCTTGCCCAGCAGGTCTCTCAGTGGCTTAGTTTGTCTGCTAGGTTAGGGCTATATTACCCCTGGTGGGTGGATCTCTGCGGCGTTCTGTGGTTCTGCCAACTGCTTGACAGCCCTGACTTTTTCAAGGACGAGCCTGACACCAATGCCATCAATCTCTCTCTTTTAGAATTCACACTTTGCGTTCAGGGTGAACCATCGCTACGTGGTTAGACTGAATTAACCTCACAAAATCCACTGTGGACATGGATCTGCATATAGATATATTACCGTCAGACCACTTATGACACCATGTTCTTGTCCAGAGAGGAAACCACACGTCTTATCGAGTCGCTACCCCAGAACGAACTGACGCCAGATTTATTCGACATCAGACCTTGTCAATACAAGCACTACCGTGCCGCCATGCAGGGTGGAGACCAGAATACATGCATAGAATGTCGAACTTTAGTAATATGCTGAGAGGATATCACCACAAGTCATGCCAATCAGAATCACTGTCATATTGATCCTAGTGCCTTCGTACTTTTGCCAATAGGAGAGCACCTAAGGTTTGTTTTAGCTCTAAAATCACGCCATGCACCCATACAACTTTATTCAGTATTCAACGATCAAAATCACGTAGGACATACCACAATGGAGACCTTGCGTAATTGGTGGACTGTCATGGCGGCGTGAAATTTAAAATTGACACCGAATAGCTTGTATCAAGATTTTGTGTGTGTATATATATATATATATATATATATATATATATATAATTAGTTTCCCAAGAATAACTAGCACTAAAATATCTAAGATTATTTGAAAATAGCGTTGTGTCAATGAAGCTCATTTTTTAGTTGTGGCAAACCAGAGTGTGGCCACGCCCCTTGACCACATCAGCACACCTGCAACGGCCGATTCTCTTCCCCCACGCTCTCGGTGCAGAGCGGAACTTCAGCACCCTGGACAGCGGCCGGAGAGCCAACGCCCGTGCAGCACTCCCTAGTCTCGCAGGACGCTGGACAATTCCCACCAGCTGCGAGTCATAAGGCTAGGCGGGCCTGGGACAGAGGCACAAGAGGATGCACCGCTGCACCTCATATTAATCAGAGCCGGCCATGGCTTAAAGGGCATCTAAAGTCGATTCCCATTGTTTTTGTTTATCGGCCAATCAGCAAGCCGCACCTGCACAAACGAACCAAAATAGAAGGATTCTACACATGTACACAAAACATCGGTTTATATGAATGAAATTGGTCATGTGACAATGCAAGACGTCAACAAAAGCAAGTGATTTGTTTGTAAACATTGGACGTTCAACGTCTAGTCTGAGAATTGACTTTAGATGCCTTTTAAAGGAGGGAACCAGGCAGTTGTGGGGAGGCCGGCAAGGAGTGCGCACGCAAAGCTTGTTACTAACCCTGCATGTGTTTTTTTCTCTTTAAGATTCCGATGGTGGGGAGACTGGGGTTGTGGGCAGAGCCTGAAAGAGACGGTAACCCAGAGAAGCCGTATCCAGTCAAAGTTGTAAAGCCATGCCGCCTGCCTCCCGGATAACAGGCTTCTGCAATGATTTTTTTTCATATCTATTTTGAATACCGTGAATTTGTCCACTGTTAATGCGCATCTTGTGTTTGAAATAATCTAATAAAATTCCCGCCCAGAGGTCAAGTCTTGACCCAGTCTCTCGCCTGGTCTGCGCCTGGTTTTTCGGTGTCTCGCTATACAGAATATAGAAAAAATTTCAACCTTGATAATTCAATGACACAGTGTTTCATTTGTTGTAAATGAGGAAATGTTTTATTGTCTAAGATTGAAAGAGCTGTAGTCCTTAAATATTTTATTAATGACTGTGATTTATCAATCAAAGTGTTCCTTGTTATTAGGCAGACAACTTTTCTTATACAACCCCCATTCCAAAATAGTTGTGACACAGTGTAAATTATGAATAAAATCAAAACGCAATGACTTTCAATTCACACCAGCCAGTATTTTATTCACAATAGAACACAGATAACATAGCAAATGTTGAAACTGAGAAATTTTACAATTTTCACCACAAAATGAGCTCATTTCAAATTTGATGGCTGCTACAGGTCTCAAAAAAGTTGGGACAGGGGCCTGTTTGCCACGGTGTAGCATCCCCTCTTCTTTTTAACACAGAGTGGAGGCGTCTGGGCATTGAGGAGACAAGTTTCTTGAGTTCAGCCATTGGAATTCGATCCCACTCTAGTTTAATACAGGCTTCCAGCTGCTGGAGAGTTTTTGGTCTCCTTTGATGGACTTTTCGTTTAATTGTGCGCCAAGTGTTCTCAATCAATGAAAGATCAGGACTGCAGGCAGGCCAGTTCAGCACACGGACTCTTCTACTACGAAGCCATGCAGCTGTAATAGCTGCAGTATGTGGTTTTGCATTGTCCTGCTGAAATACACAGGGCCTTCCCTGGAATAGATGTCATCTGGTGGGGAGCACATGTTGCTCTAAAACCTTTGTATACCTTTCAGCATTCATGGTGCTTTTTAAAACATGCAAGTGTCCCACACCATATGCACTAATGCATCCCCATACCATCAGAGATGCTGGCTTTTGAGCTGAATGCTAATAACAGGAGGGGTGGTATTTCTCATCTTTAGCCTGGAGGACACGACGCCCATGATTTCCAACAAGAATGTCAAATTAGGACTCGTCTGACCACAGGACA
Source organism: Gymnothorax javanicus (assembly GCA_029692085.1). Lineage (NCBI taxonomy): Eukaryota > Metazoa > Chordata > Actinopteri > Anguilliformes > Muraenidae > Gymnothorax > Gymnothorax javanicus. The sequence goes on from CM056197.1 coordinate 152,586,621, forward strand.
CTTTGCCACTTTGCTACAGTCCATTTTAAATGAGCCTTGGCCCACAGAACACGGCAGCGCTTCTGGATCATGCTCAACAATGGCTTCCTTTTTGCATGATAGAGTTTTAGGTGGCATCTGTGGATGACACGGCGGACTGTTTTTACTGACTGTGGTTTCTTTAAGTATTCCTAGGCCCATTTAGTAATGTCAATGACAGAATCATGCCGGTGAGTGATGCAGTGGCGTCTGAGGGCCCAAAGATCACGGGCATCCAGTGAAGGTCTTCAGCCTTGTCCCTTACGCACAGAGATTTTTCCAGTTTCTCTGAATCTTTTGATGATGTTATGCACTGTCGATGATGAGACCTTCAAAGCCTTTGCATTTGACGTTGAGGAACATTGTTTTTAAAGTATTCCACAATTTTTTTTACCCAAGCCTTCACAGGTTGGAGAGCCTCTGGCCATCTTTACTTCTGAGAGACTCAGCCTCTCTAAGACATCCCTTTAGCCAATCACGTTACACACCTGATGCCAGTTAATGCAATTACTTACTAAATGTTCTTTCAGCTGATTCTCTTACATGTTAATTGCTTTTTCAGCCCTTTTTTTGCCTATGTCCCAACTTTTTTGAGACCTGTTGCAGCCAGAAAATTTGAAATAAGTTCATTATGTGGATTAAAATGTAAAATGTTTCAGTTTCAACATTTGAAATGTTATCTATGTTCTATTGTAAATAACATATTGGCTCATGTGATCTGAAAGTCATTGCATTTTGATTTTATTCACAATTTACACTTCGTCCCAACTATTTCGGAATTGGGGTTATATTTAAAGGCTTGATATTGCCTAAATAAAGAGATATAGAGTAAATTGTTCACCATACATGACTCATCTCGTTCCTTTATCAAGCCCATGGGATTTGGGTGCAGTACCATGGCATTACCCCGGGACTTAAAGGGTTAATTGAGGTCTGAAAACACTCCATCATTATTGTTATTTTCACCAGTTGTCATTTTCTACAAATAAATACCCTGAATTACAGTATTTTTATTTGGAATTTGGGAGAAATGCTGTAAGTTGTTTATAGAATAAAACAAAAATGTTTATTTCACTCAAATACATACCTTTAAATGGTAATACCAGAGAAACTGATAATTTTGCAGTGGTTTGTATGTGAGTAAATATACTGTACATTTACGTATATAGTGGCATTTATAACGCATTTTCACAGCGTTACAATTTAAATGGGTATAATTCCCAAAGCTCACTTCATAAGGATGTACATACGGTAACATCCAATTCAAGTGTCAACTTTCATTTTAGGGCGCTCAAATCCATGTGTAGTAAATCATCATAAACTGATTGATTTGAATAAATATATTCCGACTTTCTCACCGTCTTCTTGCCAATTAAAATTGGCCATTCAGTGTTCATAAGTTTACCCTTGACCATGGAGGCAGGAGCGCAAATCAGCGCACACTCTTCTCTGAAATCACAATGTGTCACTTCTGTTTACAGAGCAGCTTCCAAGCTTGGGCTTGGAAAAGAAAAAAAGATTGCAACCTGTTTTAACTATGTATGTATTATAAGAACGGGATGGTATCCAAAAATAGCCGCCCATTCATTTCAGTGGAAATTGCTCAATGGCACAGCACACCAGCATGAAGCCTTTCTTCCGGAGCCACGAGGACAATGCTCTGTGTGACTTTTGTCACATGCAGGCAGTTTGCTCCTGCATGAATGCACTGCTGTTAGCGTTGACCTAGCAATGGTTTCCATCTACCTACGTGAGGCTGGGTGTCCAAGACTTTTGGCCAGTGCGAATTAAGCGAAATTCAAGCAGTAAATGGCACGCATAAACATAGCACCCAGTAAACGCTTAATTTACAGTTTAGAAATAATTGCATTGTATATTACATTGTAAAAATTACAAACATCAGCAGAACAGTTGGCTTGCTGTTCTTTTTTGAACACATGCTAACCTAGTATTGACTATTTTCATGCTTTCAGTGTGAATATATTCATGGACAGTGTTAGTCAGCAACATTTTGTGCCTGTTACCTAGCGAATTTGACAGTCGTTGTTGAATTCTAAATTTAACTTAACCTGATTGCCATTCACATACCCGGAATAAAATTACACCTTTTTGTCTCTACCGAGGTTAGGGGTTGATTTAAAGGTGAAAAATGAATGTATTGTATATCAATCATGGTTGTTAGAAATATGTATTCACAGATTTAGCGGAGTATCTTTTCCAATGGTTGCCCATGGAGAAACTTCTTTTTGCCCCCCATGGCATCACGTGGCTTGCAATAGCAGGTTGACCCTGAGCACATGTCAGCGTGCAGCCCAACCCTGTTTATGGGTGCCTGGTTACAACAGACAGCCTCGCATGTCCCCTATTCACCCCTTTCCTGTACCTACTGCTCCCCTAGTGGCCACACATGGTAAAACTGGAGAGCAAGACAAGGACAACACCAAACCAAACACCACTGACTGGTTAAAATATAAACTATGGTGCTAAGTTAAACCCTACTGCTAAAGTGTAGACACAGTATGAGGAGAGAGTGTGTAACAAAACGAGAGGGACTGACATGCAATGTTTTATCTGTAAGGCTTTATTTTTTGCTCTTGTAATTGACAGCCCACTTAGTTGATGCACTGCTGATTGATTGGGAATATTCTTCACCATGGCACAATACGGCCCTCAAATATTACCGATAGAAAATCCCCCGCTCTGTTGGCTAATCAAATATGATCCCTTTTAGAATTTGAACAAAACGCAACTGAATAATCTGGACGTAAAATCATTGTACTCTTTTCTTTGACGGTTTCAAAATTACATAAACGTATGTTTTGTGTCATTCAAAACAGAACTTTGAAGCGGGACAAATGACCCAGCAGGCATTATGGTAGATAGCTCAGCCATCTGTAAGAGCCCTTAACCTGACACGCTACCCAAGACTGTGTGTACAAAACTGATGCAACAGTTACATGCCTAACTCATTAGCCTGGCCCCCCAAAGGCCTATTCTATCAGGGGGCTGCCCTACTATTAGCTGCACTTTGTTGCAGCGGGACGTCTCTGGGATTTATCCCTACCTGGGATAGAAGCCCTCAGGTGCCACAAACAACAGTAAACAAAGCACTCATTAACATTAATTGCCCTTTAATTGGACAAAAACATTGTTGCGACTGTAAACAGTCACAAAGGGAGTCCATCTTGAATCCTGTTTGCAATAACAAGAGCCCAAGAGTCTGGGATCTGAGGGCAGACCATCCTGCTAATCAGCTTGTGGGGTCTAGCATGTGAATTGTGACAAAGCTGAGAAAATATGTCATCAACACTTCACCCTGGGCAACAGAAGATGAGAGAGCCAAAAGCCGATGCAAAGTCCATTACACTGCGACGGTGTAAAACAAAATGCATCATGTCCACATCAATTATATCACCATGCAGTAGACATTCAACTACCACGACAAATACCTGAGACAAAGGTCAAATTATTAATTTGGCGCGATGGTGATCGACAAGTCACAGCATTTCAGGCTTAATAAATGCTCGCAGTGATTACAAGTATAATTTCATGTGGTTTTTTTTTTTTTGCTGGTTTTTTTTTTTTTCCAATTTCTGTTCTTCATGCTGTGTTCTTACATGAGTAATGCTTTACTGTTTGGGGAGGGAGTGGGGGAGCGAAGAAAAGACCTACAGAGACGAGAGATTGAGTTCTCCGTTGAAATATAGACGATCCTTGTTCTGTTTACACTGACCTGCATATGCTTTTTCTATGTTTATTGCATTAATATTGTACCAGTAAATCTTATTCACTCTTTATGGAAAAAAAAAATCATCATTTTCACTTTTTATAGGTGCAATAATGTCCATTGGGCATGTACTTTTTGCAGGAAAAAAAAGTGAATATAAATTATCAAACCCAATTTACTTTGTATTTACTGTTAGGGTACCTCCACAGTGACAGGTAAATGACCTTTATAAGCGCTATTTCTGAGAATGATAGGAGGAGACAGAATACTGAGACAGTATGGGGTTGATGGAGGTGATGACAATACTACCCCGTCAAGCCAGATGGCAGTATCTGCGAATTTCTCAAAATTGGGAAAAAGCAGCCATTTTGGCTTGACAGGGCAGAATACATTCGCGACATGAGATAACCTCTCCTTCACCTCCTCCTGATTCACCTCCATGATTCAGGCCTCAAGTCCACATAGATACTGAAACTTGATCTTTGCTCCCCCTTCTGAGTCTCATGTTCGTGCTTTAAGAAGCAATCAGGCTTGATCTGTTTCTCCCAGTTCTGTCTGTCTGAGGCAGGCCTGAGCCGTGCACTATTTAATTAGCTGGAAAACAGAGCAGAAATGGAGTGAAACCCATATTTTCACTTTTGACCATGCTCCAAATTTAACACAGCATAACATAACATAACATAACATGAATGGCGAGAACAGGCCGTTCAGCCCAAATAGGCTCGCCAGTTTCTTGTTACTGTTGCGAATATATCACTTCAGATACTCAATGACTCAATGGTATCTAGCTTTAAGTCAAGCCTTCTCTTGAAAATTCCCAAGGTTTCTGCCTCAACAATATGGTCAGGCAAGCTATTCCACATCAAAATTACTCTTTGGGTCCTTGGTCAACTTCCATTTGCGACCCCGAGTTCTACTAACAACACTTGGTCGAAGGAACCCTACATAATTCACTTTGTTAATCCCTTTAACATATTTAAAGACCTCAATCAGATCACCCCTGAGTCTCCTTTTCCTAAGACTAAAGAGATTAAGGATCTTCAGCCTCTTCTCATAGCTTTCATCTTTTATACCTGGAATTAGCTTAGTGACTCCTCGCTGAACTTTTTCTAGAGCGTTAGGCAAGTTTCAGGTTTTTACTCTATGCTGTTATTTGTCTAACTTGGAAAGTGGGCCATTTTCAAACTGCCGGGCCCAGGACAAAATGCGGCCTGCTGCAGACTCCTGCTGGAGCACTGCTGGTTTGGGACTGTTTCCTCACAATTCTAAAGCATTGTTCTAGAAGATAGTTGTTTTCAATCACCATTTGTGAAACATCCCCACATTCATTTAAAAATATTCTACACCTGTCTTGTGGGGTCAATTGCTGGTTACACTGCAAAAGAAATAGAATCGATAAATAAATAAAATTGGAAAAAAAAATCTTATCAAGTATTTTACATTGTACAACCCCATTCCCAAAAAACTTGGGACGTGCAATGATTTTCAAATCATTTAAACTTTATATTTATTTGAAAATATCAGCTCATTTTGAATTCGATGCCAGCAACTTGTTTCAAAAAAGCTGGCACAGGGGCATGTTTACCACTGTGTTGCATCACTTCTTCCTCTATCAACACTCTGTGAGCGTTTGAGAACTGAGGAGACCAACTGCTGTAGCTCTGAAAGCAAATGTTTTCCCATTCTTGCTTTATGTAGGATTTCAGCTGCTCAATACTTTGCAGCCTTCGTTGTCATATTTTTCTTTTCATAATGCACCCAATATTGTCAGTGGGTGACAGGTCTGGACTGCAGGCAGACCACTTTAGCTCCCAGACTCTTTTACTGCTGAGCCATGTTGTTGTAATACTAGCAGAGTATGGTCCTTGGCATGGAGTTGTGAAAGGCATCTGGATGGCAGTAAATGTTGCGCCAGAACATGTATATATCGTTCACCATTAATGTTGTCTAAACGGATGCAAAAATGACACATGCCATATGTACTGACGAACCCCTATGCTATCATGGATGCTGGCTTTTGAATCGTTTGCTGATAACAAGCTGGACGGCCCCTCTCCTCTTTAGCCCAGAGGACATGGCATCTATGATTTCCAAAAAGAATTTCACATTTTGATTAGTCAAACCACAGGGCAGTTTTCCATTTCACCTCAGAACATTTTAAATGAGCTCAGGCCCAGAGAAGAAGGCAGTGTTTCTGGATCTTACTTATATATGGTTTAATCACCTACGTGGCCGAGTTTTAACCTGCATTCGTGGATGCAGTGACAAACTGTTTACTGACAATGGTTTACAGAAGTGTTCCTGAGTCCAATGCAGTGATTTCCACTCCAGAATCCTGTTTGTTTTTACTGGAGTGCTGCCTGAGGACCTGAAAATCACAGCCATTCAAAATTGGATGTCGGCCTTGTCTGATGCGTACAGAGTTTTTAATGGATTCTCTGAATCTTTTAATGATATTATGTACCATAGACGATAAAATCTCCAAATGCAATTTTACGTTGATGTTATTGTTGAAATGTTATTATGAAATTGTTGAACTATTTCCCCATACTTTCATTGAATGGTTAATCCCTCACCATATTTACGAATGAAAGACGCTTTATACCCAATCATGTTATTGACCTGTTGCTAAATAATCTAATTAGCAGTCATATGTTCTGCCAGTTGTCTTTTTTTAACATCATGCAACTTTTCCAGTCTTTTATTGTCCCATCCCGACGGTTTTAAAATCATGTTACAGTCATCAAATTCAAAATTAGCTGATATTTTTCAAAAAAACCATAAAATTTATCAGTTTCAACATACATTGACACGTTGGCTTTGTCCTATTTTCAATTTAATATAGGGGTTTAATTGATTTGCAAATCATTGCATTCTGTTTTATCTACATTTAACACAGTGTCCCGACTTTTTTGGAAATGGGGTTATATTAAGACTTAAAACATTTATATCTATAATCTTATTATATATCAGTAAAGCAAAAACTCTGCCACTGATGTGAACTAATTTGACTCATTTCAAGATATTTTCATGGGGTAAGAAAATGACACCTGTTAAGCAAACGGTAACTTACAATACATCAATATTTTCGACTTGTTAGAGAAAAACTAAGAAGTCTCATAATAAAATTAAATTACTTTTATAGACAGACACTTTTTACAGTATAGGAAAATAGACCTACATGTCATTAAAACATTCCATTTTTTTTGTACGTTTGGCCAGGCTTGAATCGATGCTATGGCAGCGTATCTAACTATCAACAACACAGAAAGGCATAACTGCCTGTTTTTTTAAAACATACCATCATATGTGACCTGTCACGCAAAAAAAGGTACCATCCAACCAAAACAGGGATTTTGAGATTTTTACTTTAATTGACTAGCAACCAGTGATACTGAAGTGCAGAAGAGAGCTAATCTCACCAAAAACTGCTTCTTTCAATCTGAAATGAATTTGAATCTGACCTTTGAACTTTGCTTTTCTATTTAAGCGAATATCTCAAAAACTACTTCCTGGAGGATAGTATCCTTTTTGTGTGACAGGTCACATATTCACACACATATAACATACTGTTCTAAAACATACTGTTATATTCACAAATATATAACATACTGCTATATTATACACTTAATTTGTGTGAATATATTCAAACACTGCTTTCTGCAGATTATATGCTTATATAAATATGCTACATCAATATTTAAACCCGACCCCCAAGTGGACACAGCTGTTTCGCATAAACATCCATTATAAGTACCCCTGTCTTTCTCACTCCTGGATTGAGATGATTTAATGTTGTTTTTGTGACATTTCTTTATTCATCAGGCAGTTTTTCACAAAAATTGCAGATTGGGAGGGTCATGTAGCTGATTCACATCGTGTTGGCGGGTCACTTGTTTTTCTTTCACCTCAGTTAAAATGATTCAATTCAGTGAGCATGCATTCATGAATGTATGCCCTTTCTCCTGTCTAAAGTGGATTCCAGTAGGCAAGAGACAAAATGGGCATCACTGTGTTGTGTCCTCTGAGAATTTTTGATCACAAGTCAAAGAATTTAGCAGCCTCAAGCAACAGCTGCTTAAACACCATACAGCGGTTTCAATAGTGGAACGTTAAGGGGTATTTAACTTAACCTCGATCAGTTTCCCCCAAACCAGATGCATGGCTAGAATATTCGAAGAAAAGGAGACTTTTCATCAGTATAAATCACTCTCGTTCACTCTCTCAAGCACGCAGACAATGGATTTCCACCCTCAGACAAGTAAATATATTTGCCTGCCATGTTATGCTTCAGTCATCTTAGCAGGGAAACATGGTTGGAAAAGGGCTAATCAATCCTTGTTGTCGGGGCTGGGCTGACATCCAGGCCGCTGTGCCAGTACCATATTACCATTGGAGAAACACAAAAGAATAAAAGGCCTCTGAGAGACATCATACCACCTGTGAATTAATGTTAATTGCAGTGTTTTTGACCTTTTGTTGCTTATTCCCTTCAATTATGTTGCAATCATTTCAGTTTTATTTCAGTCGCTCACGTGTCTTACACGCAATTCCTATGTACTGCTGCCCTCTTGTGTTTTGACAAAGGAATGCAGACAAATGAAAATTTAAAATACGATGCAGTGCAGTGCATCAATGATCTCTTCATATATTCTCTCCATGTTTTAACCCTTTGCAAAGAACATGAACTCTCTTCAACATTCTAAGCTAGTTTTCTGGTGAATTATATAAAGGGCAACTAATTCCTTATGGTAAAATGGATTCCATTTACAATACCCCCAAATAGAAGCTCAATGTCTGACAAAAAAAAAGCCATAGTGACCAAATAATTCTAAATTCAATGAAAATATTGGATATTTAGAATTAAAAAAATGTTTTCTATCTATGTTAATGAGGTTTCAGTAAAGTGTCCACACACTTTTGAGTGTTTAGTTTATGTATCCAGCAGCTATAACATAACATAAACATAAACATAACATATGGCAAGAATAGGCCATTCAGCCTAACAAGGCTCGCCATTTTCCTGTCTCGAAGGTGAACCTAACATTTCAAATGTCAGGGACAAGATGGGATCCAGGCAGTATTTAATTTGTAAATCAGACGGTGCCGGAACACGAAGTGCATTTGAGATCAGAGGGGTGAGCTTGCTCTAAATGGCAGTTGTTTGATCTGTCACATTGATCTGAATTACAGAAGAAGCATTTGCACTTGAATCTTTCAAAATGTCACTACCACAAAACGTACTACTTGAAGCACTTCAACCCCTTTACCTACTTTTGTGAACAAAACCACTCTAAGTAGTATTTTCCTTTGGCATTTTCATACCTTTTGAAGAGTGGTGATTTTTTTTCTCTTTTTTTTAAATCACAATTAAGCAATAAAATATCCTCCTGTCCAAAAAAAAATTTAATTTTCAGAAGCTTTAACATTACGTTTTCAACCATTTGAACCTCACATTATTGGCAGCTTCCAGCTTGCCCACGCAGTCCTGCCTGGAACTGCACTTTTCTAATTTGTAGTGATATTTCAGCATGACAAATAATTTACTTGTAGATGTAGTTGTGTAACAGAAAAACGACAGACCCAACTGTAATTATATGCGCGCTGCTTCTTCTAAGTAATGGACTCATTGATTTATTGGGTTGTGTTCAAAATAATAGCAGGGTGGAGTTTAATTAGAGAATTCATTCATTCCGCGAACAAACAGGTGTCATTAATTGTCCTTTACTAAGGAAGAAGGGAAGCAAATGTTTCATACTTTGTTATAAAACACATTTCCTTCTGAATTGCAAAGTAAAATGGGTTGTTTGGAAGAACAATACAATTTGATTAAAAAGTTGATTGGAGAGGGGAAAATACATAAAGAAGTGCAGCAAATTATAGGATACTCCGCTAAAATGATCTCAAATGCCTTAAAATGGCAACAAAAACCAGAAATACGTAAAAGGAAAAAAGCAACTACTGTTAGAATGGCAAAGATTCAGCCAATCATCACCTCCAGAAAAATCAAAGATGGTATAAAATTTACCCATAAGTGTTGTTACAGTCAGAGGACGTTTGATTGAAGCTAAGCTATCTGCAAGAAGCCTCCGCAAAGCAACATTGTTGAAAAATGGCACGTGCAGAATCACTTAAAACACATCAATTGGCCCAAAGAGAAATGATGTAACATTCTGCGGACTGGTGAGAGTAAAACTGTTCTTTTCAGGTCTAGTGGTCCTCAACAGTATGTTAGACGACCCCTCAAGTACTGAATTCAAGCCACAGTACACTGAAAACAGTGAAGCATGGTGGTGCAAAAGTCATGGTATGGGGTTGTTTTTCATACTATTGTGTTGGACTTATACTGAGAGGCATTAAAAACGCAAAGTGGTTTTTATAGTCTAATTTGAAAGCTGATAGTTTTTCCTTTTGCTGAATGACATGATGACCATCAGGTATGGTAAGCATTGCAAAATGTCAAGTGTCTGGGTTCGAATCCTTTCTTGGTTTAACACCTCATTATGATTATCTAAATGCAGCGCAGTTCCCTGGATCACAGTCGTGAATCACATTGGGAGAAATCATTTTGCACGTGAAAAGTTGAAGATCAGGGCCAATAAAAACACACATAAACAAAGTCACATCATTCCCACTTCAAATGCCACAAACAAATGAATCTCAGAAGAATCAAACATTTTGAATGATGGCCAGTCTCAAAGAAAAGGACGTATTAATGTATTAACGTATTAATGTTCATTAAATGACTGTATCCAGACTGCAGGCATGACACAGAATGATCAGATGTGTCAGCTGTCGTCCCCGACAAAGTGCCTCATCTGTGACGCCACAAAAACATATTCCATAAAACGTCTTCTGCCGTGTCAGATAATGCATAAGAACTGCTGAATTGACTGCCAATGTAAGGATAACAGTGAGGGCAAGTCTCACTACCAAAAGCACAGTTTCCCGAGGCCGTGTTTTGCAGCTACGAAAGAAACCATTTACCAGTACTTAAAGCAGTATATTATATTAGGCGTTTTTAATGCCTCTCAGTATATTTATTGAATACCAGGGATTATGGATCAGTTTGAATACATCAAAATACTTGAAGAGATTATGTTACCATATGCCAAGAGGAACTGCCCCATGTAATGGGTGTTTCAACAAAACTACGACCCCAAACACACAAGTAAGCAAGCAACATTTTGGTTCCAGACAAACAGAATTGAGGTAGCGGAGTGGCCGGCTCAATCCCCTGACCTCAAACCCATTGAAAACTTGTGGGGTGACATAAAAAATGCAGTTTCTGAAGCAAAACCCAAAAATTCATAAGAATGGTGAAATGTACTTTGTTCGTCCTGTGCTGAAATTTCTGTTTCTAGGTGCCAGAAGTTGGTGACTTAATGCAAAATAGATGCGCAGCAGTTATCAAAAACAATGGCTATGCAACTAAATATTAGTTCAATAATTTAAAGTGAAGTTAAATCTTGGGTTAAATTTAGTATTTGAATTTGAAGAGAAAATTGTTGACATTCCTTTTCTTTGCTTCCTGTAAAAGAATAACATAGACTTGATTAAATATGTTAATGCTTTGATTCGGAATTGAATGTGTAATGTTTCCACTACATATGAAATATGGAACAGAAGACCACAAAAAAAAAATTGCACCTCATTCACATTTTTAAACACACTACTATTTTTATGAACATGACTGTACATCCGAGCCCCACAGAGTTCGTCATCAAACCATATCCATTACTGTGGTGAAATGATAAAAGCACCTGTTGCAGGATTAATCCAGCATTGACTAAGACCAGTTAGCAACCTACACACCAACAAGATGTATACTGAAACCCCAATTCCGAAATAGTTTGGACGAAGTGTAAATTGTGAATAAAATCAAAATGCAATGACTTTCAGATCACATGAGCCAATATGTTATTAACAATAGAACACAGATTACATTTCAAATATTCAAACTGAGACGTTTTACATTTTTATCCACAAAATAAGCTTATTTAAAATTTTATGGCTGCAACAGGTCTCAAAAAAGTTGGGACACAGGCAAAAAAGGGCTGAAAAAGCAATTAATATATAAGAGAATCAGCTGAAAGAACATTTAGCAAGTAATTGCATTAACTGGCATCAGGTGTGTAACAGGATTGGGTATAAAAGGGATGTCTTAGAGAGGCTGAGTCTCTCAGAAGTAAAGATGGCCAGAAGCTCTCCAACCTGTGAAGGCTTGCGTAAAAAAATTGTGGAATACTTTACAAACAATGTTCCTCAACATCAAATTGCAAAGGCGTTGAAGGTCTTATTATCGACAGTGCATAACATCATCAAAAGATTCAGAGAAACTGGAAAAATCTCTGTGCATAAGGGACAAGGCCGAAGACCTTTACTGGATGCCCGTGATCTTTGGGCCCTCAGACGCCACAGCATCACTCACCGGCATGATTCTGTCATTGACATTACTAAATGGGCCCAGGAATACTTCAAGAAACCGCTGTCTGTAAACACAGTCCGCCGTGCCATCCACAGATGCCACCTAAAACTCTATCATGCAAAAAGGAAGCCATTGTTGAGCATGATCTAGAAGCGCCGCCGTGTTCTGTGGGCCAAGGCTCATTTAAAATGGACTGTAGCAAAGTGGCAAAGTGTCCTGTGGTCCGACGAGTCCAAATTTGACATTCTTGTAGGAAATCAAATTTGAAATGAGCTCATTTTGTTAATAAAATTGTTAAATTTCTCAGTTTCAACATTTGCTATTTTATCTCCGTTCTGTGGTGAATAAAATACTGGCTGGTGTGATTCGAAAGTCATTGCATTTTGATTTTATTCACAATTTACACTTTGTCCCAACTATTTCGGAATTGGGGTTGTATAACCAGTATAAAAATAGTGCAAGTTTTCCACTGATATAAACAACAGCAAAGCCAAACAAGTCTCAGTCTTGGGAAGTAACATTTTTATTTTTTAATGTCAATCTGTCAATGTTTAACAATCGTGCAAATATGTCGGGGCCTTGGTTAGACCTACGTTAGATAATAGAATTTTTTTTTTAATTGTAATCGGTGGTTAGGCTGTATATGTTCCATTTATGTGGTGGAAAATATCCAATCTTGCTTTCTTTTTTGGAGATTTATGAGAAATATGATGACCAACCAAATGTCCAATTTGGCTATTTTAATTAGTGATAGCAGCCTTCTCAGTGACTTCACATCACTGAAAATGCAGTAAAAAAAAAAAACTAACAGCAAATGGGAGAAAAAAATTCGAGAGGATGATGAGCCGAGGGCAAAACTGCCAAAAGTAGAGGACTATTTTTGTCTCATCATGCGAAGTGCAGCACGAGGACTTACATGCCACTGGTTTATTGTGTCCAACTCGACCATTTCACTTATGCAAGACCGTCAGAAACTGGATGTGAGCACTTAGCATCCAGTTTTTGTTCACAGTTAAAGTATACACTGACTTGGAGATTTTACATTCACAGGAAAACATTTAATAACTAAAAGTTTGAATTTTGCTTTGCTATTTATCTGTAAGGGGTCTGAAAACGGTTCTTCAAAATTCTTAGTGTTAACTGTCATTAAACTTATGTGGGAACTTTGCAGGAACTTGGGCTTCATGGAAACCAAGCGAGGAATTTCCAAGTCTGATCTGTACAGTCCTTAATCGGGTGAATGGCATCAGGCTATGAAGTTAGCTAGATCACTTTCTAGAGAGCTATCTAGCTAGCTACCGTGTAATGATTGTAACTTTCACTAATAATACAACATACTACCATGTAAATAAGCTACGTATAAATTGTGAAAGGTTTTATCAGTTGTTCAGTATTGTAAAGCTTCATAATAAATGTTTGAAACATAAATAACAGTTGTAAAGTCATATTCAGTAACCAAATCAAAAGTATTTGGATACAAAATAGAAAAACAAGTATATGAACACGACATCTAAGTAAATTATAGAGGCACCACTAAAAACATAAAAGGAACACTCATCAGGATAATCTCTTTAAACACAAAAGGCAGTATTTGCTTTCAAATTATTGCAAAAAATTTTCCTAGCTCGCGCGCTGTGCGCGCTCCCATTCCATATGTTCTGATCAACACTCAGATTAAACCTTCTCCCTTGGCATGTACCACTATTAGCTTCCATTGGGACAGATTGCATCCCCCTACTCTTATCACTCCCGAGCCTCCCTGCTCCCCAAGTGCCTAATTTAAATAAGCCTGTGTTTCCCGTAACATACTCTGGCCCAATGCTATGCTGGGTCATTTAGAGGTTAAGCTATGTCTTTAAACTGCTCTTGTTCTTTCGCATGACTAAATCCTGGGATGTCACACATGAGTAAAATGCACACTGAGCAAGGATTCCAGGAGCCTTGGAAGTCTGTAAGACTCATCTTGAATACAAAGACAATTACTGAGGGCTAATTACACAGCCTCCAGGCCAATCCTTCTGGAAGGTATTTAGCACGAAATTTACAGGTTAGCTCAAGGTTAATTATTCATTTAAAAGCAAAGAAAACACTTTCCAGCTCTTACAAAAAAAAAAAAAAAAAAATAGTACACTGCCCCTCCTATTCAGATATATTTTTGGGTGATTTTTAAAAATTTTTAAACAACTAAATCAGCTTGAGAAGATCAGATTTATTTTTTGTTGGTGGTGCACCTTGTTTGTCAGAATCGGGGCAGCTTGCCGCATCACCTGGACACCAGAACTCTAGAGTGTGAGGAGGTTATAAATGAAATAAAACATGGCTGCTGTAAGCAAGAGTTCATCCAATGAATTATTTGTGAATTGGTGTAACTTCACTGACAAATTATAAGCTGACCTAAGATGTGAAAAGCCTACCTGTTCTTTCTGTAACTGATGCTGTCCTTTCTCCAGCCTTGCAAAAGTCGACAGGTGCTCGGCCCGGAGCCTGCAGAGGACTGAATTCTGTTGGCACGGCATCATCTTTCAAAATCTTCCGATTTTTACTGGGCGATTCAATTCCACACTTTGCATACATGTGGTCTTTGAAACAACTGGGTAAAAAATGTGCGGAACATAACCGGTGACTATTCGTTGAATCTCAAGTCGTGCAACCACTGTAGTAACAAGTCAGGCTTTGGGAAGAGAAATCTGCAATGAATGCCCACAGATAAGTCTGAGTTTCCTGTTTTGTTGGAGCAATAAATAGCCGCACACAGTGCCATTATGACAGATTGTGTCGCTCAGGCTCCAATAATGATTGGTAAGATCAAATTTTGATAATTAAGCTGCAGCACGAGTGATAATCAAGACAAAGGAGGTTTTGCAGGTTGTAGGCAAATTTGCCCACAGCCCAATTTGAACCATCTTCTGGTTATATGTACCTACTTGTAGGACTGTCCAGAAAATAGACTTGAAATGTGAAATTTGCATACAGGAAGTGAACTGTGACCTATTTAGTTTTGTGGGACAAGGCCTTGAAAAGTCCATATTTAAACCCAGAAATGATTGTTCTGAAAAACCAGATGATTTTCAATGGCTACACAACAACATGACGGACATTTTGATACCAAACATAAGTATATATGTGAAAACCTGAAGAAGTTTCAGACAATTTTCCATTGAAAAATGCATCTGTGTTGACCAAAATTGATGCAAAATGTAAAGTTCATCTTGAAAAACAATCAGGTACCTATGAAAACACACCAAAGATATTTTCACAAAAGTTGCCTCATATAGTTGGCTAAATACTGTGTGAGTGTTGTTACATTGCGAGACTGGTAACATGGATCCGGATTGCGAAAATTGGAACCATCCCTGTATTTAGAAATTATGACTATCTCCTTTGGGTGTCAAAATAGGTCACTAAATAATAAACATGGAATGCTTTCATACCAACCAAGCTGCTACACACCTGATTCTACTAATCAAAGCCCTTCACAAACATTCCAGAGGTTGATTAGTAGAATCAGGTGTGTTGCAGCTTGGTTAGTATGAAAGACTGCACCCACAGTGGCTCTTTCTGGAGAAGGTTCCCTACCCCTGGCATACAACAATGTTGAATGCTTTTTGGTTCACAAAATCATTAAAGTGTGACCACAAGCGCAGACTACGCTTTGCTCAGTGGAGTAAAAACAAGGCCTGGGAGATATAGAACCTATACAATGTACAACAGTTTATGAAACATCTAAATGGCTTTTCTGAGAAATATGTAGTATATAATAAAAATGGCACCACTAACTGATCTTATCACAATTACAGGTGATCCTGAAAGTGTTATTATATCCTAATAAATTAACATACAACTATATACTATGTACAGTAACAATCTATATTTGTCTAATCTTAAAAGGACAAATGTGTTTCACATTTATTTTAGTTATGATCCAAAATGATCCGGAAGGCCAATGTCCCGTCAATCATGTTCATATACTCTAAGACTCTTAATTTGGATAAGTATCCATAACAAGCATTCCATGTTTATTATTTAGTGACCTATTCTGACACCCAAAGGAGATAGTAATAATCTCTAAATACAGGGATGGTTCCAACTTTCGCAATCCGGATCCATGTTACCGGTCTCGCAATTTAACGACACTTGCACATTATTTAGCCAACTATATGAGGCAACTTTTATGAAAATATCTTAGGTGTGTTTTCATAGGTACCTGGTTGTTTTTCAAGATGAACTTTATGTTTTGCATCAATTTTGGTCAAGACAAATGCATTTATCAATGGAAAATTGTTTGAAACTTCTTCAGTTTTTCACACATATACTTATGTTTGGTATCAAAATGTCCGTCATGTTGTTGTGTAGCCATTAAAAGTCAATCATTTTCTGGACAGTCCCACAAGTAGGTACATATAACCAGAAGATGGTTCAAATTGGCCTGTGGGCAAATTTGCCTACAACCTGCAAAACCTCCTTTGTATACACTTAATATATTTGTATATACTTTTTTTTTGAGCCAGCAGCCATACCACAATTTGATCTGCTCCAACTGCGTGGCTGAAGCTAAGCAGGTGTGGGCTCGGTTAGTGCTTGGATGGGAGACCACCTGGGAAAACCAAGTTGCTGCTGGAAGAGGTGTTGGTGGCCAGTAGGTTGCGATCTTCCCTCTGGTGGAATAATCCCTAATGCCCCAGTGCAGTGAGGGGGACACTGTACTGAAGGAAATGCCGTCTTTCGGATGAGACGTTAAATCGAGGTCTTGACTCACTGTGGTTATTAAACATCCTATAACACTCTTCGATAAGAGTAGGGGGTTCCCCAGTGTCATGGCTAAAGTCCCAAACTGGCCCTTTCAACCTGCCACCTAATCATCCCCTGACATAATTGGCTGTGCAAATTGCCCTCTCCCTCCCCACCTCAACCCCCAGGGCTCCCTTGAAAAAGAGATTTCAATCTCAACGGGACTTCCCTGGTTGAATAAAATAAAAAATATACTCAACAAAAAATGTTATTGACCACAAGTAAAAAACCCACTTTCAAGCGCCTGAGCTCAGTGCAAACAAGGAAATGGTATTTCAGGGCCTTGTTGACAGAAAATTGAGAGCCAAATCGGCAGGTCAACACGATTTGGAACGGAAGTTGACCGGATGCAAAGCAAGTGGTTATTTTAATGAAATGAGCATGAAACTTTAAATTGTCAGAGTTGACATTTCCTTTTCTGGGACAACAATGTCTGACTGTCAGACCTTCTTGTCACCTGATTACAGCCTGGCAATGCCTGGTGAAGCCCTCAACAAGATTCCTGACAGACGCCCGAGGAATTTGTCGCCACTCCTCTACCAGAGCATTGGCAAGTTCGTCCAAGTTTCCTGGGGGCTGTTTCAATAAACTTTACTTGTCCGACCGAGTCAGACCGTCCGTCGAGTGAAAAGTCGGACCTTCGACAGACCATGTCTGTCAGGTGTTTCAATAAAACAAAAGTAGGATGCCTGACCATGGTCCGACGCGGACTGACGGTTCGTCACTGTCCGTTCGAAGTTGCGGGGGATTTTCCCCCTTCTGCGATCCACTGCTTCGCTATTTGGTGTTCAAATATTCAAAATATGTTAACGTTAAATGAAAAAAGGAAAAACAACAGGTAGATCATTAACTACTATTCAGACATAAATTAACGGCGCACATGGCTGTAGGATGTCACGTTCAATTTCAGAAGGCTATTAACTGAATACAGTCTAGCTAATTAAAAGCTCATTGTGCACTCTGTGCTAAAACTACAATTGGCAACAAAACAAAGCTATTCCACACACAAAAGACATTAAAACACTCATATCGTCACGATCGCTCATTTTACACAATTGAGTTAAGCAGACGGGCGATAAGCAGAGCTTCACGCTCGGTCACACATAAGCACCTCGAATACTATGTTTTATAACCACTGAGAACCATGCCGAGACCGTGATTGTCCCATTAGTGTTCACATAGCATGCATAAAAACACAACTTTTTGTCGCACTTGAGGATAACGGTACCAATGATTTAAAAGTGAAATCTTCCCGCGTTGTTAATAAATTATGTGTAGTTGTTCGAAAAATTCATTCACGGATTTAACAGGGCCCCATTCCTGGGTGTAGGCAATATTGGTTTCGTGGGCATTGGTTATACTGTCTTTCCATTCTTGAAATATTTTGGGCTGTCTGCGTTTCCAGACAAAATCAAACAATAAAGCCATATTTTGGCGTTATATTTTTTGTCAGACCGAGTTTTAGGGCAACTCTCGAGTGGTCCCAGAAAGTCGGACAGTCTGACCAGAACGGAGGATTCGGAACGGAGGGTTTATTGAAACAGCCCCCTGGAGCAACTGGACGTGCAAAAAGCCTTATCTGAAGAATGTCCCACGCATGTTCGATAGGATTAGGAACCAGAGAGTAGGCAGGCCTGTCCATCCGGTCAATTGTTTCCTTAGGAGATAGTCATTCACAGTTCTGGCTTTGTGTGGACGAGCAATATCATCCTACAAGACAAAGCCATCGCTTATAACACCAGCATATGGTTGCACGATTGGATGAAGGATCTCATCCCTATTTCTAGCACCCATTGGAGTACCATTCAGAGTGATATACTACTCCATAGATCCCTAACTGATGCCTGCCCAAAACATAGCAGAGCCACCCCCAAAACAGTCGTGCTCCACTACGCAACAGCATTTTTCAATTTCCAGACACGTCTCCAACCATCGTGGAAGTCCAGGCAAAACCTGGATTCGTTTGTAAAAAGAGTTGGACAAAATCCATTGATTCCAAGATTAACAGGCATCATGGCAAATTTGACCCGATGTACACGATGTTCTCTGGACAAAGGTGGGTGTTTAGCAGGTCTGCGAGCACGCAAATTTTATGTATGCAACCTGTTTCTCACCATCTGTGTTGAAATTTGAATGCCAGTTACATTTCTGAATTCAGCATTCAGTCTACTCTGCTTTGCATTCAAGGTTAAGTGATGGTCCTGTTGAGGCATTGTTTTCCTTGGATGTCCCCGTTCTGGTCTGCTGGTACGTTTCCCATAGTCTGGAAATCACACTATGGCTGCCCTGCTTCCAAAAAACCAATAGCTCTACTAGTCTGCTTTACCATTAAATGACATCTCGCAGGCATTATTCTGTTTCGTAGGCCTTAAAATCTCAAAAAAAAAAAAACCACAAAACAATCATGAAAATCTATCCTCGCCACCCAAGTGCAGAATGTTGATGAAGATGTGTAAGTCTCAAATGTGACACATGGCAGACAATTTTCCATGCAAGGAAAGTTTCAGTTTATGCACGTGCTATGTGACATGAATCATGTTCACAACGTATGGAGAAACCTATCAAGCTCAGTATGTGCTACTATCATTGTCATCGTTTCTCATGTCAAACGTTAGTATGAAAAAAACGTGGTCCTTAACTTTTTTCATTGAGTATAGATCAGCTGATTTCCTGGAGTCCCTGCGCGTCATAACATCCGGGACAATGCCACACAAAGTACTTTCTGATTGGCTAGTATATGCAGAATGGCTGCATTCATGAAGTTTTGCTAATAAGTTGTATTTCAGAGGTTTGAATTTTGATTACTCAGTACATAAAAATTGCAAAAATTCGCAAAACATATTCATGGAATGAGAAGAATGTGAACTGTGTGTCTAAAAATAGACTGTGTGTCTAAAAATGGATATGCAATTTGTAATTTTGACCTCAGGAAGAACAGCACTCGTCTATGTATGAGATAGCTGATTGTGGATCGATAAACAATTCAATTCAATACTTTTTTTTTGGATAAGAGCTGAGAAGAAGTGTTTTCTTTGCCTTTAAGGGTCCCCCAATTATTTTTGCAGTTTCACCAGTGTCACATCTATCTTCATTTTGGAAATGCCCCCCAGTAGGGCCTTAAAATCTCATAGAATCCTGTGTTAAATGATCCTAATCGCACAAAGCAATTTGAACAGGCTCATTTACCACCATACAGAGTTCTCAGGGTAAAATAGCTTGGTTAGGGAACCAAAAACGGAGGAATTCTGGCATGAATGGACACAGGTGATTTGTTTGGTGCAAGAAGGTGCAGAAACAGATTGCCTGCGGTCGAAAGGTCAGGGGATTTGATTAACATTTATTTGGTATTGTCATTGTTTGGAAAGGCACTCAACCCACTCTAGCCCAGCAACAAAATCAGCCGTATATAATGCATGCAGATTATTTATCAATATAGTCATAGTACTTTGCTAACGTTAATAGGAAATGAGCAAGTTTGACCAAAACAAAACAGGAAATAATGATACCGCCACTCTGCTCATCAGCTGACCATAGAAGGTAAATAATCTGGCTCAGTAACCTTTTTGAAAATTATGGTATGTGTGTGGTCCAAAAGCAGTTATATTAAAAATAATTAATTTGAGCGGTATAGAATTCAAACGTGTATAAATGCACCTTTGTAATCAGGGTGAGTTGGGCTTACCAACTTACCATCTGTTTATGGTATTATTTTTCGACAGAGGACAGGCAATAGAGATTGGACATGTTGCTAAGCATATTTGTTTAATCCCTCTTTCTCCTAATATTGTCATTCCTCAGCCTAGATGTGATTTTAAATCCTACTCATGCATTAGTGATAGATGACTGCTTCAGCCAATATATCACACTGCTGTGTCTCAGTCTCTAAAAGGGAGAACTGCTCAGGTGGAATTACCTAATCAATTAATTAGCAGCGTAAATTTAATACAGCCAGTTCTCTGGAGGGTTCCGCTCCCTGGGTGAGTAGATGTTGACTCAAGCTCAGTTTACGCAAACTGTTATTGACAACAGAATAAAACAGCCTTAAAGAGAGACACAGAATATGCATGACAACTTTAAAAAACCTAGGCGCAGAAACTTTGATTGCTGAGGATAAATTCTTTGAATTTTTGAGATATTAATTTTCAGCACCTACAATCATTCCATGGGCAAGATCTCTCCGAGCAACAATAGAGCCACTCAGTCACGTCTGCATGCTTTTCTGCTTTGAGTTGCTGCCAAATGATTGACTGATTAAACATTTGCTTTAACAAGCAGGTGTAAAGGTGTACTTCATAAACTGAGCTATGAGGTTACAATATATGTGTAACTGAAGTCTTCTGCTGTACATTTTAACGTAGAAAAGCAATGCATTTGACCTTGCGAGAGAGCACTGACTCTCTGTTGGCCAGGGCCTATTAATTAAAATCAGCAAATGAGGCACGCAGGGGAGAAAAGGATTTATTGGCTGTCATCAGTCCCTTGGCCTTAGCCGCGGTGCAGATGAGATTAATCCAATCTCCAGTGTAATTACATCAGAGATATGTCTTCAGTCACGGAGCAGATCTCTTAGCTGCAAATCGTTTCACAACGATAGCAGTGTCAAGGGTTATTTGATGTCATGATGTCAAAGTGTTCCTAAACAGATTCAGAAGAATCCTAAAATGTCCAAAGCAGACCGTTACACTGGAATACCGACTCACCATTTCTATGGTTCAGCGCTCTCTCAGGGAAAAAGGTCTTAAGGAGCTACATCCTCTGAGCGAAACATTTCCTAAATGTCGCCACATGAACAATAATGCCCAAATTGGGAGCCAAAAAGTACCAATTACATGTCAAAAAATATTGTTGGGCAGGAGTTCCTTCATATGCACAGTGCCTATAGGGCATATCGCCTCAGTGAGAGGTGTTTGTACTGCGCCCAGTTCTAGGCACGGTCATGGGGGGAGTGCCCCCCGCCCTCACAAATGCTCCGACAGCCCCACCAACCCGAACCAGCTTCATCCCCAATGGTGGAAATACTGCTGTTATAGCCAAATGTCTCACAGATGTCTTGATAATAATGTCATAATGACATTCTTTAAGCAAGAAATTGTCCATCCATCCATCCATCCATCCATCCATTACCAATACCGCAAGAAATTGAGCTAAATTTATTTATTTTCCTGAACATATTGTCCTTTGTAAATGGCCTGAAAATGAAACAAGTCATTTTCATGGTGATTAATGTAAGTGGTAATCCGTCAATATTCAATGCTCATGCAAATATTCAGGAGTCAACATTTGTCCTAGATAATGATTTTATGTTTTAATTGACAGTGGTTAGGCTGCATATTTCGCATTGATATTATGGATAATAATATTGCTTTCTCTTGCCTTCCCTTTGTAGAGATTTAAGGGAAATATGACAACCAATCAATGACCAAGTCGCCTATTTTTGTTGGTTAGCCTTTCTCAGTGACTTCACTGAGAATGCATGCCTCAAAGAATAAACAGAAGATCAGGAGCAAAAAAGGTAACTAGAGAGGTATGGAATGAATATTATGCGATATTTCAAAAAAGCAAAAAGAACAAAAAAATTGAAACTGAAAAAATGTCATGGAAGGTTGAAACTTATTGTTTGAATGCTCGAAAACTAATAAAAAGGGTTTTGCGAGATCCAACCTAAGTTTTGAAAGGTTGAATATTTTTTTGATGGGCTGAAAAAAATTTAACTTCCTGTAAACGTTCATTTGTATTTCAGTTTTCTGTCTGAGCAACTGCAGCCCTCGTTTCACAATGTTTCTCCAACATATATTCGGTTTCAAATTTGGCGTTGTTCTCCCGCTGCATTTATTTTGTTTTACAGTTTTGAAACTTTGTTAATAATGATCAGACTGGGGCACATACTTTGATAAGAATAGCACTGAGACATTCAAACTTAAGTTTCAAAAGGTTGTAATGTGGTAAATAGCCACTAGATGGCAGTATTGACTTTTTTTTTGTGAAGCCCAGTCTGAAGCTAGGTTGGGCATGTCCAGGGCATGCCCAGAGGGGAAAGTCCCAGAAATGGGAGGGGGCTGGACAAGAGTATATAAGGAGAAAAATCGAGAGTGTGTAGGAGTAGGAGAAATTGCAAGAAGGATACATTTGACCAGACCTGTCACTCTTTTCAAGACCTTTTAAGCTTTTTGTGGATTTTTGCCTGTGTTGGAGCATTTTCCTGTCCCAGGACATCACAACAGAGCAGCCCATCTCCATTACAGGGAACTGTAAATATCTTATTTTTTTTTTATTTTATTTCAATCTTGGTCAGTAGGGTAGAGAGTAGATTGGTTCTGTTTGTTTAATTAAATCTGTTGAACTTAAAGGATTTTGTCTGTCATCCCTTGCTGTCCGTGACGCCATAACAAATCGACGCCATAACAAATTGGGGCCATAACAAATTGGGGGCTCGGGTCCGGGGTAGACCATTGTGCGAGTCATTTATTGAAAATCTAAAATTTCAAATAGTGAAATTGTTTTTTTGAATTTTCCTAGATATATATTGGCAGATCAACAGCAATGGATGATTTCTTGGCATCACCAACCGTAGAGGTTTTAAAGTCTTTTAAAAAGACAGAACTGCTAGAAATATGCAGACAGTTAGAGCTGACAGATGTAAAACCAGCCATGCGAAAAGCAAGACTGGCTAGAGAGATTGTTGAATATTACATTGATGAAAATGTGTTTGCACCAGGAGATCTGGAACAGTTTCCGGTGGAAAATCCAAATGTAGAATTGGAACTTAAATTAAAAAATGCTAGAAATTGAAGAAAAAGAAAAACAAAGGCAGTTTGAGTTAGAAAAATTAGCAAGAGAAGAGAAAAAAAGAGGAAAGAGCAGAAAGAGAGAGACAAAGACAGAGAGATTTCGATTTAGAAAAATTAGACAGGGAAGAAAGGCTCCAAATGGAGCTACTAAAAATAAAAATTCAGGCTGAAAATAAATTTCACGCCAGCCAGGAGGTAAAGCTGGTGCCTCCATTCTCAGAGAAGGAGGTTGATAAGTATTTCCAGTGCTTTGAGAAGGTAGCTAAGAGTTGTCAGTGGCCAAAGGAACACTGGCCTCTGATGTTGCAAACTGTCCTCAAGGGTAAAGCTCAACAAGCCTATTCGGCTTTATCTGCAGATGATTCCTCTGATTATGAGGTTGTCAAAAAGGTTATTTTGACAGCTTATGAGTTGGTTCCAGAGGCTTACCGACAGAAATTCAGAGGTCTGAAGAAATCTGACAATCAGACTTATGTTGAATTTGCTAACGAGAAGAAGGTTTGCTTTGAGCGCTGGTGTACTTCTATGGAGGTCAAGGATGATTTCAACTCACTAAAAGAGATGGTGTTAGTTGAAGAATTCAAGAACTGTGTCAAGGATGATATTAAGACCTACCTTAATGAGAAGCAAGCACTGAATTTGCAATCAGCTGCCAAGTTTGCAGACGAATATGTTTTAACACATAAGTCCAAATTTCAGTCTAGCAGTAACAATAGATGGTAAAAAAAAAAAAAAAAAGGTAACGGTGATACCCAAGATTCCTCACCCAAAGACAAAGACAAATCTGGTGATGGTGCTCAGAAATCCAGTAAAAGGTCTGAACAAAGTGTGAAAGCTGACAGTGACAAAAGTGGTCTAGTTTGCAATTATTGTAAGAAATCTGGTCATGTTACAACTAACTGTTGGTTCCTTAAAGCTAAGAAAGAACAAGAAAAGGATACCAAACCCAATGCCTTTGTGAAGACAAGGTTAGAAACCCCTGTAGTAGATGGCCGATCTGCTAAATTGCCTGCTCCTTGTGAGGCTAAGAAGCCTGATACTGCTGACTTTGTGAGGGAGGAATTCCTTCCATTTGTGTCAGAGGGATTTGTGGCTCTGAATGAGCATTCTCCTCCTGTCCCCATATATATCCTAAGGGATACCGGAGCTTCTCAGTCACTTTTGTTGATGGACTCCTTGGAGTTACGTGATGAGACCGCTTCTGGGGATTTCATACTTGTACAAGGTATTGAAGGGAGGACTGTATCTGTACCCCTGCACTCTGTATTCTTGAAGTCAGATTTAGTTACAGGACAGGTAAAGGTGGGACTTATGTCAAGTCTACCTATCAAGGGTGTTTCTCTGTTGCTAGGCAATGACCTGGCTGGGGGCAATGTAGTTCCCCTTGTTCATCTTACTTCGCAGCCGAGCACTGAAGATGGCGATGAAGACCCATCTCTGTATCCTTCCTGTGCAGTGACTCGTGCTATGGCCAAGAAGGCTCAAGAAGAAGACGATGTGGTGCCGTCCAGCACCTTGAATAGGCATGACTCAGGTGGTTCGCCTCATGACTCTGTTCAGCCTACTATGGTTTCTCCGTTTGAGGACTTATCAGACACTTTTATCAGTTCTCTATTCAGCCAGCCAGATGGGTCTGGTGATTCTGATGTGTCTGGAGACTTGTCTCTGTCCAGAAAGCGGTTGATTCAGGAGCAAACTAATGATCCTGAAATTTGTGTACTAAAAAGAGAGCCCTTCCTGATGAAGAAATAGACGCAGTTCCAGTTGGGTATTATCTCAAGGATGGAGTGTTGATGCGGAAGTGGCGCCCTCCTGATATCCCTGCCAATGCAGATTGGGCAGTGGTCAAGCAAATTGTTGTTCCGAAGGTCTACAGGAATGAGATCTTAACAATGGCTCATAGTTTGCCTTTAGGAGGTCATCTTGGTGTTAACAAGACTGTTGACAAGATCATGAAACACTTCTTCTGGCCTGGACTTCGGAAAGATGTTTCCAACTTTTGCAAAACCTGTCACACTTGTCAGGTAGTTGGAAAACACCAGTTAGACCCACCTGTAGCTCCATTGCAGCCTATCCCAGCATTTGGGGAGCCCTTCTCCAAGGTCATTGTTGATTGTGTTGGTCCATTACCCAAGACTAGATCTGGAAATCAGTACTTGTTGACAATCATGTGTGCATCTACCAGATTCCCTGAAGCCATACCTCTACGCAACATCAAGGCAACTGCAATTTTGAAGGCTTTGATAAAGTTCTTCACGTTGTTTGGCCTTCCCAGGGAAATTCAGTCAGATCAAGGTAGCAATTTCACTTCTGGATTGTTTCAGCAGGTTGTGTATGAACTAGGTGCGAAGCAGATTCTTTCCAGTGCCTATCATCCAGAGAGTCAGGGTGCCTTAGAGCGGTTTCATTCCACTCTCAAGACAATGATGAGGACTTATTGTTATGACCATGAGAAAGACTGGGATGAAGGTGTTCATTTGCTGTTGTTTGCAGCTAGAGAAGCAGTGCAGGAGTCTACTGGATTCAGTCCATTTGAGCTAGTGTTTGGCCATGAAGTGAGAGGACCTTTGCTATTGTTGAGTGAACAATGGCAAGAGAGAGAGCCACATATCAGTCTGTTAGACTATGTTAGCAAGTTCAAGGAAAGACTGCGTGCAGCTTGTGATCTAGCCAAAGATAACTTGAAATCAAGTCAGGGAAAAATGAAAACTTGGTATGATCATAAGGCTAGAAGCCGTGAGTTTAAACCAGGAGACAAGGTCCTTGTGTTGTTTCCCTTGCAGTCCAATCCATTGCAGGCTAGATTTCATGGTCCTTATGAAATTCTGACAAAACTCAATGATCTCAATTACATTGTGAAGACTCCAGACAGGAGAAAGCCAAAACAGTTGTGTCACATTAACATGCTGAAGCCTTATCATGATAGGAATGCTAGGGTTGCAGCTGTCACTTCAGATCCTCCTATGGCCGAGACTTGTGAAGATGAGGGGAGTTTCAAGATGATGAACCTAGAATTAAAGCTGAAGTTCTTTCATGTAAATTGTCAAATTCTGAAGTGTTGCAAAATCTTGATGTAAAACTCCAGCACTTAGAACCCTCACAGAAAGATCAGTTTGAGAGGTTGATCAAGAAATATAAAGATCTATTTCCTGATGTTCCAAAGAGAGTTTCTATAGCCTCTCATGATGTCGATGTTGGTGATGCCAAACCAATAAAACAGCATCCGTGCGGATGAATCCTGAAAAGAGAAAGATTGCTGAGAAAGAGGTTGAGTACATGTTAGAACATGATATTATCAGACCCTCTAACTCCGATTGGAGTTCACCCTGTGTTCTAGTTCCAAAACCTGATGGAAGTACTAGATTCTGTACAGATTATCGTAAAGTCAATGCTGTAACTAGAACTGATGTGTTTCCAATACCTAGGATTGATGATTGTATCGATAGAGTAGGGCAAGCAAAGTTTCTGACCAAGATTGATTTATTGAAGGGTTATTGGTGCGTGCCACCCATAAGTGCTAAAGTCCAAGCCATCATGGACTTTCCAGTTCCTGACAACAAAAAAGCTTTGCGCCGCTTCCTTGGAATGATCGGGTACTACCGCAAGTTCTGCAAGAACTTTGCTGAGATTGCTCTCAGTCTCACCAACCAACTGAAGAAAGGCGTGAAGTTCACTTGGGATGAAGCATGCCAAAGAGCCTTCGATCGCCTGAAGTCTCTGCTGTGTCACTTCCCCGTGCTCAAATCTCCTGACTTCAACAAACCGTTCTCCATAGCGGTCGACGCTAGCGACCAAGCTTGTGGATCTGTGCTCCTACAGAGAAGTGACTCTGATGACATTGAGCATCCCGTGGCATACTTCTCCAGGAAGTTCAATCGCCACCAAAAGAACTATTCCACAATTGAGAAGGAGCTGTTGGCTCTGGTTCTATCCTTACAACACTTTGAGGTCTATGTTTGTACAGGGCAAAAGCCAATGATTGTATATACTGACCACAATCCGTTAATGTTTTTGAGTAAGATGAAAAACAAGAATCGGAGATTGTTGAATTGGAGTTTGATTTTACAGGAGTTTGACTTGGAAATTAAGCATGTAAAGGGTACTGACAATGTAATTGCTGATTGTTTATCCCGTGTTTGAGTATGTGTATATATATCACGTGTTTATTAGCATATTTTATTATATGTATATATACACAAGTGTCTACTTAACCATTTTTGTATTGAAAAGAAAAATTTTGCCTTTATAAGTCAAAATTTTTCCCTTTTGGAATGGAGGTGTAATGTGGTAAATAGCCACTAGATGGCAGTATTGACTTTTTTTTTGTGAAGCCCAGTCTGAAGCTAGGTTGGGCATGTCCAGGGCATGCCCAGAGGGAAAGTCCCAGAAATGGGAGGGGCTGGACAAGAGTATATAAGGAGAAAAATCGAGAGTGTGTAGGAGTAGGAGAAATTGCAAGAAGGATACATTTGACCAGACCTGTCACTCTTTTCAAGACCTTTTAAGCTTTTTGTGGATTTTTGCCTGTGTTGGAGCATTTTCCTGTCCCAGGACATCACAACAGAGCAGCCCATCTCCATTACAGGGAACTGTAAATATCTTATTTTTTTTTATTTTATTTCAATCTTGGTCAGTAGGGTAGAGAGTAGATTGGTTCTGTTTGTTTAATTAAATCTGTTGAACTTAAAGGATTTTGTCTGTCATCCCTTGCTGTCCGTGACGCCATAACAAATCGACGCCATAACAAATTGGGGCCATAACAAGGTCAAATCTTTGGGTGTGTTCATGCCAGTGTTGTTTTAGTGCGATTGAGCTAAACTGAGGAGCTGTTTTACCACCCTGACACTTGCACAATTTTTGTCCCCGCAATGCCGTGCAATGCGTAGTGGCAAGGCGTGCCATTTTGGTGGTGCGCAGCGAAGCCTTGTTTGCGCCCTGTTCGGGCACTGTACACGCATAAGTTACGCACTGTCTATGCAATGCGCAGCCAAAAATTTGAACTACGCGCGAACAATGCATGAACACTTCGTGAGAAGTTTCCGTCATGTGCGAATGGTTCGTGACGTGCGCGAACTGTGCGTGAGCTGGGCGTGCCATTATCACGTGAACAACTCGTGACAACACCCTGACACGGCACGCATGGACACGCACCGTCAGCAGTGTTCGCGCTGAGTTCGTGTAGTGTTCATGCATGGTTCACGCAAGTGGCACGCACATGGCACGAACATTGCATGCCGAATGCCTGCCGAATTTTTGAACATTTCAAAATTCTCTCTATGACATGGCACACACCCCCACACCCTTCACACACTCCTCACGCTCGTTCCTGAAGACTTTAATCATTGCCATGACGCATTGCGTGGCATTGCGGGAACAAAAATCGTGCAAGTGTCAGGGTGGCATTACTTCCCTGGTGCGTCTTCTTTGGAATGGTGTGAAATCTGGACTTGAACTCTAGCTCAGACCATACAACTGCTTTCTCTTCCTATTTATTTGTAATACGTATTAAATGTATACTGAGTTGGCTTTGTCCATTTCTGTCTGTAAACACAACATTTGGCCCCTCCTCCGCGGCTTGAGCTCACCAGAAATGCAGGCCCCCTAAGCTGTGCTCTGAGCTAGATAGCTTCATACTATGATGCTGTAAAAACTTTAAGTAGCTATCACTAACTACATTTTAGCTTACTCAAAATTACTCTGTATTGTGGTATTTGATCTATGCTGCATATGACAACATGGCTATACCAGTTCTGTAAAGTAAACAAAATACACTGCTAATGGTAATGTTGGCTATTGTCAGCTGACGTATATAAGTTACCTGCTCATAGACCCTTAGCCCTGAGCCTCCCACTGTGTCAGACAGAAAATGAATCTGAGCTGAAACTTAGAACTGCATACCTCAAGGATTATTTTCTCAACACATGAAGTTACTGCATGGGTTGAAAACAGGACTCCGTGTGCACGTACTCTTGTATGTTACGCAACAAGATAGCAACCTATTATTTTTGGAACTTAACAGCTGTTGTCAAGGAAAAGCTGATACTTCAGCAAGATTCCACAGATGCTCGAGAGCATTGCGATCTGGGGAATTGGGAGGTCAAGTCAACACCTGTAAGTCGCTGTTGCGTTCCTCAAACCATTCCTGAACCGTTTTTGAAGTGTGGCAGGGCACATCATCCTGCTGAAAGAGGCCACAGCTAATGGGGCATAATGTTCTCATGATGGGGGGTACTTGGTCTGTAACAATGTTTTGGCGGGTGGTATGAGTCAAAGTAATATCCACACAGATGGCCCGACCCAAGGGCTCCCAGCAGAACACTGCCCAAAGGATCACACTGCGTCCGCTGGCTTGTCTTCTTCCCATAATGCATCTTGGTACCCAAGTCTTCCCCCAGGTAAGTGACGCACACTCACCTGGCTATCCACATGATGATTCATCAGATTAGGCCACCTTCTTCCATTACGCCGTGATCTAGTTCTCATGCTGACTTGTCCACTGTAGGCACTTTCGGCGGTGGACAGGATTCGGCATGGGTTAGGGTTAGGGTTATGCGGCTATGCAGCCCCGTACACAGGAAAACTGCAATGAAGTGTAACATGAGCACTGAAAATTCAAACGTGAAATAGCAATACAATGTATGTATGGTTGTATTGTTAGTATATACAGGTGTATGGTTCAGAAGAAATTGAAGGTCTGAGGCAAACCAAATTTTTTTGGTACGCATATGCAATAAAAGTTTGACATCATTCACATAATGAAGTTGTGAGGAGACTGCTTGGTTGAATTATGAAAAAAAAAATGTTACTGGTTGTTCTGAGAAACTAAGGGCCACGGGTGTGACATTTGTCCGGGGGGGTCTCAGTGGGTGGAGGATGGCCTACAGATCGGGGCTTTTTTTTTTTATGGGCCCATTGCAGAAAATTCATGTTGCATTAAGTTGAAATCCTGCTTGTGTTAGAATTTACAGTAATAAAGGTTCAAACATATATAATCCAATTTATTACTTAATGCATCATTGATCAAGAAGACTGGTCCAAACTTAAGTGAAAAAAATCCATGTTACTTTTGAGTAATGTGAGTAACGCTTGAAAAACCCAGTCTGCCAGCATAACCATTGAGGGGTTCATTCTGGGTTTTCTCTCGTAAAGTTGATTATTTTCGGAGGCTGCCGCAATGTGGTAGTTTTGAAGTTCTGCCCATTGAATAAGTCGTGAAACAATTTTATACTATAGCCTAATGCAGTAAATGTAATGTGAGCAACGCTGGAATTGCCCCAATGCACTGTGTGTTCGGACACCTCTCTATCAGAACCAGCATGAACTTTTTCAGCAATTTGAGCTACAGAAGCTCTCCTTTTGGATCGGACAACACGGGCCAGCCTTAGTGCCCCATGCACATCATTGAGCCTTAGCCGCCAATCAATGTCTAACGCTTAATCTGTCAACGGTCATTATGTTATGACTTATCTGTGTATAGTGATTGCAATTATTACAAACGACTCATGTTGGATAACAGATGAATGTCATCACACAAATAAAATCAAACTTTACATTGTATTTTATAGCATTTTTAAAACTTTGATTTTATTTTTATCATTGTTATTTATGGACGACGGTCATGACATGCTTATCCCCACCGACTGAATCATTTGTTTAATAACAGTATTTGTACAGTATTTAATATGCATGATAAGAGAATTAGACTGGAATATTATCATCAAAATACCCATACTAATCATAATTTGTCATTTATGTGGTTTAGTCATCTGCGTTTGCTTGCTTGATGTCATCTTACTACAGCGGCGCCGTAAGGGGGGGGTAACCATGGACGATTCTAGGGGCCCCACAGAGGATATTATTTTACTGTTATTATTATAAACATTTGTAAATAAAATATAAGGACACTTTAATTTTATATTTCAATTTTTGTAATAACTTGATCAATTTAAAATGAATTTGTTTGTTTCTCAATTTTCAACTTTTTAAGAATAATCTCAGCACTTGATAATCTCAGACCCCCCCCTTACTATTTATCATTTTGTATGGCCCAAGTTACGCTACAGACTGAACTGGCTGCGTGTATAGTGGTGAACTAAGAACGAGAGGCAGAATGCCGAAGTCAGGGTGCCAGAAAAGAAAGGAAAGGAAAGAAAGAGCTGAGAGAGAGAAGAAAGGTGACAGTTAGTGACCCAGATTTTTTAAAACAAAGGTAGATTTATGTATCGGGCCATTAACAAACTGACTAGCTAAATGGCTAAGATAGCTGAGTTTGGCTACTGCCTGGATGAAAACTTAGTTTGGACTCTCATTCATGAATACCCTGGGCCCTTGTGACAGAATATGAAATTAGTGCACTTTTGTCCACATGAAGAGATAAAAGAGTTTGTAGCCTTCATCCAAATCGATTACCAGTCATAGGGCCCAAAATTGCTAGCGGTGCCCCTGTCTTACAATCCCAAATCTGGAAAAATTGGGAAGGTATGTGAAAATAAAATTAAAAGCAGTGATTTGTAAATAATCTTTGATGTGTATTGCATTGAAAACAATACAAAGGCACGTTATCTGATATTTCAAAGCATGATTTTTCTCAATTTTTTCAAAATAACAACATTTAAATTTTGATTCCTGCAACATGTTTCAAAAAAGTTGAGATGGTATTTACCACAATGTAATGTTGCCATGTCCTTGCACAAAACTTTATAAACATTTAGAATCTGAAGACATCAAGTAATTCAGTGTTTCGGGTGTACAGCTCCAATTCCAAAAAAATTGGGATGGGGATGCTGTGTAAATTGTAAATAAACAGAATGCAATCATTTGCAAATCTCATAAACCCACATTTTATTCACAATAGAACATAGACAACATATCAGATGTTGAAAATGGGACATTTCACCATTTCATGAAAAATATTAGCTCAATTTGTATTTGATGGCAGCCTCAAAAAAGTTGGGAGAGGGGCACCAAAAGGTTGGAAAAGTAAGTGGTACTATGAAAAAAAAACTGGAGGAGCATTTTACAACTAATTAGGTTCATTGGCAACAGGTGAATAACATGACTGGGCATAAAAAGAGCATTTTAGAGAGGCAGAGTCTCTCTCAGAGGTAAAGATGGACAGATTCACCAATCTGCAAAAAACTGCATCTAAAAATTGTGGAACAATTTCAGAAATATTTCAGAAAATCTATACATGCAAGCTTAAGCTGTATCATGCAAAGAAGAAGCCATATGTGAGCACAATCCAGAAATGCCGCCATCTTCTCTGGGCCAAAGTTCATTTATAATGGACTGAGGCGGAATGGAAAGCTGTTCTGTGGTCAGATGAATCAAAATTTGAAATTCTTTTTGGAAACCACGGACGCAGTGTTGTGTGGTCTAAAGAGGAGAGGGACCATCCAGCTTATCAGTGCACAGTTCTAAAGCCTACATCTCTGATGGTATCAGGTTGTATTAGTGCCTATGGCCAGGTGAGCTTACACATCTAGAAAGGCATTATCGATGCTGAAAAGTATATAGAGGTTTTACAACAACATATACTCCCATCCAGACTATATCTCTTTCAGGGAAGGCCTTGCATATTTCAGCAAAACAATGAGCTGACGGGTTAGCTCACTCAGTTAAGGTGCCACACTGCGGAGCAGTAGTGACAACCACGGCTCAGGTTCGAATCCTGGTCGTACCAGCCAGTAGTGGTCGGCAGCTTTTTCAGAGCAGCGCATAATTGGTTTTCGCGCTGCAGGGATGCAAATTGGGAAGAGACTGCCGGGTTGGGATATTAAAGAAATAGTCGCTTTGTTCGTTGCTCAAGCGCCTCCTGTTGGCCAGTCGGGCGCTTGTTAGTAAGATTCTAAGCTTGCTCATGTACAGGTATCCTTCGCCCTCGTTCTGAACTTGTGAAGTTTCGATCTGTGACTGTAAAGAAACAGTAGTTGATGGGCATGTGCTTTGGAGGAGAGCCGCAAACTGTCCCTCTCTCCCGAGTTGGCAACAAGGGGTCGCATACGAGCAAGCTTGTAAATAGTTCTCGAATTGGGCATTCCAGATTCGGGTGGGATTGGAGATGCCAAATTTAAAAAAAAATGCCAAACCACATGCTGCATCCATCACAACAGCATGGCTTCACAGTAGAAGAGTCTGAATGCTTAACTGGCCTACCTGCAGTCCAGGCCGTTCACTAATAGAAAACATCTGGCACATCATAAAACTGAAAATCCGGCAAAGAAGACCCAGGACTGTTGAGCAGCTAGAATCCTACATCAGACAAGAGTAGGACAACTTTCCTCTCCCAAAACTCTAGCAATTGGTCTCCTCACCTCCAAGACATTTACAGACTGTTGTTAAAAGTAGAAGGGATACTAAACAAACATGGTAAACATGGCCCTATCCTAACTTTTTTGAGATGTGTTGCTGCCATCAAATTCAAAATGAACTAATATTTTTCATGAAATGGTAAAATGTCTCACTTTCAATATCTGATATGTTGTCTATGTTCTACGTATTGTGAATAAAATGTCAGTTTATGAGATTTGCAAATCATTGCATTCTGTTTTTATTTACATTTTACACAGCATCCCTACTTTTTTGGAATTGGGGATGTAATTTTGTCCCATTCTTCCTGCAAACGTCTTAAGGGCCAATGTTGTCACATTTTACGTTGTAAAAGCTAAATCTTAGGAAGCATTTTAATTTTGTGTTTAGACTTAAAAATGCATTTCTACTGCCATCTTTCTTTTTTGTGTGCTTTTCACAGTTTTATTGTTTGACTCACATTAAGCTAATTTGCTGGTTAGCTAGCTGCTCTCCTGCAAGCTGGCGAACATTACGGACAACCGCTGTATAAAAATTGCATCAGTTAATTTTATTTCTCAGTTTTCTGCACAAAAAGTGCAGGGAACAATTCGGCTGTTCAAGAAATGGGTAGCTATTGCTATCAAGTGGGTGAATCACAGGCAGCATCGGAGTAAGCTGGGAGAAGACCAGAAAGACGTATCCTACTGTTAGCATCATGCTCCTACAATAAAAAGACCTGCGAAATCCATTGCCCAGCTGTCCTTTTTATTGAACTGAAGTTTTGAGTATCCAGTTTGCCCTTACCGACTTAATCGCGATAGCTACCCGTTTATTGAACAGCCGAATTATGTCTCCCCCCGAAGGGTTGGGGGGGGAGACATGTTGTTTTTGGTTGAGTTCCCGTCGGCGTTGGTGTTGGCGTCGGCGTTCCCATTGTTTCCGGACCATAACTCAAAAACTACTGGTCCGATTTCAACCAAATTTCGTATGAAGTTTCTCTATAACATGTAGATGTGCCTTTTGGGGGTTTGAGATTTTTCTGAATTTTGTTTTTTTTCTGTTTCCATGCCAACAAGTTGGACTTAGTCTTTTTGAAGGGTTGGGCTCATTTCCGGAGCATAACTCTCAAACTACCTCTCCGATTTCAACCAAACTTGGTATAAATCTTCTCTATATCATGCAAATGTGCCTTTTGGGGGTTTCAGATATAATGAATTATATATTTTTTTCTGTTTCCATGGCAACGATTTGGACTTAGTCTTTTTGAAGGGTAGGGTTCGTTTCCGGAGCATAACTCTTAAACTACTCAACCGATTTCAACCAAATTTGGTATAAAGCTTCTCTATATCATCTAGATGTGCCTTTTGGGAGTTTGAGCTATTGTCAATTTTATTTTTTTGCTGAAACCGTGGCAACAACTTCAACTTTGTCATTTTGAGGGGTACTTTTTTGGTTTCTAGAGCAGAACACTCAAACAACCCATTTTAATGAAATTTGGTATAATGCTTCTCTTTATCTTGCAGATGTGCACATGCCTTTTCTTGGTTTTACATATTTTCAATTTAAATTTTTCCTTTTCCATGGCAACACTTTAGACTTTCCGTGTGTACAGTTCATAAAACACCATGAATTTTCTTTGTATATTATGTATGTTTTCTTGGATTTAGCCTTTGTTACAATCTTTATTTATCAGACAAAACTCTGGGATTCATTATTCATTCATTCATGCATTTCATATGCAATATAACAGTGAAATTGTTCTTAGGCAATCAACTATAATTTACAAACACAAATAATTTAATATCATTGATATGTGTTTGATATGTAGATTTGTTGTGTGCTTAGGGATTACATGGTGGAAAGGGGGGAGACATCTGTTTTTACGAGTAAAAACACTTTCTAGTTGTTCCTTGCACTTTTTGTGCAGAAAACTGAGAGACAGTCGGTTATTATGATTGACTCCGATATACACAAGGTTAATAAGACTGTTGCAAACCATGTAAATCATGACGCGAATCACACGGGAGAAGCAGCGCGACGTGAATGGCTCTTGCGAATGGCGCGTATGCACAAATTCGCAGTTTGCTCCACATCAAAATATCATTTTGCAAAACATTTGCATAAATGGAGGAGTGCTCTGAATAGCATTATTGCCACTAACAGCTATATTGGCAGGCAAGGCTACCTAGCATCATTATCAAACCGTAGTTAGCTGCATTGCTTGAGATAATAGGAACGCTAGCTACCCAGCTATGTCAAATAACCGATGGATCACAGTTTCACAAAAAAATGGTGGTCTAGCTCAACATTGGATATAATGACATCATCAGTCTTGTGTATGTTTTTATTCTCAAGCAGGCAGAATGTTCATGAAGTAAAATGTTTGTGACGTTAGCATAATGACATTAGCGTTGCCATGTTTTTAATGATTTTCGGGCTGCAGGGTGAAGTTGCCTTCAGACGTCGACTTCCAGGCTGCGTAAACACCGCCCCCAAGTACAGCCAATCAGATCGCGAGCTAGAGTACAACCAATCCGCTCACGAGGCAGCCAATTCAATTCGGAAGCCTTTACTCGGGAAGTGGGCTTAAGAACAACAATATTGTTAATAACGAATGCGTTCAATCTTCTTTTCTCATTAAAGAAACTGATTAGTGAGGTAACGTTAGATGTTTCAGCTATTTTGATTTTGTTAACCAATGCAAACAAGTGCTGTTTTTTTGTCTTACAGTTAACTTATAGACCTAACCTTAGCAAAACAAGTAATTCTCGTTAACTTAAACACTCCTACAATATAACTTCAAGTGTAACTCTGTTTGAGACATAAAATTGGCCCACTTGCGAGATATTTTGTTCAATAAGCTGTCTAGTTGAGTTTTTTAAAAACTTCAACTGCAAGTTGCTATAATGTTAGCTGCCTTCAAGGCTGATTGTAGAGACTAGTGCCTTGCAGGCTGGTTAGAAGGCGAATGTTGATTTGATATTGTATAATATTCAGTAGTATTGCCTCAGATGCCTTCAAGGCTGATTGTAGAGACTAGTGCCTTCCAGGCTGACCGTAGAGACTAGTGCCTTGCAGGCTGGTTGGAAGGCTAATGTTGATTTGATATTGCATAATCTTTAATAGCATTCAGTCAGATGCCTTCAAGGCTGGTTGTAGAGACTAGTGCCTTACAGGCTGGTTAGAAGGCTTATGTTGATTTCATATTGTATAATCTTTGATAGTATTCAGTCCGATGCCTTACAGGCTGACTGTAGAGACTAGTGCCTTGCAGGCTGGTTAGAAGGCTTATGTTGATTTCATATCGTATAATCTTTGATAGTATTCAGTCCGATGCCTTCCAGGCTGACCGTAGAGACTAGTGCCTCGCAGGCTGGTTAGTTGATTTCATATTGTATAATCTTTAATAGTATTGCCTCGGATGCCTTCAAGGCTGATTGTAGAGCACTAGTGCCTTCCAGGCTGGTTAGAAGGCTAATGTTGACTTCATATTGTATAATCTTTAATAGTATTTCCTCGGATGCCTTCAAGGCTGATTGTAGAGCACTAGTGCCTTCCAGGCTGGTTAGAAGGCTAATGTTGACTTCATATTATATAATCTTTAATAGTATTTCCTCGGATGCCTTCAAGGCTGATTGTAGAGCACTAGTGCCTTACAGGCTGGTTAGAAGGCTAATGTTGATTTCATATTGTATAATCTTCAATAGTATTGCTGATTCAGATGCCTTGCCTTACAGGCTGGCTGACCAATAGAGACTAGTGCCTTGCAGGCTGGTTGGTAGGCTGATGATTTCGTATATATATATATATATATATATATATATATATATACACACAGTCATATGCAAAAGTTTGGGCACCTCAGATCAAAATTTCTGTTACAGTGAATAGCTAAGCGAGTAAAAAATGACTGCTCTCCAAAAGGCATAAAGTTAAAGAGGACACATTTCCTTTATATTTTAAGCAAGATTACTTTTTAATTTCCATCCTTTTACTGTTTCAAAATGACAAAAAAAAAAGAAAACGGTCCAAAGCAAGAGTTTGGGCACCCTGCATGGTCAGTACTAAGTAACACTCCCTTTGGCAAGTATCACAGCTTGCAAACACTTTTTGGTGCCAGCTTTTTTGAATTTTGGTTTGGGGGATTTTGCCCATTATTCTTTTTCAAAGGCTTCTAGTTCTATGAGATTCTTTGGCTGACTTGCATGGACTGCTCTTTTGAGGTCCATTCACACAGATTTTCAATGCTGTTAAAGTAGGAGACCTTGAGGGCTGCGGTGAAACCTTCAACTTGCACCTCTTGAGGTAGTCAGTTGTGGATTTTGAGGTGTGTTTAGGATCATTATCCTGTTGTGGAAGCCATCCTCTTTTCATCTTCAGCTTTTTGACAGATGGTGAGATGTTTGCTTCCAGAATTTTCTGAAATTTAATTGAATCCATTCTTCCTTCGACCAGTGACATGTTTCCTGTGCCACTGGCTGCAACACAAGCCCAAAGCAGGATTGATCCAACCATGTGCTTGACAGTTAGAGAGGTGTTCTTTTTATGAAATTCTGCATCCTTTTTTCTCCAAACATACCTCTGCTCATTGCAGCCAAAGACATCTAGGACTTGTTTCCTAAATGCATCAGTCTTGTTCAGATGTTCCTTAGCAACCTTCTGATGCTGAATTTCATGGTGAGGATGCAGGAAAGGTTTCCTTCTCATGAATCTTCCATGA
This sequence comes from Gymnothorax javanicus, assembly GCA_029692085.1. Classification (NCBI taxonomy): domain Eukaryota; kingdom Metazoa; phylum Chordata; class Actinopteri; order Anguilliformes; family Muraenidae; genus Gymnothorax; species Gymnothorax javanicus. Next base: position 152,625,380 of record CM056197.1, read on the forward strand.
AGGTCATATTTGAGCAAGTGTCACTGAACCATAGGGCAGTGCACCATGACACCATGGTGTGCTAAATCTTGCCAAAGGTCTTTTGTTGTCAAATGGGTGTTTTGATTTACCTTTCTAGTAATCCAATGAGCAGTTTTCTTGGTCTTCCAGACCTCAAGCTGACCTCCACGGATTCTGTTGACTGCCATTTCTTAATTATATTATGAACTGAGGAAATCGCAACCTAAAAACATTTGCTATCTTCTTATAGCCTTCTCCTGCTTTGTGGGCATTAATTATTTTCATTTTCAGAGAGCTAGACAGCTGCATAGAGGACCCTATGGCTTCTGATTGTTGGGCCAAGGATAGAGAAGTCTGGGTATTTTTAAACTTCAAAATTTGCATCACCTGGCCTTTCCTAACGATGATTGTGAACAAGCCATAGCCCTAACAAGCTAAATACGATCTGAGACTATAGTCAAAGCTACCTGAGAGCTCAAATCTTTTGGGGTGCCCAGACTTTTGCACAGTGCTCATTTCCTTTTTTTTTTTTTGCTCTAGAATTGTACAAAACAAAAGTAATACACCAATACTGCTTAAAATGTCCAAAAAAAGTGTTGTATCTTTAAATTTATGCCATTCAAAAATCAGTTCATCTTCTACTTGCTTAACTATTCTCAGTAACAGAAATTTTGATTAGGGGTGGCCAAACTTTTGCATACAACTGTATATGTGTGTGTGTGTGTGTGTGTGTGTGTGTGTTTACAATTCTGATGCCTTCAAGGCTGACAGTAGAGACTCCCTCAGCATTACTGAGGGGGGCCTCTACTGAGTTGGAGCCTTCCAAGGCTAATTTAAAATCTTCTATTTTTCAGCCCATAGATTTACTACAGTTCGAAATCAACCACGTTACCTCAGAAAATGACAGCGGTGTTGTTGCGTATTGACATCGTCTTTACTTTTTACACTCTTTTTAGGAGTTCAAACGATGTTTCGGCGCTGTCGTGGAGCCCTATCTCCCTGCCCCGCTAAAAAAAGCGCCTGCCCCAGCACCCACCCGGGGCCTTGATGTTCCTGCAGCAGCATCCGCCCTAACACCCACCCCAGGCCCTGATGCCTTGAAGGCATCTGACTGAATGCTATCAAAAATCATACAATATGAAATCAACATTAGCCTTCTAACCAGCCTGCAAGGCACTAGTCTCTACAATCAGCCTGGAAGGCACTACTGCTCTACAATCAGCCTTGAAGGCATCTGACTGAATACTATCAAAGATTATGCAGTATGAAATCAACATTAGCCTTCTAACCAGCCTGCAAGGCACTAGTCTCTACAATCAGCCTGGAAGGCACTAGTGCTCTACAATCAGCCTTGAAGGCATCTGACTGAATACTATCAGAGATTATGCAATATGAAATCAACATTAGCCTTCAAACCAGCCTGCAAGGCACTAGTCTCTACAATCAGCCTTGAAGGCATCTGACTGAATACTATTAAAGATTATGCAATATGAAATCAACATTAGCCTTCTAACCAGCCTGCAAGGCACTAGTCTCTACAATCAGCCTGGAAGGCACTAGTGCTCTACAATCAGCCTTGAAGGCATCTGACTGAATACTATTAAAGATTATACAATATCAAATCAACATTGGCCTTCTAAGCAGCTTGCGGCTACTTAGTCTCTACAATCAGCCTTGAAGGCAGCTAACGTTACAGCAACTGGCAGTTGAAGTTTTAAGTAGCTCAGCTAAACAGCTTATTGTACAAAATATCTCACAAGTAGGCCATTTTTATGTTTCAAACAGAGTTATACTTGAAGTTATATTGTAGAAGTGTTTCAGTTAACAAGTATGACCTGTTTAGCTAAGGTTCAGTGTATAAGTTAACTGTAAGACAATAAAAAAGCACTTGTTTGCATTGGTTAACATAATCAAAATAGCTGAAATATCTAACATTACCTCACTAATCAGTTTCTTTAATGAGAAAAGAAGATTGAACGCATTCGTTTTTAACAATATTGTTGTTCTTAAGCCCACTTCCCGAGTAAAGGCTTCTGAATTGAATTGGCTGCCTCGTGAGCTGATTGGTTGTACTCTAGCTCGCAAGCTGATTGGTTGTACTTGGGGGCGGTGTTTACGCAGCCTGACGGGCTGAGCAGCCTGGAAGTCGACGTCTGAAGGCAACTTCACCCTGCAGTGATTTTCGGAGAATGCGGGAAGTACTGCCCGCCCCTTGAGTCTTGAGTGTAAACAAGGCTCAGCTGTAGTGATGGGCAAAAATGAATGAACAAATATTTTTTTAGTGTCCGATATGTACTGGATCAGCCTGTCAAATGTCCGAGTGCTGAAGTGAATCCCCAATTTCTACCACCAGTTAGACTCTCCCACCCGTACTGCTCACAGGCTGCTACGGTACCGATAGAAACCGATGGATTTCTCCGAAAACTACATCTCACGCCACCATGTGACATCCTTTGTGTGCACTCGCTGCTCGGAGGCCATGGGCGTATTCGAATCCTCAACACGAGTGCGAGGTGCGGGGTTTTTCGTTCCGAACACGGAAGTGCGAGTTTGGGTGTTCTCGGTCAGCGGCAAAATGACGGCCGTGAAGGATGTCCGTCTCCAACTCAGGCTAGCCCATGGGGCTGCGTATTATGCAGAATAAAATTGAATTGAATTGAATTATTGCGATCCCGACGGTTTTCACAAAATTTCAGCAAGATCAACCCTAGTAACCGGGCCTGAAAGTCACTTCATGCTTCTATACATACGTAGTTAATTGCCACTGAAACTACTTATTCTCATGAATAGAGGGCTATTAACAAGATTAATTGGTGAAATTGATGAAAATTTCACATACTTATCTCCCGCAACCGCCATCTTTGCTCTTGACAACACTCGTCGCACTCTCCAAAAAGTGGGGAGTGACAAGAATGCATTCTGGTGTCAAGTCAACCCGAGTGTCGCCAAGAACAGGGATTCGAATACGCCCCATGTGTTCCCTCGCATGATTTGTTTCTCCCCCCCCCGCTTTTGAAAACTTTTTGAAAATGAACGAAATGAATGAAAGGTTCGATACATTTACATGTATTAACTCAAAAGATGCCCATCACTACTCAGCTGGCATTGCTGTTGGTCAGCGGTCTGAATTTGCGTGTCAATCCTCTGCCAGGTTGTTCTCTCATAGAAGTGAATGGGATCTTTGCGCGAACAGGGCAAAATATCTTCAAAGCGAAAAAATAAAAATGATCCCGCGAATTAAACGAGGGGAAATTTTGTTTCGCATTCGGTGGAAACGCGGCTTTAGGGCGGCATCTTTCAACTAGCTACTGAATGAAATTAAAATATTTTTTAGAAAATACAACGATGCAAAGAGCACAGAAGTAGAATTACTGGAGTTCATTGACACGCGCAGTGTGATTGGATGTTGAAATTTTTCTCGCGTAATCACACCACGGCTTAGAACAACATTTCAATACATCGGCAATGAGAAGGTAAATCAGCCAACTGAAAAGCGTTTATAAAAATAAAACACGGCAAAACTTCCCTAAAAACTTTAAAATTCATCAGGAATTTTTCGGCAGAAGTGGACTGAGTAATCATCGAAATCGCTGGCCACTGGGGCTTGTGGAACACCCTGCGTTATAGTATACTTTGTCAATACAACTGCTCTGAGCCTTCTCCCTCAGAGTGTAATGTCATTGGAGAAAGCATGGAAAGAAATCTTTATTCATTCCTCCATCTGGAATCTCTCCATATATTTCACATTCCCATGTTAAAGTTTGTGGTTCCCTTTTCAGCTCATCCCACCAATGGTTTAGTTTATGGGACTGAGAGGGTCATGGCAAAACCTTAACCCCTTTGCCCAGAATACTGATATCTCCAATTTTTCCTGTGCATGAGCCTACTTAAGTCAGTATTTGTCGCACAGAGACTGTGGAAAATTATTCCAGTGAAACAAGACATTTGTAAATTCAATTAAAGAATAATTTAGCAATTAAATTTTGGAATTTACGGATGCCAGTGTCTAAATATAACATAACATAACATGAGTGGTGAGAACAGGCCGTTCAGCCCAACTAAGCTTGCCGGTTTTTTACTACGCCTTTTGCTGTTCATTACGAGAAAATACGCATTCATTTGTGTGAAATGGCGACCAATTTCACCAAGAAATATTCATCAGTGCCAAAAATCGAACATTTGCGCGTACTGCAGATTCAGTAACGCCATTGGCATTTTAAGGGGAGGAGAAACCTTTTGGAAAAAAATTGTCATTTTTGGATAGAAATCATTCATACTTGGTGTATTGACAGTATATGACCTGAAATACACAAAATATGAATTTGACCAAATTTGCATAATTAGGTCATGTGATTCAAGATGCCGCCACCCGATTTCACCATTATTTCTTTGCCTTGTATCTCAGGACTGAAGCAAGATATTTGAATCAGGTTTTTTTTTTTATTAGATTTAGTTATGTTTACACCTTCTTCTGAACTAGAATAAAGCATTTACTCATAATACTAGAGATTTAGTGGGGTAAAAGAGGATTTTGCCATTTTTCGCCCCCTCGATATGAAATATAAATCACCATAACTCACAGACCCAAAGTGCTAAACCAGAACTTTTACTTCAGTAGACTTCCTGATATGTACACAGACTTCTGTCAAAATTTCATGAGAAAAGCTCCACAAATAAGTGAGATATAGTGCCTTAAACGATAGCTATCGGGGCAAAAATCAGGTTTTGAGAAAATCCAGGTTAAAGTCAAAGTACAGTTACAAATCATTGTAACAGTCAACTTAGAACATTAAAATGCCCCTGAAGCATAAACTTCTCCCTCCTGCTCCCTCTGATTGTCCTGTTCTTGAGCAGATTGAAGTGATTTGCTCTTTCTTTTGGCTTTTTCTCGGTTGGCCTTCTCTGCCCCCCTAACGCGCAACGCATCGACCTGCTCTTAATTATGAATGATTAAACTTTTAATTAAGACCAAAATTCAAATTTTGATGAAAATTGTGAAAAACCTTTTTTTTTGGATTTCTCCTCCCCTTAATCATTCATTTTGGACATTCTTTAGCGTCACTCGGCACACAATAGAGACAAAATACTTTCACTTGCGTTAATATGAAAGGCATTAACACCATCTTTAAAGTCATTTGCGACAATCAACGAACATTAAAATGCATTTTACATTTTTATCACATCGTTTGACTTTCAATAGCATTTCTGGACCGCGTTAGTGTGGATAACACAAATATTCATGATTGTTCAAACAATTGAACGTTCTTAACATTCAATCCACAAAAATCTTTTTTCAATTGAATAGTAGCCTACATTTTGCTCATTATTGCATTGTTAAGCTGGATTTATGGTTCTGCGTCGACTCCACGCAAAGGGCACGCCGTCGCCTCAACGCCGTCGTGGACCTTTCGAAGTTCTGCGTTGAGGTTGTTTGCGTTGTGCTGTGCCGCGAAGCAATTCACCGCCAAACCGCTAGGTGGCATCAGGTTTCCGAAGGACCTGTCTTGAAATCACGTAAGACTCGTTAGTACAGTGTTTACGTTATGGGCTGTATTTCATTCCGTAGGGTAATAATCATGGACCATCCTTGGTAATAATCCCTACACCCTACACCCTGCGAAGTCACTTCCCTTCGTAGTGAAAACTCTGAAGGGCAGCAGGGAGTAGGGTTTTCAATTAACGATCGTTCCGAATGTCCTTCGACATATTTCGCGGCTGCTGCTTTCTGCTTACACAAGAGTAAACAAACGCAGCCAGTTCACGGGAGAACTGTTTTCACTGGCTATTTATCGGTTTCGCGGTAGCTTTATAAGCAACCGCATCCTTTCATAAGGCGACAAATAGCTGCGGATAAAAATAAAAAATGACATAACTAGCGATAGCCAGTCGACTGTAGTAAACCATAAAGCTAGGTTCATCAGCTTAGGTAGCTACTAGCCACCGTTGTCTTTTTCTTCAGTGACGTTGAATCACACACGTTACTAGGCTCGGGTCAGACCAATCAGTGCCCTTGCGGTCTGCATCACTTTGATGTGCAGTTAGAAAATTTTCTAGGTGCACGGCAGGCGACACAGAGGCTCTGCGGTGGGGGTTCACATCGCCGCAGAGGCTCTGCGTCGCGACGGCGTCGGTTCGACGCAGTACCATAAATCCAGCTTCAGTGTGATGTAAGATTAGGTATGCCCTCTCAATGAGATAATTACTTAATGCAACAATGAGCGAAATGAGATTCCACTGACCACCACTCTTTGTGTTCTGTCCTGTAACCAGTTGTGAATCCACTCCAGAATACCTCCTGTAACTCCAATGGAGCTCATTTTAAAAATTAGTCTCTTATGCAGTACTTTATCAAATGCTTTCTGAAAATCCAAGTATATGATGTCATAAGCCCTGCTCTGATCATAAGTCTTAGTGGCCTCTTCAAAGAATTCCAGGTTTGTCAGGCATGACCTTTCCTTACGGAAACCATGTTGGCTATGCCTCAAGATATTATTACGTTCAAGAAATAATTCCAGCTTGTCTTTAAAGGGGACCTCGGATGCTATATTTCCAAGGTTATATTTTGATCTTGTACTCCCCTAGAGTACTCCTGATCGTTCAAAGCCCAAACAGGGTCCTTATTTAGCTCATACTGCCATCCTCAAAAAACCCCATTTGTAGTCCATTGTAGTCTCTGCCTGAAACGCCTCATTGGGGTGGCTCTTCTGCTATGGCCCCCACTCCCCGTGTGCCCATTTTCTTCTGACTGGCCAGCACTGTGGAGGGCGGATCTAGGCGGGACGAGGCAGCTGAATGCAGTTTCCGGGTCTCAGAGTGAAACATGAGATGCGTCTGCCACCTGAGCTAAGGAATCAGCGGGGAAATTCTGCAGAAATTCTGCAATCAAACGCAGTACATGTGTATAGATCTAATGAAATTAACTTGTTCTAATAAACGCAACGGCGAAAGTGGAGGGACGACTCACGAAAGTCTGGCAGCTCAAGCACGAATTTGCAATCGGCTACAGTTTGCTACGGCAACAGTTGGTGAGTACCGCGGTTTTTCTACTCCTAGCTAGGATGCAGGGGAAGCTTGAATGCACCCCATATAGACACATTTGTAGAACGGGTCGACATACCCAAGTGTAGACCGGAGACCGTAGAAATCCGGTGGGTCTGAGTTTAGAGGGAAGCATGGACAGTGAGGGGCAGCTAAAAGTGGACCGACAGCTTATGGACTGCTTCGGTGTGTATTAGGACCTGCTGGTTCGTGTGCATAGCTGTGGTGTGTTGTTAGCATGGAGAAATGAACAGCTTCCGCGCTGGTATATGACGGAGGGGTGAAAGCCCCAAGCTAAACGGCCTTTTCAGAAATTGCCTGTGGTAATGGTTTACTTATTGCTTCGGAATGACCAGCTTTTCCTCGCGGAAAATGGGCGCATTATGGATAGCGTGCGAGAGCTAGATAGAGCTCCGGTTATGTCATGAACATAATACAGGTTTTACAGACCGTAAGTTCCGTCTGCGTGAACCGTTGCTTACGTGGAGCTAGCGAATCGATCACTTTTACAGGAAAGAATTTAATATTCAATCGATGGGAATGCAGAGAAATCGTTTGTTATACCAGACACATTATAGGCTGTGCGCTTCCCTATTGCTTTCACCGGTAGTATCAGAGAGCTTGCCCAGACATTGGAGATGTATCAGGCTGACCCCGGTCATGGATAAGTAAAGCGATCGTTTCATAAGCACCCAAAAACGCACCCCAAGCTCTGCAAAATCTACGTCTGGTCTAACTGCAGCCCAACTCGGCCGACACATACAGCACCTCTCCATCTAGCTTCAACTGTAGTGGCTACAGTCAGGCAACATGATGAAACTGCCACATTGATGCTTACCGAAGTAACACAAGCATACCGATTATAATTGCTGCATATAAGTTAACCAGGAGCATTTTTAATTAGCAGAGCACGCGAACTAACATGCAGTAGCTGATAAGCGGTCATGACTTTGAATGTAATCTGTCGCGCGAAAGATTCGTTTCGCGTCTGGTGTGAAAGCTGCTTAACGCGTCCATAACGCCTGTATTCGTGTCTTTGCATTGACTTTGAATGTAGCGAATCTGTCGCGCGAAAAATTCGTTTTGCGTCCGGTGTGAAAGCGGCTTGACGTGCCCAAAACGTGTATTCGCGTCTTTGCATTGACTTTGAATGTAGGCTAATATGTCCTGCAAAAAATTTGTTTCGTGTCTGATGTGAAAGCAGCTTTATGGATAGTACGCGACAGCTAGAAAGAGCTTGGTTATGTTATGAAGATAATACAGGTTTTGCAGACCGTAAGTTCCGTTAGCGCGGACAAGTTGCTTACGTGGAGCTAGCGAATTGATTGATCACTTCTACAAGAAAGAATTACCTATTTAATCTCTGCCTTTTTTGGCTTTTTATTAGCCACAACAATTTCTAAAGGGGGATGAAATTATGTCAAGATAGTGCAGAGAAATCATTTGTAAACCGGTAGAGCTTCTGCGTTTCGCATTGCTTTCGCGGTAGCACCAGAGAGCTTGCTCAGACATTTGTGAAGTATTCGGCTGATCCTGGTCATGGATAAGTGAAGCGATCACTAACTGTAGTGGCTACAATCGGGCAACGTTATGATGAAACTACCACATTGATGCTTACCGAAGTAACACAAGCATATCGATCAGAATTACTGCATATAAGTTAACCAGGAGCATTTTTAATTAGCAGAGCACGCAAACTAACATGCAGTAGCTGGTAACCGAGCGGTCATAACCACAGAGACAAACCCTTGCAATACAGGTTTTACAGACAGCAAGTTCTGTTACTGTGAACAGTTGTACTAAGCATCCAAATTGCAAACAAGTATTAAAAGTTAACTTCAAATAAGGTTTATGTTCACACACCTTCTGTAGAATTTCCCCTGATATCACTCTTGCATATTTAGGACACAAACATTAGCAACAGTAACTTGGCTACGTTAGCTGCTGTGCTACAGCCACAGTCAACTGGCTATCACATTAGGTTGGCTCATGCAGTAAAAGCAACTTACAGCTTCTGTGTCTGTGAGTCAAGGACAGTCGCGACTGATACAGGCTTTATCTTCAGAAATTTTAGAAAGCCTGCGCTTGAGGCCAGTTGTTAGTGCTAACTATCGCTAGCGGTCCTGCTAGCCACCCGTAACACGTTAGCTTCACTCACATTATTTGCTGTTATATGGTTACTTACAGCTTGTGGCTCCGAGTGCTTGATCGATGCAGCTGCTTCAGGTTTGAGAAGCAGCTGAAATGCTTATCCTGTGTCGAATTATCCTTTATTGACAAAGCTGTCTTTGGTGAAATGCTGAGCACAAACAGCTAACGTTCCCTTTGGCCGTGGCTGTTTGCTGCCAGCAAACAAAAAAAGCTACCCACTGATTTCTGGTGGCATTGTCTTTTCGAAGAGAAATATTTGTTTTTCTTTGCATCCAAAAGTAAACGGACAAGTAGCTTTGGGAGAGATACTAACAAAATTGCACCTCAAATGATCTGCGGTTCTTCTTTTGAATTTCCAAAAGTGTCGACGCTACTAAGGCATAGTATGATTTGCTGTTGTTAGTGCCTGCTAGAATAGTTTCCGGTGTGGGCAGGTCCAGCGCAGTGGTTGGCTCTGGCTAGGTCTGTACTAATTGGACGGCACAACCTGACGTCAGGTTTTGCCCAGATCTCGTGAAGATCTCGGGAGGAGCTGTTCAGAGAGGAAATCACGCTCACGAAATCACGTTCTTGGATTACGGCAAAACCCCTGCATCTTATGTTTAGAAACTTTTCAGAGGTTGAGCATGGACAACCAACATTATAACATTACTAATATGTATTAAAAGAAGGATCAGCATAATAGGTCCCCTTTAATCATAGATTCCAGTATTTTGCATGCAATACAAGTTAGACTGACTGGCCTGTAATTTCCCGGCTCAGTACGGTCCACCTTCTTATATATTGGAATTGTATTGCTGTCATGGTTCTGTGTTTGATGTCATGCTTTATGTTCATGGTTATGTCTTTTCTTTATTCTTTTTGGTTATTGTATATTCCGGTTTTCAGTTCTTACCATTTTAGGTTTCATTGCACTTGTTCTCCCCTGTCTTGTGATCAGTTGGTTCAGTCCGTCTTCCCAGTCTGCGTGCTTACCTCAGTGATGATTCTAGAAAATTTCAAAAGTGGGCCAACTCCCCCCCGACTTAAAAAAAGTGGGCCAATTGGGGAAAAAAGTGGGCCAACTGGGTATACCTGGTAAAATGCCATTAATATCAAGTTTTTAAACAGTACCTTGACTGGCTCACTTTACATTTACACACATTCAGTTTTTACACCTTATTGACAAAACTAAGACATGAATGACAGTTTGAGTTTAAACTTTTAATAGAAAACCTTCACAGTCTCTGCCAATCATAACAATTATAAAGTCAATGACAAAATAGCGCATAAAATAATAGTCCCTAACGCCTGATTTGGTGCATAGCTTAAAAAAGCCTCCAAACCAAGTCCTACTGCTAAAGTTGTAAGTACGGATACTTCACCAGGCAGTGAAGCCATTCTCTTCATAGGTGTACGTCCAGCAGCGCGCAGAGACTCACAATTTTACCTACATTTCATTTTATTCATTCAAACGAGTTCTGAGCCAAGTATCATTTTTAAAACCTATAAGCAAGCCTTGTGCTGCTTCAACCTCAAGCGACGTAGAGATGCCAAGTCTCACGCATTCGTTAGTGGCATTCACGTACCTGCGCCGTAGTCAGCAATTATTCACTCATGGAATTTAAGTCATTGTGCATTTAGTTAATCAGTTTCACGTGCATTACGGTGGATTTCCCCACTAGTGACACGGAAATCGATTATGACTCGGGAATTCTCACGCTTGTCTTTACTGAGGGATTGAAAGCAATGGAATTGCATAAAGACATTTCAAATGGTCTTATTTCATTTAAACAATTTAAACGATCATGAAACACATGCATTTTTCCAATCCCTGAGTCACGAGAAGTCCGGAGTCAAAATCGCTTTCCATGTTACTTGTGGTGAGGTCCACCTTTACAAAGTGAAACTGAAACTTCAATGCACAAGGATTTTAATTCAAACGTGAGAATCTCATTAATAAGCTTTCATTTAATAATTATGGACTACGTTGAATAAGACAAAAAAAATGTGTGAGACCTACACCGTTGAGACTTGGCATCTCTGACGATGCCGTAGCTTGCACACCAGAAGCTATGACTGTGGCTATGGCTCCAGTACCCTCCACAAGCATTGCCCCAGACCAGGTCCCTCTCTGCTGCCTCAGCCCTACCTCATGCCGTTAGCGAAATCCAGCCAATATTAGCTAGCTACCCAGAGCGCATTCGGTGCTTTATGGCGATCATTCAATCCAGCCTGGTATCGCATCACTGTTGACCGTGGCTGAATACGCTGTTCAGCGGGATGCATGCTTTTGCTTTCCCTGCAGGAAATATGTTACTGCCGGTGAGAGGGATGCTGTTTTTACCTCGCGTGGTTTTACCAACTGGAAAGCAGCACTTGAGCGTGACAGGGGGTTACAGAAACATGCATCCAGCCAGTCATATACAGACATATATAAAAGTCTCTTGCTGCCTACATTTTGACAGCAATCTTTGCAGTAGGTTTATAAATTTGTTGATTAAATGCACGGAAGTTTGTTATAGACGATGTTTTCATATCAATCTACGCACTAGAACAAAGGATTCGCGCCAAATCATAATATAATGCGTAGTTGCTGGCGCACTGAAATCTTCATTTAGCGCCAAGTCTCTCAAACTTGCGGGATCCCGCAAATTACGCGTCCTAGAATCATCACTGTTACCTGCTTCGGGTGATTTCAATGGTTTCTGGTGTTTCATATTATTACTTCAATTCTCGTTTACTTCTGTAATGGAAAAAAAGCCACTAGATGGCAGTATTGACAATTTTTTTTGTTAAGCCCAGTCCGGAGCTAGGTTGGGCATGTCCTGGGCATGCCTCAGAGGGGGCTGGACAAGAGTATATAAGGAGAAAAATTGAGGGAGTGAAGAGTAGTTGGAGAAATTGCAAGGAGAAATTGTGGAAGGATACATTTGACCAGACCTGTCACTCTTTTCAAGACCTGTGAAGCTTTTTGTGGATTTTTGCCTGTGTTGGAGCATTTTCCTGTCCCAGGACATCGCAACATAGCAGCCCATCTCAATTACCAATTACTGTAACTATCTTTTTTTTTATTTCAATCTTGGTCAGTAGGGTAGAGTGTAGATTAGTTATAAGTGTTTGTTTAATTAAATCTGTTGAAGTTGAAGAATTTTGTCTGTCATCCCTTGCTGTCCGTGATGCCATAACAAATTGGGGCCATAACACTTCCTTCACCTTTCTTTCCTAGATTACTAATAATACTAACATTTATATTTTGTATCATAGTCTACTAACTCAACTAATCCATGTATATATTACTAACTTACTAATGAGCACTTCGGTTAATTTGTAAAGCTGCCCCACTACTAATTATTACTAATTCAATCTCAGCTTTCGCCCTGTTCTAGTCTCCACCTCTTGCTTGGCTTTCTCTGTCTCTCCCTGCATTTCCGCGAGATCTCTCGCACGTGCTTAATTGCTTTCCTGCACTCATTGTCTGTGCACTTAGAACTCCTTGACCGGACCTGTTTAATTGTCATAGGATGTCTGCAAGAATCCCGTCCGTGTCTTGGCTTTTGCCAATTGTTGTGGTTTAGGATTTCCCCATGTGTACCTTCCTCTGTAATTAGTTCTTATCCAATTCACCTGTTCCCTGCATAGCATGTGACTTCCCTTGTGTCTATTTAGAGTCCTCACTGCTGTTCAGCCCTTGTCAGAACGTTGATCAATTTTCCTTTGTGCAGAGCCTCTTGTATGCCAAGCGAGAATTGTTTCTCCTCGACTGTTTCATCCGACCTTGATTTTGCCAAAGTCCTTCTGTTCTTGTTTTTGTCTTTTTGGATTTTGGCCCATTTCTGTACTACCACGATTACTGTGTTTGGATGCCCTGTGTATGACTCTCTGCTTTGGATTTCGACTATGAATTTGGCCTACTGTCTATGTACCGTCGCACTTCTGCTTTACTGGTTCTGACCCCGGCCTGTCTAGTCGACTTTGTTTTTTTGGATTTAGTTTTTGGCTTGGCAATTCTTGTGTCTTCGGGTCCTGACCCTGCTATCAATAAAGGCATACGATTTTTGGATTTCCTGCTCTCGCGTGTGGTTCCTGACCGTCACAATTGCCCTGCTTCCAATCATTTGGTATTTCTCCAGTTTCTAAAGACCGTCTGAAGATAGCTGAGAGCGGTTTAAAGATGATCTCACGAACTTCCCTGAGCACTCTAGGATATAAGCCATCAGGACCTGTCGCCTTATCTGCCTTTAGTTTATGCAACTTGTCTAATACATTATCCCTAACATCAATTTCTGATAAATAATTTTGAGCTTTGGAAACGTCCTCTGGGCTAATAAAAATCCGCTCCGAGGTAAAATTCTCAACAAAGTTACTATTTAAGGTATCAGCAATATCCTTATTATATAGCAGTGATGCATATTTATTCTTTGTACACTTAACCTCCTCTTTGACTTTCCTTTTCCTAATACAGTACTGAAAAAAGCGCCTAGGATTAGGATAGAAATCTGTGCAGAGGGATTAATTCTGTGGTTGGTTAACCATTTTTGAATTGATTTCAATGCATGCTTTGGATCATTGTCATGTTAACCCTCTCATGTATGAATTATGAAACTCAGTCAGGATTTTTTTTACTAAGTGGTTTTATGCATCCTTAGGGATGTAAAACAAGGTTTGAAAAAAAAATTTCTATCTTTATTCTATAAATGACTACTTTTTCCCATTGCAATGACCTGCCAATGGGATTTTTTTTGTATGGGATGATGCAATAGTTTCCACTAAAGTGGACTATATGCAGCAGTGCCCAAAATTGCAGGCATATATACAGAAAAAAAACACTTTTAAACAGCTGTACACTGTAGTGACCTCCATGCATGAAAGGGTTAAAGACGCAGCCAGGCCTAGTTTAAGGTTTCTGGCCAGAGGCAGTCAGATTTTCATTTAATAGTTGCTGGTGCTTTGTGGAATCCATGATACTATGAATCCTGATACTATGAATCCTATCAAGTTGTCCAGGGCACTTGGGAGATAGAAAAGCCCAGCAAAATCAAGATCTACCAGCATATATCACAATTTGGATTAGGTTTTTATGGAATGCTTACTTTTGTTTTCACAGGAAACTGTTTCTCTACTGTTTTTCTTTTTTTGTTTGTTTGTTTGTTTGTTTTGTTTTTTTAAGAGCTCAATTTTGGTCACACCTGACCATATGCCTCGGGTCCCACTGAACGTTCCAGCACCATTCGGAAAAGTGTAGGTACATGAGTTTGTTTTTTGCTGACAATAAGGGCTTTTTCTCCGGCAAACTTCCCAATATCTTGTAGTTGAATAAATTGTCCGTGATTGTAGTTTTGGAGACTTTTTGATCCCCGGGACACAATGAATGTCTGCGACTGTTCAACAGTGATCCTTGGAGTTCCCTTTACCACTTGAGTTATCAGCCTCCCGTCCATTTCCACGTTCGTGAAGCTCAGGAACTTTCCACTGCGCATCATTACAAAACTCTTTTCACGAGGCCCAGGCAATGGGCGACCAAGGGAGATTAGCCTCTGTCTGACCTCCTACATATACCACAAATTTAAAAACAGGAGGTTGACTGATTTAGTTTTCCTTATCATTATGGTGAACTTAAAATAGTAAAATATGAAAGCAAATATATTTCAACAAAATTTTCTGAAAAGATTTTCTCAGACTGCAATGATTATGGCACACATTATTGGACAAATATTTGTTTTGAATAATATTTTTTCCCCTTCCATCATTTTCTTTGAATTCCAGGCTACATTTCTGTAAATATCTTGAATAAAGGATTTGGAGGACCAACCGCATTTTTTCATATCCTTATTTGCTAATATTTAACAAAGTTGCCATTATTTGTGGAGAGCATTGTAACTGATTGGGATCAAATATCTCCTCTGAACCACATTAAACCTCTAGACACTAGCAGCAAGCTCACAGTATTTTAAGAGGTATCCATTTCACCATTTCACCAATATCCAGAGCAATATATTGAGCACAGTAAAATGTTCACTTAACACATTAAAACAGCATTAGGTTACTGTGTTCAAATTAATGCATGAACACAGTATTTGATCCCAGCTGTACTCAAGGATGCTTGCTTGAGTGCTGAATTAACTGTGGACTTTTTGCTGTTTTTATCTGATGCAAAATACAGTACTCCATATGTACTGCTCACGAAAAACAGGGGATATTCAAATTAGACTAACCGTGGAAAGCACCAGAATTTAAATGTTTGCGACATTTTTCACTATGTTTGTGGTTAGCCATTAGTACATTTCAGTACGTCACATAAACCGCTAAGTTTCAAAATGTGCAGAAACAGGGTGCCCAAACACACCTGGGGCTGCATATGAAAAGTAACATCATGCCTTCAGGGTGCAAATGCTGCCATGCACATGCTTTTAGTGCACATATGGGTATAAAAGCATGCCTAAAACCTCACTCATCCATCATTTCACCACTTTTGACAACAAGAAGTACTTGTGGTACTTTGTGGTGCAGAAAAACAGGTTTCATCAGGAGTGTCACTTGCGAACTTTTGTTATTCGTGGGACGAAATGCCCTCTGGTCACACATAATGTTCAGCAATGAATCACAGTTCATGACGGTCGTCTTTGTATTTGGCGTCGCCCAGGTGAACGTCACCAGCAAGCCGCTATAATTCCACATGATTGGAATGGGAGAGGGTCAGTAATGGTGTGGGGTGGAGTCACTATGACAGGCAGGACTGACCTCCACATCTGCCAGGGGAGAGTCACAGGGGTGTAGTACCGTGCATGCGATGCGTCGTCCTTGACCATCTCCAAAGGCACCAAATTCAAACCTTACCCTGGCCTGCGATGTCCCCTGACCTCTCCCCCATAGAGCACATACGGGATATGCTGGAATGATGTGTACAGTCCCTGTCAGGACTTAGTACAGCTGGGTGCAGCACCCTAGGAGGAGTGGCAGAGAATTCCTCAAGCTGACATTGGTCGTCTCATTAGGAGCATGCAGCGTCGGTGTGCTGCTTGTTTGGACGCTAATTGTGGACCAACTTGTTTCTGATCACTCTGTGACTTTTGGGGTACCACCCCATGTGACATTTTGTGTCTCCAGAAAAAATTCATCATAACTTATGTGATGATAAAGTGTCATGAACTTCATCTTGAATTGCTCGCCAATCAAATAACATAGTTTCGAAATTAAAAATAAATATATTTTCAGAGTTATTTCATCCCGTTCTTGTTGTGAGCCATATGTTTCCTTGCTCATTCACACAGATTCACAGACATGCCCTCCAGAAGTGGTCGCATCAAAACATTCACTCAGGCATCCATCTGTTGTATATTTATATTTATTCCTGAACATATATGTTTATAATTATTCCTGGCATAGAGATTGGGGGTTATGCTGGGACCTGGTCCAGTTTGCATAGGGAAGAGGGCAAAAATACACCTTGAGAAGCCGCCAGTTAACTGCAGGGCAAAAACATGCAAATTCTACACAGAATGATGAACCAAGATCCTTCTTTCCGAGAGGAAAACGTGGTACCTACTGCATCACCTTGCTACCCAGCATCAACACAGTTAACAATATTACAAATGTGCATTCTTTACTAACAAGGCATACAAAAATACACTTCAAGAACATTCAAAAAAGCTCTAGATGGCTGATGAATTTAAGTAGACCTGTATTGATTTGAAACTTTATAAAAAATTGTCGTATTTGGTATCGTCCGAAAGGGCAGAGTAATCATGGATGTTAAATGGGGTTTTAGCCACCCCCAATATCACCCTTGAACAGCACTGTGAATTGGACCAAGAGCTGTGACGTCACTTGTAGGAGCAATTGTGACCCATAGGTTATCCGATGTGTATTTTACATTGCAAGTAACATATGGAAATCGACTAAAAATGTCAGAATTTTTGCTTAACTTGGACATCGAATTTGAAGAGGATGATTCCAGCCCTAGTTCAACCACTAGCAACAGTGATGATGAAAATGTTGAGGTAGGAGAGATGTACAACGGGGAAGAAATCGGTGGCAATACAGATGCAGCGGAACGCCAGCAGCTACTGCAAGCCTGCCAGCACAAACCGGAGCCTGACATGAACTGTGACGTCATCCATTGGTTTCAGCAAACCATTTAGGAAGACTTGATTTTGGCCATTTGAACAGGGCCATTTTGTCATTTTGAAACAAGGTGTGATTCCTACTGGACAAGAGTGTGAATTGACAATCCAGGGAGGAGCGAGGATCTATGGGTGGATCTGACCGTATCTGACGAGGACCAGATGATAGCCACGCCCCCAAAGTGTATTTGGCTTTATCGTTTACTCTAGTCCAATGGTCATCAATGTCATTCTTGGGGACCCACTCAGTGGCGGCTGGTGAACTGGCGATAGCAGGAAGCTCAAACCCATCCATTAAAAATAATTATTGGTTATGACCTGTTTTGAAACATTCATTTAAATTACTATTACAGAAACTCTGAAAACTCTCAACATTATCAGGTGTGGCCAGTTTTTCATTAATAACCAGTGTCAACCTGTCAATTCTCACACATTGAAGTCCTTGTGCATGAGTTTTTTAATGGTTACGGTATTCGTTCCCCTGCTGTAGGCAGCAGTTAATGCATGTGTTTCATTATCGCTTAAATTGTTTAAATGAAATAAGATCATTTGAAACGGAGGTATGCAATTTCCATTGCTTCCAACCTCTGATAAAGAAAAAAGTTCAGAAGTCCTTTATAATCACCGCACCACGCATGTGAAACTGATAAACCTCTGCACAAGGACTTCAATTCCGGTCTGAGAATCCATTGACGTTTTGATTGAATAATTGCTGACTACAGCAGGGGAACGTAAATATGCAACTAAAACTCACGCTTAACGCGTGAGAGTTGACAGGTGTGCGTTATTAATGAAAACTGGCCACACCTGATAATGTTGAGAATTTTTGGAGTTTCTGTAATGGTAATTTAAATGAATGATTGAAAACAGGTCATAACCAATCATTGTTTTTAATGGATGATTTGAGCTTACTGGACCCACTGTGTATGCTGGTTTTTGTCCCAACCACAATTGTATACGCAGGATTTTAACAAGCTGTTAATTTGCCTTAAGTACATTTAATGTTTAGAGCAGTTACTTGCCCTCTTAACTCACAAGTTAACAGAATTACCTTTGTTTGCCTTCAAGATTAAAAAGTACCATCCCCACATTGCGATGTATAGGAAATAACAGCATTAAATGAGAGAAAACAATGTAACCAATCAAATTAAAGATGTACGCGGCTCCTAATTGGTGAAAACTAATTGACACATCATGAGAAATTTATTCAACAAGCGAATGGTAAAGAGTCAAATCAATTTTGTGTTATGTTAATCTAATTAAGTTCACCTATAGTTTTTGAAAGAACTTGAAATGGTTCAGCAGCCTAATTTGGGGTTTACTGATTTCCTCAGTGTCTAATTTAACCTGTTTGAAATGTTATATTACTTGAAATTTCTCGCAGTATAGAAATAAACACACTATCTTCTAAGGTATTTTATTCTTCATAGCATGTATGGATGTTTCTATGTAACATTTGGTAAAAGAGAGTAATTAAAAACAACTAATTAAGACATTAATAACTTGCTAAAATCCTGCGATTGCAATTGTGGTTGGAAAAAAAAGCGGCACACACCGTGGGTCCCCAGGAACGACGTTGAAGACCACTGTTCTAGTCTATTTCGGACCACATTTTACAAAAACGAACATCA
Organism: Gymnothorax javanicus; assembly: GCA_029692085.1. Classification (NCBI taxonomy): domain Eukaryota; kingdom Metazoa; phylum Chordata; class Actinopteri; order Anguilliformes; family Muraenidae; genus Gymnothorax; species Gymnothorax javanicus. The sequence continues at coordinate 152,644,302 of CM056197.1, forward strand.
TGATATATCAAAGGAGACTTGAAACTTGCGATAGATACCATAAAATAATGCGGAAAATCATTATTGAAATAATAAATCCGGTGGCAAAGTAGGGTCATTTTCTCATAGACTTCTATAGCATTGAACTTCTTTCTGTAACCATCGACGTCGCCATCTGCTGGCCATTAAACTGAATGCAATTTTGAGATATTTCCGCATTGGCTTCACTTTTCGACCCAGGTACTGCGTCCATCTTTTTACACAGTCTATGGACATTTGCTTTCCGTAGAGGTGGCACGATGGCACAATGGTTAGCACTGTTGCCTTACAGCAAGAAGGTTGTGGGTTTGATTCCGGCCTGGGGCCTCTCTGTGTGGAGTTTGCATGTTCTCCCCGTGTTCGCATGGGTTTTCTTCAGGTACTCCAGTTCCCCCCCCCACAAACACATGCATCATAGGAACACTCCAACCAGTACACATGACCAAGGAACTGGCTTTAGAACTGGAGTTGGTCCCCGGGCGCTGCTCTGTGGCTGCCCACTGCTCCTAACTATAGGATGGGTCAAATGCAGAGGACAAATTACCCCATGGGGTTCAATAAAGTGTATCTTGTAGGTTTAATTTGCCCATTTTTTGATTTCTCAATACATGTCTGCTTTAAAGGAAAAAAACCTGAATAAATGCCTCAACAAACATAACAAATGCAGATGCTTCTGTTCTTTATTTCTGACATGCTTTAGGTCCACTTGACCCCTTAAAGGTGGAAAGGTCACAGCAAACCAATTCAGACTTATTCTGTATGATCACCTTTACATCCTATGATGAAGCATTCCAGCCATGATGGGAGTGGTCCTCGCCAGGATGACAATGGCAAAAGCCACACAGGGCACAGGGGGTCACTGAATGCTTTTAGGAAATTTTAAAATGATCCTGAGCTCATGCCGCAGCCTTCACTGTGACAAGATCTCAAACCAGATGAACTCATATGGGAGATTATGGGACAACATATTAGACGGCGCTCTCCATCCCTACTATCAAAACACCAAATGACAGAATATGTCTCAGAAGAAAGCTGTGTGTCCATCACTCCAGAAAAGTTTTATGCGTCAAAATCTACGCTAAGACCTACTGATGCTGATCTGGTAGCGTGTGAAGGCCCTACACCTTACTTAGGCTGTGTATGTTGATTTTATCTTTACTGCACTTTGTCGCTTGTCCATTTCTGCACCAGTAGCAGGAGCACATCTCTCCAACATGCTCAGACAAAAACAACTGGCTCCAAAAAGGATCATGTGTCGCTATGTCAAACTGGCTCCAAAAAGGACCAAGTGATTCCATGTCAAACTGGCTCCAACAGGGACCATGTGATACCAAATTCACTATTTCATACTTTTCATGTCCATGATAATGGAATTGATAAAAACTTAAAGTTCTGATATGGAAACAAATTAAATAACTGTTTTTCAAGGAATGGACGGAAAATTCTGATACCGTTGTATTGGTCTTTATCTGATGGACCACCCCAGTGAAGATATGATGTATTTTTGTTTTTGCGATAGCTGGAGATTTAACCAACACCATCCCCCAAAAAAAAAAAAAGTAGACATTATTTACATATACACACTTCCCCCCAAACATATGCATATTGAAATTCATTATATGCCTACTGCCTTCTTTGCTTGTAAGTTCTTATAATGAAACCCAAGATAATTTATACTGCATTTAGATTGCATTTGAACCCTAAAAATCTGTTAACTTCATAATAGATTGTTGAATTGAATCCCATAATTTTGGCCAAGGGCCTAAATATTGCAGTGGTACTTGCATTCACATGTTTGAGAATAAATAAATACATAAACAGCGCAAAGCTTTATGAATATACCAATTGATGAAAGTGTCCTGAGTAACGTAAGGACTTATCATTTAAGCAAGACAAAAAAGAGGTAATATCCAACTAAAACGTTCCATTTTTGTTCATATGCTGCACGAACACGTACGCGACGTGTTTGCGAAGGCATTCAGAGGAAATCTTGCATACTTGAAACTACAAGTCCGTATCGTGGGGCGGTTCTACATTTTAAAAATCAAGTCTTTGTCGCACTGATTTCGGTGCGAACAGAAATGTGTATTCCGCAGCGTTAGACAGCTACGTTCGCCAGTCTTGGGTCGGAGTCCTGCTCGTATCGGTAATGGTACACCTCAATTTGGTCGCGACACGCTTCCCTTATGTTGTTCAGCCAGCGTTTGATGCCTTTCCTGTTCAGATATAAAACCATGAGGAACACAACTCCAATCAAGGCCAACACTATGCTGAGGAGCACGTATGATTCAGCCTCCAAGGCGATGTTAGGACAATTCAAATCGTCCCACTTGAGTTTCTCAAGGGGTCTTCTTTTATTTCTGCCCGGATAAGAGCACAGTAAAGAGCTCGCGTCGGGGCACTGCGAACTGTTCTTCAACCAATAATAAAATCCCTCCAGTTCACAGTCGCAGTTGAAGGGATTACACGCCAGGTAGACGCGCATGTTCTTGTGTCTGTACAAGCTGGAGACATCCTCGTCCCGAAAGGTATGGATTGAGTTATTGGTCAGTTTCAGCACGTCCAATTTAAGCCCGTCCAGTACTGCAATTACCGTAGATGTCAACCGATTTCCGGACAGTTCGAGTGTCTGGAGATTTGGCAAACTCACAAATGCCAGTGTGTCTAAAGCCTGAGCGAGAGCGAGAGAAAATGATTCGTTCAGGCAAAGGTAACGTAGTTTATTCAAACCGCCGAATGCTTCGGTGGCAACGAAGAGCAATCGGTTGTGACTCAAGTCCAGCGATTCGAGGCTCACGAGTCCCGAGAAAGCGTGAGCTTCGATGACTTGGATATTGTTCCCTGACAGGGAGAGATTCACCAGTCCCAGCTCTGTGCCGTTGGGCGAAAACGAATCCATCTGTAAAGTTGATATATTGTAGCCCCCCATTATCAAAGTGGAGGCCCACTGGGGTAAATCGGCCGGTACGTGTGTCTCCCGAAGGCTTTGGCACGTTACGATTCCTGTGCTTTCCCTGCACGCACAGTGCGCTGGGCAGCCATCAGCCTCGGTCAGTAAGGACAGGGTGCACACCACCGTCGTCCAGTACAAACGCCATTGCTTTGGGGTACGAGCCGCCTTTTTACCATGATATTCAACACAGGTTTTTCGCCTCTCCATTTTTTAAATTCGTTGTCCGGTTCTCTCGGGAGACTTCGTGATCCAACAGTCTATTTTGTCAGCAGCTGTGGCTCGGTTGGGAAGGAAAAATAAATAGAAAAAACCTTGCGATAAAACATGCTGAAACCTCACCTCTTCTCTTGTCCGAAATGAATTTGGCTCCGCTCGCCGAGGGCAAAAGTACACTGCAGTACCAGCAAAGCTGCACGGAGTTGCAAATGGGCGCGAGGCACAAACATTCTGTTGATTTTATTTGACGTCTCGCGGAGATCTTACTCGGCGTCCGCGATCGGTCGCTGTCCGTCTCCATCCTCCTGACCGGAGAAAGAGCCTCGCCCCCTTTTCAGTGATGGAGTGCATCCTCCGTTTTCCTCGGTGGGACATAATTTCCGCGCTGGCAGGAGGACTAATTACACGATGGCATTTTTGTCCGTGCCAAGTACGAAAAGTACACAATTTTCAAATAATAGTCGCTGCAATATTTTCGTTTGGTCGTTTTCCTGCTGAGAGTTGTTCATTATAATGCTGCAGTTCCTTTTCACAAGCAGCTGCTGACTGAATTTCACAATCAACGAAAACAGGTTCATATGAAATTTATAAAATACCACATACAATCAGCAAAAATAGAGTGCAAGTGTTGAACAAACAATATTGCAGTTTAACAAGAAATATAGTAACCAGATAGCTTAGAAATGACTAAAGTAAGCAAAATAATTGTGTTAAATAATAAAAATAAGCCTTTGATTCAAAGAAAGGTATAAAGTAGACCAAGTTTGGCTTCTTCTGCTGAGTGTTAATAAGTTTGCGCACTGACAAAATTCTGTCTTCAAAGAGGCTGTTCTCCCTCACGGCATGCTGAAAGGCTGCTATCAATTTACTGCAGTGTGCAGGCTGACACTAAGCCTGCACCAAAGCAGATATATAATGTCTGCCTTGCGTGAGAGCTGGAGGCCATTTTGCTCAAGAATGCTCAGCATACATCAGCCAAGATAGTGAGGGAAGGTGGATCAATCACTTGGGTCCAGCAGTGATTATACAATCATTATGCCGGAGATATATTTTTTCTATTGTTTAGCTCTTATTTTTATAAAGCTTGTAAATATTTGTTTAATTTACAATTTTTTATGTATTTAATGTTATGTATAATATCCGGCGCACTGAGAGTTAAGTCGACCGGAGTGAAATTCCTTCTCTGTGTGTGTGTATGCTCTGTGAGAGCTGCGTTTGCTCTGTGAGAGCTGTGTGCTCTGCGAGAGCTGTGTATGATCTGTGAGAGCTGTGTGCTCTGTGAGAGCTGTGTATGCTCTGTGAGAGCTGTGTGTGTTTGCTCTGTGAGAGCTGTGTTTGCTCTGTGAGAGCTGCGTGTGCTCTGTGAGAGCTGTGTATGCTCTGTGAGAGCTGTGTGTGCTCTGTGAGAGCTGTGTTTGCTCTGTGAGAGCTGTGTGTCTTCTGTGAGAGCTGTGTATGCTCTGTGAGAGCTGTGTGTGTGCTCTGTGAGAGCTGTGTGTATGTATGCTCTGTGAGAGCTGTGTTTGCTCTGTGAGAGCTGTGTGTGCTCTGTGAGAGCTGTGTATGCTCTGTGAGAGGTGTGTGTGTGCTCTGTGAGAGCTGTGTATGCTCTGTGAGAGCTGTATATTCTCTTTGAGAGCTGTGTGTGCTCTGTGAGAGCTGTATATTCTCTTTGAGAGCTGTGCGTGCTCTGTGAGAGCTGTGTGTGCTCTGTGAGAGCTGTGTGTGTGTGTGCTCTGTGAGAGCTGTATATGCTCTTTGAGAGCTGTGTGTGCTCTGTGAGAGCTGTGTGTGTGTGTGCTCTGTGAGAGCTGTGTTTGCTCTGTGAGAGCTGTGTGTGTGTATGCTCTGTGAGAGCTGTGTAAAAGCTGATACAGAGTTTGATGAGCACTGCGGAGGCTCAACATAAAGCTGATACAGAGTTTGATGAGCACTGCAGAGGCTCAACATAAAGCTGATACAGAGTTTGATGAGCACTGCAGAGGCTCAACATAAAGCTGATACAGAGTTTGATGAGCACTGCGGAGGCTCAACATAAATAATTTGCCAGCATAGAGCACCTTGACTCTTGAGATAATGTTAATAGCTCCACAGGTGAAAGCCCACCTGCTGATTGTCTCCCAATGCATTTGCCAGCAGTGCAGTGCAGCTCAACCAGGAATCATCAACATTCATCCTTTAGTTCACTGTTCACCTTTACACCACCCTGGGCTTTGTAGTCCGCTTATAGAAGAACTACAGGACCATGGACAGCTCTGTCTCCTGACATACTGTCGGAGGACTACTGGGTTATGAACAGCATAGAACCTGTTGAAAAGAGAGTCACTGGACCGTGGATAGTGTAGACCCTTTACAGAGGAACTATTGGACCATACATGTCTCTCATAGGAGTGCTGTACATCAATGGACAGCATATATCCGACTCATGCTGGGACCACAGGAGTCAATGCCATGGGAAATTTAGACTTCACTCACCGGGGAACTAACTTAACATGGAGAGGGTATTCTAATGTTTGATCCTCACGCGGGTCCAGATTTTCTGACCTGTTCTTGAACAGTGTTGGTATTAAGTGTCAGTGTATACCACAGTCATAACAGTGCAACAGGACCAGTGATGGTGCCCTCATTATCTTGGCAAAGCATAGACCCTAATCGATAGAGATGCGCTGGACCCTGGAAAGAGTGGACTCCACATGCAGTAGGAATATTGTGCCATTTCATATGAGGAGTTCTCTTTACTGGCAGATTCAGTGCATTAAAGGCCAAAGAGGCGGACAAATACGTGCAACAGATATTTCCCTTAAAGAGAAACCACATGAATTTCACATATGCGTGACTCATGTGATGTTTGTGTGTGTGTATGTGTATTTGTGTTTGTGTGAGTGTTTGCATGTGCGTGTGTCTGTGTGTGTATTTGTGTATGTGTGTTTGCGTGTGTGTGTGTATTTGTGTGTGTGTGTTTGCGTGTGTGTGTGTGTGTGTGTGTGTGTGTGTGTGTATTTGTGTGTGTGTATATGTATGGGAGGAGGTAAGGGTTTCCCCATCCTGTTAATTCTGACCCCAGTCATTTTTGTGCACTCATTTCCATAGGAAGCCATAATTTCAAAGCAGTGAGTAATTCAATTCATCTGATTTAATTATCCCTCTAATCACTTTAAACAATTATTATCATTAATCAGACTAGACAGCTCTTTGTTTTATATGCTTTTTTTTTAAATCTAAGATGCAGACCTCAACAGTAAGGCCTTAAAGGTCTGCGATTTCATCAAAGAGACACTGAGAGGTGATGTTTGGTTCATCTTACACTGTTTGCATTGTGCAGTGTTTATGTGTGTGTGTGTGTGTGTGTGTGTGTGTGTGTGTGTGCACGCGCGTGTGCGCGCATGTCTATGCATGTGTGTGTGGGGAGGGGGTCATTTTCGTTTTGCAGATAGGAAGAGAATTCTGTGGCAGTGCCTCCATTATTTCTCAAGGGGGTCAGTTGGAATTTCACCCAATTTTATTCACTCCTTATAAAAAAAAAAAAAAAATTACTGTAATTAAATTCAGAGAAGAAGGAAAAGAAGGGTACCTGATGGCTGTAATTCTGTAAAATAAAATTATTTAAATTTATCACATGGATATTAATTTGATCACAAGCTGGTTATCAAAGCTAGTTTGATCACAATTATAATATTTGATGTTTCTTCCCAGAAGCCCTGCCCTAGGTCACACATACGTTAGACCACTTGGAACTGCACTGCTTAGTGTAAACGGCCGATGAGAAATAATTTATTTCTCAATCGAGCCACTTAACCAATTACACTATCCCCAGCGCAGTCTCAGTACAAATATCGGGGGTAATTTGATGACAACTATCAGTGCAATGGCCAAAGACATGGGGAAACAAACATTCTGCTGGTCCAATTCAGGGGCGATTACAGCAGGTAAGGCCATAGCTAATTCAGAAATCAAGGTAACTTCCTCGCTATTTCTTCCACGTTCATTAATGACGGAGAACTCTTGGTGTTCTCAATAAATCTCATTATTTAGTGAGAACATCAACCTTTGTCAATGATGGGAATGAAGGGTTTTCAATATTTCCTCAAATTTAAGATTAAACTGAACAGTTGGAAATAACTGATGTTAGCCATAAAGATGAAATTAATTTCCTTGCATGTGCCATGTCTGATGAAACATGCAAGAGCCATTTTCTACAACCATTCTAATTTTCCACCAGCCACAAAGAGAAATTTGGTCATTTCCTGCACGGGCAAAGTGCAGCTGGGATATGCTAGGATTTCACAGTTTTCTTGCAGGTGAAAACTGCGAGTCACTGTGTCAAGTACATGCCATTTTCAAGGAATAGCTATTTTCATTCTTGTATTAGAAATGCCGATCAATTTTGAGCAGACAGTAAGCAAGCATAGTCAACACCACAACCTTATCATGGCAAAGGACATTTGGGTGCATTGTGGGTGCAAATCTTGTTGCTCGGTCACAAAAGCGTCATAGAGGGTGTCAATGTTGAAAGAAAGTACGCCCTGTCGGACGCTGATAAGTAAGTAGGTTCACATCTGCGGGAACTGATGTCGCCTGTTAAACAAGGGCAAAACCCACGCCATTGTTGCTCCTTTCACTAACCACAGTTAGCTGATAATCGTGCAGAACATCTGCAGAGTGCTTCTCATTAGCGCAGGCGAATCAATAGGCCACGGCTCCTGCTGAGTGGGTGTATCGCTGTCCGACGCACAAGCCACGATTTATTGTGGACAGATCTGGCATAAATACATGAAATTGTTAGGCAGCAACCCTCCACCTCTCAAACATTGATGCCGAATTGGCACCTTCACTTGCCTCCATAGCTGCCTGTTTTCTCACCCAGGAGCAGTTTTGAATATGTGTTCGGAAAGCGTGATCTCTTTCTGTTGAGCTCTGTATTCTATGAAAAATTTATTGTTTTTTTTTGCTTGAAATCACTCATAAATTTGCTAGAAATCTTCTGCTACCTTACACAATCAGAAGTTCTTAAAATACAACCCCCAATCTGAAAAAGTTAGGGTGGTATGATAAATTAAAATGAGAATTGAAGGCAGGCTATTTAAATTATGTTAAACCTGTATTTTGTTGAAAACAATACAAAAGTACATTATTTAATGTTTTACCATATCAATTTTATTGATTTTTTTTCTACTGTAAATAAACACATTTCAATTTTGATTTGTTCTACATATTTTTTGAAAAAGTTATCAAGAAAAGTGTTGACCACTTTGTAATGTTGTCATTTCTTTTCACAACACTTAATAAACATTTAGGGACTGAGTACTCCGAGTGTGTGTCAGGGTCTGGCCAAGTAGCCAGGCACATGAAGGAGGGATTGCAGGCATTGTAAATGTGTATGTGCACATTTTCAGTGTGTGTGTGTGTGTGTGTGTGCACATTTTCAGTGTGTGTGTGTGCACATTGTAAAGGTGCATTTGCACGTTTTCAGAGCATTTATGCACACTGTCAGTGTGCGTGTGCACATAATTTAATGTTAATGGCCCACACAGCCTCCCATAAAATTTCTGCAGGTGCAGGTATTAAACCATCCTCCCTTCCTCCTGCTGTTCCCTCGCAAACGCTGCCCAGTTTGACCTTATAATTTATTCTATACTCTGCAACCTTGTTTTTTCTGTGTTCCTCCCTCCGGCACTCAATGTGAACAAAAGTATAATGTGTTATTTTACTCTGAGGCTTACCTTATAAATACTATGAATTTATATCAGATGCAATTTTGGCGTGCAATTTTGGTTGACATGGGACTTCTCCGTATTGGCGGCAGCACCATGATGCTCCACTCACTGCTCTGAGGCCTGACCTTTGACCCTTTGGGCAGATTTATTACTCTGTGATTAGTGGAATGGAGAGTGCGGCTGAGGTGTAGGTTGTGAGAGCCACGAGGCACTGATGCTGATACAGGCTGTTCCACACGTCTGCTGATTAATGGTGCCTATGGGGCTTAGTTCTTATGTCAACCCTGTGTGTGTGTGCATGTGTGTGTGTATGTTTGTGTGTGTATGTGAGACAGAGAGAGAGTCCATGGGTGTGTGTTTGTGTATGTAAATGCGGGCGTGTTAAAGTGGATAAGTCTATTTATGTGTGTTTGGTCAGGTGCCCACGGGCGTCCTTTAGGAAATATTAGTTTTAATCTTGAATCGTTTTGCTCCTGTGTCCCACTGTACCAATTTGCTTTTGTGGACATTCTCTGCATTTCGGCTCATGATGCCCTGGTGATTTGGTCGGGATTATTGGAGAAATCGAGCACATGGTCGCTGGAACCGTAACCGCCCTTGAAACCATATATCAAAAAGCGCACTAAATCTCTGGAGGGCATTTTTGATGTGACTTAATATTAATATCATAGGAGCTGTGAAGTGCCATCGCTCAGGCTTTGAATAATGATTGGTCCTGTTTAGTACTGGATTCCAAAGCGATGAAGGCAACTTGCCTTTGAAGCAGTCAGGAGCCACTCAGCATCTGCACGCCATGCAAAGGACCCGCAAACAAAGTAGAAAACAAGACGACTCTCGATATAACTCAATAATTTTACTGTTTGAAATGGGGGTATGATACATACTGATTTGATTGCATGTTCCTTTTATTCCTGCTTAGTTTTACATTACAGTCATTTAGATGATCAAGGCATTTATCCAAAGCGACTTTGACTAAGCAGGGGCCGATCGCCATGGAGCAACGAGCTGCACTGATCTTATTGTGGCTGGACTTCGGCTGGAAGCACTAACCTCATACACTATATAGCCAAAAGCGTCCGGACTATCTGAAGGGAATTCCATATTCCCATATGACTCTGACAAAGAGTATTAGAGAGAGTGCATTTAATAGCATAGGCAATATCTTGCGGTACACATCACGCCTAGTCACGTACACTCTATCAGCAATACTTTCTTATTTTGTCCCAGAATTTTGCTAAGTCACGCTCATAGACTGTATAAAAAGATGGATGCAGCCCCCGGGTCTGAAAAGTGAGGTCAATGCGGAAGTGCCATTGAACTTGCATTCTTTTTAATGACCAGCAGGGGCGACTTTAGTGGCTGAAAAAGTCCAATTCAATGGATGTCTATGAGAAAAGGACCCTACTTCTCACTTGATTTATTACTTCAACGAACATTTTCCTCATTATTTTATGGTCTCAATAGCAGTTTTAAGTCTCCTGCAATTATGGTCCCTTTTAGAGTAAAATAAAGGATAAAGCAAGGTGTGCTGTAGAGCATGGCAATCCTGTGATTGACTGGACCTGTCAAGTCTGTCAATCACATATAAACTCTATGGTCAATCAGGATGGACAATGGGATAGTGGAGTGGTAATGCATTTCCATGGCACTGTGCAGTCAGATTAAAGTTTCAACCCCCTCTTGCACTTTGTACATTGATTGAATAGCTGTGAACTTACTTTGGATGTTGTCCGTGTTATTTTTCTTGGAATTTCAACCATTTGACGGGATGATTTTGTTAAAGTTAAATGTAATATTTTGCTCGCTTGAAAATGTCCTGTACAGACTTCGGTGGGACTGAAAGACACTTAAAAGATTTGGCTGTTCACTTTTTTCCAGTAAGCAGCCAGTTACATTTCAAGCATGTTTTTCGCTAGCCAAATTTAGCATCCCAATTATATCAGTTAGCCAACTTGAATAATGGATGCATTTTGCTAACCAAGATAGCTAGCACATTAATAAACACAACTAACTCATTGTGTTGCAGGTGTTTTAATTAGTTAATTAGTCTGTTGTATGGTGTAGGGAATGTCTGGCAACGATTGAGTGGTTTCTGTTGTAAATCTGAGCAATGATTCTACATGCACCTAACATTCATTTTACATCATTTCTGATTAAACCAAACGTATAAATACCGTCTCTGTCTGTTTGTTCATCTCCTCACTCTGAAGATGACTTCCGCTCAGGTTGTCGAAACATCAGATGTCAACAACAGTCTTTTTAAAGACTATATTTTGCACCCGGACAATCACACAATACCAACTTCGTTTACACCTGGGTTCAAACCATTCACTCTCAGACTTCTATAGGATTGAACTTCTTTCTGCAACCACCGACGTCGCCATCTGCTGGCCATTAAATAGGACGCAAATTTTAGAGATTTCCGCATCGCCCTCAGTTTTGAGACCCCAGTGCTGCGTCCATCTTTTTATACAGTTGATGATTAGGACCCCTTTTTGACAAAATTAGTGATGTATAATGATCACTCCTGTTATGCCACGCGCACAATGGTCCCAATCACCCGAGTTCTGAGGACCGGCCTGCTCCCATACCCATCAACTCAACTATGCGCAGCTGTCATGAATCATTCAATATTCCGATTAAGTCTTTAAAACCCCAAGCTTAGCACCACTACTGTATGAAGTCTTGTACCGCCTTTACATAGCGTACAGCTTGTATCATTTTGCTCGTATATTTAGCGGACTATTGTTAGACTTGCGTATTTTGTTGATATTTGGGAATTGTTGCTTTCTGCACTGTTTACTTATCGTTGGCTTTAAAAGAACGCATTTACTTCTTTGTACTTGAGTCCAGTCACCTCTGCTTTTATTCCAGTGCACTCGACATGGTGCACTGATACAATCATTACAACTGCACACTTCTTTAACTGGTGCAGTAACATTATCAGACCTGAAAGCTACTAAAAATAATAGATTTGGTTTCTGGAACATCTCATATTTTCAATTTGGCTGTCACAAAGAAGTACCCCTTGACTGCCATCAGAAACAGTAAAATTTTGCGGTATTGAATAGTCCCATGGTGATGCATAGACTGGTCTTTCGTATGAAATTTTAAACTTAGGTAACCATTTATGATGGTAGATGCCACTTGGACTCCAAATACATTAATTTAGAATGGAGCATAAAAGTTGTCAAAAATCAGTTGATATTTGTGATACATGAAAGCTCGATGATTTAAAACTCCTATCTTACCCCACTGGACCAGGCTGATAGCATGGATATGTGAGGTGTTGGCTTATGGACTGGTAATTGTTAGCAGACAAATTGTAACATCAGTCACGGTAACATCAGTCAAATTGCATTTATGTACATTATTGGTGAAAATAAAGAAGCTTTTTCCTTGGTTTTTCTTTTCATTTCAGTGAGATATGATCTTGTAATGGTAAGCAACAATTTTCTATTTCCAGTAGCTTGAAGAAAGTTTTGAGCCAAAGTTGTCCGGATTTTTTCCATGTCCATTTTTTGTAGTGTAAGTCATGGTTTAAACTTCCACCTGGACCCAAAAGAAACTGGATTGGCACCAGCTCTCCACCTGCATATCTGGGTGATACCAAAGAAAATCATCTTCATCGCCAGATACAGCAGTTGGAGGAGGGGCAGGTGCAGCTCCATTACTGCGATGGAGGTGATACTTGAAACATCCCCGAGGTCATTCCCACCACAGCAGCTGAGGAGGACATCCAGCGCTGGTCTTCTTCTCAGGGACCGCCCAAAGAAAGCGAGAAGCCACAGCAGTCTCCAATGATCCAGACACTGGCTGGATGGAAAAAAAAAACATCATTGTGAGAAATGTATTGAATTAAACTGCAGTCTCATTACATGACCTTCACAGTTACTTGTAAATACATTATTGCCTCAGCTCAGTTGAAAGAAAAAAAAATCTGCTGCGCTATTTTGCATTAACAGCAAGAGAAAACTACTACTCACTTCTGAGGCAATGTGTGGGTGTACATGCCGTGATGTTTTTGTGCCTGCAGGCAAATGCTATTTATTCTGAATGAGAGAAAGGGATTCATTCTAATGCATGTTTTTGAGCCAGTTATCAACTGAAAATGAACAAGACTGGCAAACAGCCTTGAAACACCTAACCAACGTACATTGGTATTATCGCATGCTTGCGTAACGCTGTACTTCTTTCATTTAAATGGGAGAATTCACCTTAGCTAATCAATAACCAAAGTTATGCCTCTGAACGCTGTTAACTTAGCAAACTAAGCGAGCTAATTTCCACCTGCTTCCCATTCAAAGAACAGTATGTCGAGATGCGAACAATTAGCAAAACTATTATGATAAAGTTATTGTTCTAATAAGGTTCAAGAATTGTAGCTAGCCTACAGGGAACTTCATTATAACCTTGCTTGCTAGTAGCTGGCGTTAAATAACAACATTAAAAAAACACCTTTTTGCATTTCAGTATCTTATCACTCGCTAAGTTAGCTAGGTAACATAACCTTAGATTTGCAGAACCAAATTTAGAACTCAAGGATAGAATAAGTTATACCTTAGCTAACTAGCTAGCTACCAAATGAGGTTACACATTGCCCAGCGTCAACATACACTTCGTTACTGTAACAAGGTCACTCGTCATGTAAGTAATGTTTGCCAAATGTTCACAGGTAAGCAATTAGCCACGAAGATTGCTTTAATACTTTATGAAGCTATACAATTTACCTTGATTTGTAGAATATCTTCAGCGATTTTGCTGTGTGCAGCCAGACTGCGATTTAGTCAGGACCATGGATGTATTACTACAAACGTACAACCAGGAGCAGTCAGGTGGGTGTGCATCATCGAGTCCTCATCAGTCCCCCCAATACACCCCCTGCTCCTCCCCAGGACTTGATCCACCCTCTTGTCCAGTAAGAATCACGCCTGGTCTCAAAATGACAAGATGGCACTATTGAAAATGAGAGATACTGGAATTGTGGAGAGTTTCCATAGGATGAATACAGGATGAAGAGGGGTATCCACAAAGTGTAATGGAGCCACCATATATGGTTTAAAGGAAACCAGCAAGGTGTGATACCTGCTGCAAATATCAAAATTGTCAAAGCAGAAAATGATTTTGGTAAACCACTGTAATTCCAAGAACTGGAAAACACCCATATGGGGGGAGTTTTCAGGAATTATAAGACTCATCGGGAATTTGTGTATAAAGATAGCTGTAATCAAAAGATTGGATCACTCGGCAGAAACATCCTGGCTTTGTGTTCTGTTGAAAAAGAAAGTCTGATATTCTGAAGATTCTGCCTCATCGTCTTTATTGCAAGAATTAAACAAAATTCTTTTTAAAATCTGTAAGATCTTGTCTCTTGAAAACCACTGCAACGTCACTGAAACCTAATTGGCATACAGTGCTGTGAAAAATTGTTGACCCCCTTCCTGATTTCTTATTTTTTTGCATATTTGTCACACTTAAATGTTTCAGATCAAACAAATTTTCATATTAGACAAAGATAAACAGAGTAAATTCAAAATGCAGTTTTTAAATGATGATTTCATTTATTAAGGAAAAAAGCTATCTTAACCTACCTGGCCCTATGCAAAATAGTAATTGCCCGCCCTTGTTAAATCATGAATTAACTGTGATTAACCACATTTTTTGAGTTCAATTTCACAAGCCACACCCAGGCCTGATTACTGCCAGACCCGTTGAATCAAGAAATTACTTGAATAGAACCTGTCTGACAAAGTGAAGTAGGCTAAAAGATCTCAAAAAGCAACACATCATGCCACAATCTAAAGAAATTCAAGAACAGATGAGAAACAAAGTCATTAACATCAATCAGTCTGGAAAAGGTTACAAGGCCATTTCTAAAGCTTTGGGACTCCAATGAGCCACAGTGAGAGCCATTATCCACAAATGGAGAAAACTTGTAACAGTGGTGAACCTTCCCAGGAGTGGCCGGCCGACCAAAATTACTCCAAAAGCTCATCGATGACTCATCCAGGAGGTCACAAAAGAACCCAAAACAACATCTGAAGAACTGCAGGTCTCACCTACCTCAGTTGAAGTCAGTGTTCATGATTCAACAATAAGAAAGGGACTGGGCAAAAATGGCATCCATGGGAGAGTTCCAAGGCGAAAACCACTGCTGACCAAAAAAAGAACACAAAGGCTCGTCTCACATTCGCCAAAAAAAAATCTTGATAATCCCCAAAACTTTTGAGAAAATATTCTGTGGACTGATGAGACAAAAGTTGAACTTTTTGGAAGGTATGCGTCCCGTTACATCTGGCGTAAAACTAACACAGAATTTCATCGAAAGAACATCATACCAACAGTCATACATGGTGGCGGCAGTGTGATGGTCTGGGGCTGCTTTACTGAACGACTTGCCATAATTGATGGAACCATGAATTCTGCTCTCTACCAGAAAATCCTGAAGGAGAATGTCCAACCATCAGCTTGTGACCAAGAGCACTTGGGTTATGCAGCAGGACAATTATCCGAAACACACCAGCAAGTCCACCTCTGAATGGCTTAAAAAAAACAAAATGAAGGTTTTGGAGTGGCCTAGTCAAAGTCCGGACATAAATCCGATTGAGATGCTGTGGCATATCGTTAAACAGGCCGTTCATGCTCTAAAACCCTCCAATTATTATTAAAATAATTCTGCAAAGAAGAGTGGGCCAAAATTTCTTCACAGCGATGTGAAAGACTCATTGCCAGTTATCGCAAATCCTTGATTGCAGTTGTTGTCGCCGAGGGTGGCACAACCAGTTATTAGATTTAGGGGGCAATTACTTTTTCACATAGGGCCAGGTAGGTTTGGCTAGCTTTTTCCCTCAATAAATGAAATCATCATTTAAAAACTGCATTTTGTATTTACTCGGGTTATCTTTGTGAAATATTAAAATATGTTTGATATTCTGAAACATTTAAGTGTGACAAATAATAGTGAAAGAAATCAGGAAGGGGAAAATACTTTTTCACAGCACTGTATATAGGAAACAGACATTTTTAAATTATACTTCCACATTTCCACATTTCATACATATACATTCTACAGGTAAAATTTTGTGGTACTTCTATAGCCCCTCACCCCATCTCTTACCCATTAAAACTATCTGGAGTGATGGGGGAGCAGGGGGGTCGCGTACACTGCGCATAACTATTTTGTGGAGCACAATTGCATGAAAGCACTCTCAAATAAAAACTGGAATTCTGTACTCTCAGCCCAAATAGACCAAGTCATTCTAAATTTGATTAAAACTTTTAAATTTCCAATATTTAGACCTTAAAAAATGTCAGTTCTCTGTACTGTAATTCAGTAAAGTTTCAGTCAAGTGTTTACACACTTTAGGCAATATAGTGTAGGTCCCTCTTAAGCACTTCTGCAATTGGGCCACGGGCTGCACCTATAATTTGAGTTCTGACTGGTTCATACTAATGATTCACCAATATCATGAGGTGACTGCACCCATATCATACTCAAAAAAGTCACTTTCTACATCCCTGCATATTGATGCTGCCAGTGACTTTTCAACTCAGATATAAACATCAGTTCAAGTATATGCCCCAAATGAATGAATCAATAGATATATGGTCAGTTTTTCTATAAGGCAGTATCTCAGAGACACAGACAAAAATACACTGAAAAATATTCAGTCACAAAATAGAAAATTTTACCTTCATTATGCTGTAAAAAATGCAACATGTGTATTTGCTATCTCTAAGATTAAAAAAAGAGGCGCGGGTCATTTTATACATGGCAAATATCTAAAAAAGATTTCACGTGAAGGACAGACAAGCATATCTGATGACTGCACATAAAATGCTGCATTATTGTCCTTGTAACGAGGCTAACACGGAAAAAGAGACTCACAACTGGACGGACCCAGACACCAGCCTCATATTAAACAGCGGGGCAGTCATAGTAGATGAGGACTGACTCTGCAGAATTGAATTTTAATTCTGACAAAGAACAGGAAGGTTGACTTAATCAGCCCGCTCGCAGCAGATCTTCCGCACAAATAGCAGACGAATGGCTCTGTGCAAATGGTCAGCATCTTTGTGCCATGAGTGACCATTTTGGGAACATATGCAGTGCTGTGAAAAAGTATTTGCACCCTTCCTGATTTCTTATTTTTTTGCATATTTTTCACGCTTAAATGTTTCAGATCATCAAACAAATCTTATTATTGGACAAAGATAACCCGAGTAAATACAAAATGCAGTTCTTAAATTATGATTTCATTTATTGAGGGAAAAAAGCTATCTAAACCTACCGGGGCCCATGTGAAAAAGTAATTCCCCCCCCCTTGTTAAATCATGAATTAACTGTGATTAACCACATTTTTCAGTTCAATTTCACTAACCACACTCAGGCCTGATTACTGCCCGACCTGTTGAATCAAGAAATCACCTAAATAGAACCTGTCTGACAAAGTGAAACAGGCTAACGGATCTCAAAAAGCAATACATAATGCCGCAATCTAAAGAAATTCAAGAACAGATGAGAAACAAAGTCATTGACATCTATCAGTCTGGAAAGGGTTACAAAGCCATTTCTAAGGCTTTGGGACTCCAGTGAACCATGGTGAGGGCCATTATTCACAAATGGAGAAAACGTCAGTGGTGAACCTTCCCAGGAGTGGTCGGCCTACCAAAATTACTCCAAGAGTGCATCGCTGACTCATCCAGGAGGTCACAAAAGAACCCAGAACAACATCTAAAGAACTGCAGGCCTTACTTGCCTCAGTTAAAGTCAGTGTTCATGATTCAATAATAATAAAGAGACTGGGCAAAAATGGCATCCATGGGAGAGTTCCAAGGCGACAACCACCGCTGGCCAAAAAGAACACAAAGGCTTGTCTCACATTTGCCAAAAAACATCTTGATGATCCCCAAGACTTTTGGGAAAATATTCTGTGGACTGTTGAGACAAAAGTTGAACTTTTTGGAAGGTATGCGTCCCGATACATCTGGCGTAAAACTAACACAGCATTTCATGAAAAGAACATCATACCAGCAGTCATACATGGTGGTGGTAGTGTAATAGCTGCTTTGCTGCTTCAGGACCTGGACAACTTGCCATAATTGATGGAACCATGAATTCTGCTCTCTAGCAGAAAATCCTGAGGGAGAATGTCCAACCCTCAGTTTGTGACCTCAAGCTCAAGCGCACTTTGGTTATGCAGCAGGACAATAACTCGAAACACACCAGCACGTCCACCTCTGAATGGCTTAAAAAAACAAAATGAAGGTTTTGGAGAGGCCTAGTCAAAGTCCGGACTTAAATCCAATTGAGATGCTGTGGCATGACCTTAAACAGACCGTTCATGCTCGAAAAACCTCCAATGTGGCTAACTTAAAACAATTCTGCAAATTAGAGTGGGCCAAAATTCCTCTACAGCAAGGCGAAAGACTCATTGCCAGTTATTGCAAATGCTTGATTGCAGTTGTTGTCACCGAGGGTAGGTTTAGGTTCAGGGGGCAATTACTTTTTCACACAGGGCCAGGTAGGTTTGGATAGCTTTTTTCCCTTAACTGATGAAATAATCATTTAAAAACTGCATTTTGTATTTACCCAGGTTATCTCTGTAAAAAATAAAAATTTGTTTGATGATCTGAAACATTTAAGTGTGAGAAATATGCAAAAAAATAAGAGATCAGGGAGGGGGCAAATACTTTTTCACGGCACTGTATTTCAGATACACCCCAAACTTTGCAGTTCATCACTGACAGGCAGCTATGATTGTGGTCTTAAACCCAAAATCACCCATCATTCAGGTGGTATGAGGATAGCTTGGGGTTATTTTGAGATGAGCGTCCTGCCCTTCACTAATACTTTAAGCACAGGGTCTAAACAGATGAGTGATGACCAATAATGGCGCAATAATGCAATTAGTAACGTATAATTCAAACAAAATTATGTTTGGTCAAGGAGGCCTGTCATTCTCAATGTTTGAAAGAATATTTTATTTGAGTCTCAATGTCTCTCACTAGTCTCAGAGTCATGAGTAAAATAAAGCCGCCACAATTCAAATCGCAGATATATTTAAAACCAGGAAAGATCAGTAAATGGTTATCATTATTATTATTTTCACTTTGATTAGTTAACTTAGATGTATAATAATAATAATAATAATAATAATAATAACAACAACAATTGACATAATTTTCCTCAAGCAATTTTGCAAGGTGAAGGATTAACTGCTCTGATGCTGTGCTTTACCTCACTAGAATGGATGCACAGGCTTTCTTTTTTAAAAAGCCCTGCAACTCCTAACTGTCCTAACCTCGATAAAGCATTACCAGTGCTTTCCAAAAGCCTGACCACTCTCTACAAACAAAAAAGAGAGTCCAGGATTGCGCACGTGTCAAGCGCAACACTATGCTGAAGCATTTGCTACCAAACCTTAACTTAAGACAGATCTCCATTCTGGGCATTGTCGTTTATCATCGGCCAATTTATCATTCCTTTATCTTCCAACACAGTAGTATTGTGTCAATAATATTAAAAAAAAACAAAACATGATTTACATACATACTTTACAGCTCAAAAGTTTTGAACCACTCCTGATTTTCACATTGATTAAATTGCAGAAACTTTGTATTACAACAAGAAAAAGGGATTAAACATAAATCAGCCACTGCGGGGACTTTCTGGAAATAACAAAACATGGAGGAGCTAGCTCAATCACCTGATTTAAACCCTGTGGAGCTGTGGATCGTCAGGATTTTAAAATTATCAGAACAGAGACACGATCAACTGCTGCTTCAGTCCAGACATTAGCTATGTTTACATGGACACACATACTCTGAATAAAGGCCCAATCAGATTAAAAATGCTTCATGCAAACACGTCAATCGGAAGATTCTGATCCAATTCGGTCTATTCAGAAAGAAATTTCATTCCGAATGAGAGAGGTGGTTTATGCCGATCATCATTC
Source organism: Gymnothorax javanicus (assembly GCA_029692085.1). Classification (NCBI taxonomy): domain Eukaryota; kingdom Metazoa; phylum Chordata; class Actinopteri; order Anguilliformes; family Muraenidae; genus Gymnothorax; species Gymnothorax javanicus. Next base: position 152,664,161 of record CM056197.1, read on the forward strand.
CGAACAACGTCCACATACACACCCATTCGGATCCTGTCTTTGCGGTTTGGGTAAAATTGTCGTCACTGTGCATGTGTGCTACAAAGAGCGAACGAGGACGTGCAGACAACGTGGCGTTTGTTTACAACAGACGCGGAAGTACAGCTTTTTCGTCTTCTACTTCTTTAATATTTCCGGAAAATTAGACAATCCACGCATGCCCAAATGATTCATTCTGATTAAACGCGTGGCAATGTATACGCAAGTCAGGATCGGATCATTTCATTTAGTGTCCATGTGAATTTGGATTTGGAATTTCCGGTCAACCGAGGTTAGGATCGGATTGGAAAAATTTTGCGCATGTAAATATAGCTAGTATTAGAATGGCCTCAGAAAGAGTTTCCACATTGATCAAGTTGAGCAATTACGGCACCATTCTCCTCTAATCTCATAACCTAACATAGCATAACGAAACAGAGTGGTGCAAACAGACTGTAAAGCTGAGCAATGCTGGCCATTTCCTTACACTAAAGTGGACCCAATAGCTAAGACACTAAGGAGCCCAGCTGGCATTTTAACGTTTTTTTTTCACTTTTGAATCAACGTATGGATCATAGTTGAATCACCGTTGAATTATGTTTTGATTTTGAAAGATGAATCAATGTTGATTTCGCAACGTTTTTCCAACGTGTTTTCAACGTTGTTTCAACTTTGAAATGAATCTTGTTCAAATTTCAGTGTTGATTTGAGATCATTTTGTTAACCTTTTTACAACCATCAGAGTTAAACGTTGTTTCAATAGCGTTTCAACGTTGAAATGACAACTGACATAATTTCAACCATATTTCAACGTTGAAGGTTGGTCGTGTGCCGGCTGGGAGGGGACGCTCCCATGAAAAATTACTGAAAAATTTCTTGAGGGTTTGGAGCACAATGGTGTTATGTCCAAATATTGCGATTTTGAGACCGATGTGCCTCCGATTAAAAGCTATTTTAAAGTAAGTTGTACTTTTTGTAATCAATGGTAAAGTTCTGCAATGCCTCAACATTACATGTCATGATTGACTGCAATAAGCGGTGGATCAAGTAACCAATGGGAAATCGATACACCTGTATGCTAGATGGATTTTTGGAAAGACATTTCACCAGAGCAGGTCAAATAGTTGCATGGCGGCTGGCAAATGATCTTATTCCAAACTTTTAAGCTGCACCATAAATTTTATAAGAAATGCATCTGTAAATGCAGATTTTTACTCTTCTGGGCATTAAGGTCTATATTACTGCTGTTATTACCTGATAATGTTAAGCATTGGTGAATTCACCAAAGTAATCAAATGTTAAATGGGGACCGGTGTAGAAAACTAGCTCTGTCAATAGGCGCATGCAAGTATATTGGCATCTCTGCTAATGAGAAAGTCAACCAGACTCATCTTAGTGTGGAGAATATATGATGCCAGTGCTAACACCATTGTAAAATATCTACCTCCAGCAATTTGTCCTGTCAGTGTAGTAATGTGTAATTAGTGGCTGAAGCTAAATCAGATTGACCTGACAATAATTCCATTCCTATATTGGCAGTTATGATGATGGTGACGGATTGATATCTGGTGCGGGAGGTGAAAATTGACTTTGCTGTGTAAGCGAATGAGCATACAGCTTCAGTGGGATACTGCAGAGCGCATGTGTTTTCTACCTTACAACTGCTGTACATAATGCTTTGAGTACAGAAAGTGTCCTCCGTGAAGACATCTGCATCAGCGGCTTAAATAACATTTAATTGTGACAAAGATTTGAAGATCGATCTCCACTTCAGTATTAGAATGCCTCCATACAAAGTTTATGCATTAGTCCAGTTTTGAAATTATGGGACCATTCTCTAATCTCATAACTTAACGTAGCATAACACAAAGTGGTGCAAACAGGCTGTTGAGTTCAAAACAGCTTTCAATTATCCAAAAACAAAAGTGCATCTGTGTTACACTAGGATACTTAAGAACTAGACAGTATCAAATAATGTATCAGGCCAGCCTTTAAAATCCCCAGCGCACTCTGCCTCCACCACACAATCTGCTGAGGCACTCCACTCCACTCCACACTCTGACAGCTCTCTGTGCGGAAAAAACATACTTTCAAATATCTATGCAAAGTTACCTTCTGCTAACTTCCATTTATCGCACGTCGTAGTCTCTGAGGAGCCCCGTGTGCCTTGATAGCTCCAGCCTGAACTATCTCCCCCTGGAAATGCCCTGCCTAATTACTGTAATGTAATTGCATAATCGCCCTTGCTCCTTTTTATAACTTCCATGTAGAGTGGTTTCATGCACACTGACACACTGCAAGCCATTGCAGGTTTATTTTACTGGTTTATTTAGCAGGGAAACTTAACTTTTTGGCTAATGCTTATGCAATTTTTAAATGCTATGTGTTCCTGGGGCAGTTATTAAAAGGCGGACACGCACTTGACATACAACATTAACAGACACACATTACTAAGGAGCTTTACAAATGTTAATGAGTAACAATCAATAGATAAAATTGATTGCCAATGAGCCTGGCTCTTTGGCGATGTGGTCAGCGTGTTTGACTCTTACCTGGGAGTCTGGGGTTCAATTCCCCGCCCGGGCCCTCCTTCAGCCTGTCACATTCTGGTGTAATCGGCAGGATCTGGGGGATCCGAATGGATGGCAGCATGCGTAAAGCATGGAGTGTGAGGACACGCTCCTGAAAGAGGGGAGAGATGTGACAGTTGAAGGGTCCTGTCACTAGAAATGTCTCTTCATAAGTATGCGCCCTGACTACCTTACCAATGAGCCTGGCTCTTTGGCGATGTGGTCAGCACGTTTGACTCTTACCCAGGAGTCTGGGGTTCAATTCCCCGCCTGGGCCCTCCTTTGGCCTGCCACGAAAAGGTATTCAAAATAATCAGAAGTAAGCCAAAATAATTATCTGTTGAGCTGCTGGATAGCTCACTTGGTTAAGGCACTGCATTGCAATGCAGAAGTGACTATCACGGCGCGGGTTCGAGTCTTGTCGTACCAACCGGCAGTGGTCGGCAGCTTTTTCAGAGTAGCGCACAATTGGCCATCGCCCTACGGGGTTTCAAATTGGGAAGGGACTGCCAGGAAGGGAAATAAAATAAATAGCTTTGTTCGTTGCTCAAGCGCCTCCTGTTGGCCAGACGGGCGCTCGTCAGGAAGATTCTAAGTCTGTTCATGTCCAGGTATCCTCCGCCCTCGTTCTGAACTTGCGAAGATTCAACCAATGAGTGTATAAGAAGCGGTGATTGACAGGCGCGTGCTTCGGAGGAGAGTCGCAAACTGTCTTCACTCTCCTGAATTGGCAACAAGGGGTCGCATATGAGCAAGCCTTGTACATAGTTCACCAATTGGGCTTTCCAGATTCGGGTGGGATTGGAGATGCCAAATTTATAAGAAAAAAAAATAATGATCGGTTATAATCCAGACAAGGAACCAGAAGCGAGTCAGAGTACAGTCCAGTGAAGGTGTTTATTGACAGGAATACGGTAATGACAGGATGGGATGAAGCCCAGAGTAGACTGAGCACAGTTCAGTTCAGATGGTCTGATGACTTGGGTACAGGGCATGTCTGTTCCTGGCCAATGACATCTCAGGTCAGAAGCCAGGGGGTATTCACCCTCGCCAGGGCAGAACTGTCAGATGGCAGGTCCGAGGAGTTCAGCAGGCACACAGTCCTGGAGACCGCTGAAGGCTTTGGAGGTGTTCCTAATAAACTGGGCAGAGGAACACACAGCAAGGCAGGTCAACTCGAAAGAGGTCCCAATCCTGGAGACCGGGGAATAGGATTGGGAGCTTGTTCCCATTAATAAGGGTTAGAAGAGCACTTCCATATTTTACCATCAGTAATGGTTACGATAACTTCAGAAGAGGATAAATTCTCAGATTACGAAGAAACAGACTGACTGCTTGCTTAAGGGCATATAGCAAGGATTATTCAGCATCTCTTCAAGACTCAAAGTAAGGTTATATACGCAATGAGAAAACATGGGAATGGGGAACACAAATACACTACACCTGGAATCAGGCGCACAAGAGGTTCAACCAATTAAAGGAGACTATACTTTTAAAAAGACATGCAGGTTGCTAGATTAGAGGAGGAAACAATTAGGACTCACATGAGGGTTGTGACAATGCTCTTCCATATTTACAGTAGTAAGAGCATCAGCGGGATAATAAATTGCATATTGCAGTTAGACCCAATTCCTAAATTGTTGTTTGCAGATGAGCCATGATTTCAACTTGGATGAAAATGCTCTTTGTGTATTGCAGTGCCTTATGCATTTGGGTAGTTTGTTCCATTCATGAGATGCTTTAATTGAGAATACCGTTTTGCTAAAAGAACAACGTACACTGTCTGAATCGTATGAATTGTCCACGCGCCGTCAGGGAAGTTAAAAACAAGAACAGCTTTCAATTTACTTTGGGTACGCCTTAAAAAGGGCATTTTAGGCAAATGTTACCGGAGTGAGAAGGGCTTAATAAAAATGCTAAAAGTGACAAGAGCTAGAATGTGTATGACTTCAAAAGCTAGAGTTGCAAAGTGATCTGCAAAACGTGTCTTAACCCTTTGAGCGCTGAATATATTTTCAAGGAATTAAAAATGTAGTTATCCTGAGCTGTTGAAAACCTATCATGTGGCAACTTGTTTAAAAGAGCTCCCCTGCGGGAGCTCTTTTAAACAAGTTGCCACATGATAGGTTTTCAACAGCATCTGAATTTGATATCTTACATCATTGGGCAACTATAGCTGCCCACAGTGCTGAAAGGGTTAAAATATCACAGTGGCGTAATTTTTTCCAGCGTCCTTATCATCTGTTCACAATATGGGCTTCAGTGTGGATGCGCTGACTTGCCAGCAGCTTGTTAAACAGTGTGTTATGTGGGACAGCAAGATGAAGCAAAATGTCAGGTGGATCCAAAATTTTCAAGCTTGAATTAGATTTTTTTTTCTTTTTGCAAAATTTTTGTTATGAGGCTTAAATGATAGATGTAAATCAAGTAATACACCAAGATATTTAAAATCTGTTACCATTTTGATTTTCTCACCAATGACGCATTCATCTCGATCAGGATTTTTGCTAGGTTTTTAAATAGAAGACCTTCCAACTGTTTTGGACATCTTTATTTGGAGACAGGCATGGTTCAACTATCATGCAACTTGGCCCATTGCTTCAGTGAGCTTTGATGCAACTTGATTTTTGTTTTTACCATAGACATAAATGACTGTGTCATTGACAGACCTCAATGTAGTGCTGTTAAAACACATTTGCCCCCGTCCCAACTTCTGTTTTGCTTTTTTCTCATATTTAAATGGTGCAGATCATCCAAATTGTAATTTAAGACTAAATACAACTTTTAAATTATCATTTTACATATTGAAGGTGAAAATTTCTTCAAAACCTATATCAGCCACGTGAAAAAATAATTGCCCCCTGGAAACCTAATAGCTGGTTGTGCTTTTTGGCAGCAACAACTGCAATCAATTGTTTGCAATCAGTGGCAGTCCTTCCTACAGATGACATAGGCACGTGCCTATGGCGCCACCCAATGGTGGGAGCCGAATATGCGGCCAGAAAAAAAAAAAAAAAAAAAAAAACAATAATAATAATGTCAAACTTTTTTCTTAACTTTTTTCCTGTATCCCTCTTTATCTGCCGCAATACGTTGACATGAAAAAGAAGTTTAAGCTGCTGTAACTGGTTAGGCCATTTTCGTAGCTTCTTGTCTGAGGCCAAGATCAGCAGTCCCCGCTCCCCCATCCCCAGGCTGCACAGGAACGCACATCGGTTTCGATAGAGGCAGAGATGGAGAGCAGTGACTCAGTTACGATGTAAGTACAATATAAACAAACACTCTCAGTGATTGTCATGTGAAAGCCACACTGAATACATGGACCAACGGCACATTACATCCATGCAGAAATTTCAGTATGAATGGCTTTTTGAAGGTATTAGCTAAAGCTAGCTAGTGTCCTATAGCCACACATGCTATCGTTACACGGCTAAGCAAGCTGTAGTTGGCCACAAACTATGACTTTATATACTGCTTTATTGCAGAAGACAGTGACGGAGAGACGTGTTACGGACCAGATACAGTAAGCCAATGATCTCTGTCGGAGTGTGGGACTATTTAACACTTTTTTAAAAACAAAAGAAAAAAAAATCACTTACAGCACCTTTAAACGTAAGTATGGGCCTGTGTCCACAGGAAAAGTTTTTTCACTGGAAGCGCCAATGACCTCATTTTCAGAGCACTTCTCTCCGGGGTTTATTGTTGCCAAGTTACAGAAACCGTCTTATTAGCACTTCCGCAATCCATTGTTTCAAATGTCAAATCTCTGTAGTTCAATGTTACGTTAACGTTTTACCTCAGAAAGGTTTGCTAATACGATGAAAATAAATCGTGAACAGTCTTAGTTACTGAGCTATAGAATGTTTGTTTCCCAAAAAGCATGACTGGAACCGTCTACAGTCAGTGGTTTGAGCAACGTAACCCAGCTGCTAAGGTCGCTCTTAACTATGCTTTGGGAAATGTAGCTAGCTACCCCGGTTAAAATAAAAGGGAACCTCAGCAATAGCAGAGTTCCTAACTCCAGTTGTTGGGCTCAACAATTGTAGTAAACATGCATACAAACTAACTGACTTGTCAGCAGACCTCAAGTCCCTAAACAGAGAACAGCAAGCAAATCTAAACAGTAGCTGATTGATTTGAAACATGACTGTTTCCCCTCCGACATTGCTGTTGATATTGGAGGTCCCTCCCTCTTCTTGATTTTGATTGGTCGGTGAGAGGGAAGTGACATTGACAAGTCTGGCGCTGTTCCAGAAAGCGCCGTGAGCGGAGCGCATGAAAAAAGCTGAAAGTTAACGATGTTGCGCTACTTTACATAGAATTGTTAAAAAGTTTATTGTTTATTTTTTGCTTATTATTGATTATTTACCAGGCTTATTTAACAACATTATTTAACATATTTAAAGGGGAACTCAGGGCTAAATCATAATGTTCTTTTATACAAACATAATTAGTAAATAAATATTGTAAAATACAAAAATGTGGAATTTTTGTTTTCAAACACGAGAAAAATGAGGTTTTATTCCCCCTAATTAGTTGTCGTCTGCTTCAACGGTTGCGTGATAATGACGTAATGTCGCATGATAATGACGAAATGTCGCCCTTCGCCCAGAGGTATGCGCTGTTATTCAGTTGGATAGTGTGATTGTCCCAGTCCATTATTTTATGACAAAAGATTGTTCAATATGAACCATTGGCTAGTTGCACGAGATGGCGTTAAGTACTTTCTGAAATACGCAGGGTTGCTTCAACATTAATGGTTTGCTTCTGTCACTTATCAGTCTATATCAGATACTGAGCAGATGACAGGTATATCATCCCGGATATGTGATTTTAGCTATCGCTGATATTCCCAGCCGACAATAATACAATTAAATGAATTTGCGATAGCACAAAGTGCAGGCGAGTGACTACAGGGTGCAGATACCCAAAGACCTGTGTGTGCGTCAGAACTGAAAATCCATAGCTGTGTACTGGATATCAGTCAGAGAGGAATGCTCAGTTAAGATTAACATAATTTATTTACATATGTCCTGTATGAATCACAAATTCAGCAACAGAATGCGGTGAGAGAAATGACTATACGCGAATGTCGCTCAGGAGCCCATGTTAAAGAGTCTCCGAGAACAATTCCACTCTTCCACCTACAGTATACACCCAAAGATCAAAGGAAAACCAAGTCATCAGTACAGAGGCCCAATGAGCAGGACACAGAAACATCAATAATCACAAGTGCTGTATGCTCGCACATCAGCTGTACCTTGCCTGACATAAGTTATAAAAACAAGCCCCCACACGCTTACACAAGACTGCACAATGGCTTCGGTAATGCTGACCATCTTGAGGTTTTCACAGAATCTTGCAGGAGTACCATAATAACAGGGTAAGATGACATCATGACTAAACAAAAGTCCCATATGACCCCAGCATATCAGCTTTGTAAACAGCCCTGTTTCCTCCTGCGGGGACTGACAGGGGCACACTTCTGTAAACACCCCACAGTGGTTGCGAGGTCTCTCACAACTGTTCATCTCTCTCCCTGTTCATCACTCACAGTCCCAAGGTTCTTGGGGAATTGGTCAAGGCGACTGTTCAGGAAGTGGAGCTTGACAGTTGACACTCATGTCGCACCCAAGACCACGAAAAGCCAACAGCATTCTAGTAATCAGAACTTCATAGCTATCAGCCCATTTGTGTTATTTTTGTGCAAATCTGGAGTCCAAAATTAACAGTAAAGATAAATTGATGTTTGTAAAAAAAAAAAAAAAAAAAAGCCTAACTAGTTTAAGGTTAGGGTAGATCTAAATAGCAATGGATGTCCTTTTTTTGCAAAAATCACGAGCCTCAAATTGCATGAAAACTAGAGCATTTTGAGGAAAGTGATTTCAGATTTGAAATCAGCATTGAAAAAAATTTGGAATAACCTGGAAAATCTTATGCAACGCAAAAGAATAAAATTCTGAGTCTTGAGATTCTTGTCATTTTTAAACTCTGCACTTCGAACAAATGAATCACTGATGGGTGACTTATACCCCTCAACACCCAGGATACACTCTCAAGCTCTCAGGGTGAACCACAGCGATGAATACGCAGAAAATGGTGTCATTTGTCCATGGCGCGTACATTACTGATCCAGCATCTTCACTGTAAAAGCTCACTTTGTTCCTCCTTATCAAATGCAGCGCTGCCAGAAATGTTGATGAGATCCCTGTGATCCAGGCCCAAAACACTGCTTTCTGCGAGCATACAGTTGTGTGTTTCAAATACGCCACCGATTAAAGGTATGTAAACACTATGTACATATTTTTCTTAGATTTTTTTAAACATGAATTTTAAGTCCTGCAAATAACCTCAAATGACACAATGCAAGATGTAAATGCTGAGAAATCAAAAAGAATCTGTAAATTTGGCACACTGACTCAGATTTTGGAGTTAATGAAAACATTTATATTCAGAAAAATAAATGGCCGAGCAATTTATTTCCATTTTCAAGCAGACAATGAAAAATCAAGATAGAATTGTAAAAATTGTACCTAAAAATTACGAAGAAGCAAATCACAAAATGGAAAGTATCTTGGGAGCTTTCAGAGTAGTGTTACATGTAAGCTTTGAAACCACATGACTGTTCCTAATGAAAAAAAAAAAAAAACCTTGAATCTGCTTTGCAGTTATCACAGTATCAGGTAGCCTCTTTGATTAATCCAATATTTTGACCTGTAGGGTAAACATGAAGCTATTAAAAATAAAAATAAATAAATGAATAGATAAATACAAACTTGGTTAATTATTCATATGAGAAGTGCAAAAATAGTTGAACTAGTACAGTATGGCATCCATTAATATTGTCACCCTTAGTAAATATAAACAAAAGTGGTGAAGAAAAAAATGGCTTTATTGTTTATGCTCTTGGTATTTAATTTTTAAAAAGTGAGTCTCAATTGGATTGTCCTCACTTAATACTTTGAGCAGCATCTTTTTGGTAAGATAAACGCTAGTACTGTAACAACACTTATGTGAATCCCTTTTGTGTCTGCTCCCTTCCAGCAGCTGGGATTGTCTCCTGCGAGAGGTTTATAACCTGCTTGCTTTTCACACCAGCTGTTATGCATTGTGTTCCCCCATTCCCTCCCGTGTCTGTTGGGGCATATATATTCTGTACTTTGAGAGTGCAAGTGGCTGGATTGTCACTTGCTATAGGCTCTTAAGCAAACGCACAGTATTTTCCTAGTAAGATTATCGTAGAAATTATTTGTAATCTTTAACCACTTTGCGCGGAAGCCAAAAATGGCTATTTATGCGTTACCCTATTTAAAGCTTTATAATTCAAGATTTGAGCTTCATAGACAGGGGTAATATGGCAGAACTCAGACAAGACACTGGCTGCATCTAAGTCCATCGATTTCAGTTTATTTTCATGATTTTGGTATAGAAAATGGGCTGCAAACATAAAAAATCACAATGAAAATTCTGAATTGAAATTATAAAAAAAAATAATACTAAGGATTGAAATATGGCTGAGGGTTAAAACAATACATTTCTGGGATCATAAACTCCTGGACCACGAGTATTCTTCATCTGAGCATTAAATCTTACACGCTTTGAAAGAGGAAGCGAAATAAGACAGCTCTCCAGGTGGCTTCACAAACACTCACAGCCCTCAAAATGGCGCAGCGTCAAATCAAAAGATAATCGTATTTTTAACACAAATCAAATTTTGACTCATGAAATTCAATATGAATTAATGCGTTTGTGGTTGAATTTAGCATGAGTTTATCAATGTAGGCGCAGCTGGACATCAATCATCACCAGTAACCTCGACAAACCAATAACATACCCTTTCTTCATGATAAAGTTCAGAGTTTTGCCCATTTTTCTGCAAAGTCGCACCAGCAAGCACACATACTCATTAAAGAAATTGCTTTATGTTCAGAACGTTCTCAGACAGAAAGCTGTTACACTGGCTGAATTCAAGCCAGAGTCAATGCTTGTTATTTGGGCAGGCTTAATATTTAATTTTATAATCTAATGATTTCACAGATTTCACACTGCTAGTCCAGTCTACAGATTGGCAGCATTGCTTAGTGCAGTATATTTTCATTTTGGCTGGCTTGAACAAAAGGTTATACCCTCAGCGCAGTTGTGGTTTTCAGTTGCTTGTGGCGACCTTCATGTTCTGGGTTTGTTCGTGTGACTAAACCCAATAAAATAAATAAATTAAGCACGCTCTGAAATAAGAAATTAGTTAATCCCAAATAATAATAATTAACAATGGCTTTGTGTCCTTTGGGGACTCGATAGGGCATTTGAAAGGACTCTGGTGATTGTGTCCCATTTAAATATAGAAAGCAGAAAAAAATTAAGTCTGCTGAGAAATTAGCTGGGGACTGATAAGGTCAATAATAACATTGGTACAGCTACTTGTTTGTTGCCAATATTTACAGCAGAGAGGTTGTCAGCTCTCTGCGGATTGCGGTTTTCCCCAGCTGGCCCAGCGGGGGTGGGCGCGGGGGGATGAGAAAATCGTCCCTGAGCCCTGAGAAATGCGACCCCTCCTACCCCGACCGCCCCAGCACCCGCTCAGTAACGGGAGGAGCCGAAATCCACAGTGTCATTGAGCCTCTTAGTCACAAGTAAGCGTCAAGGACATAACAGTGCATCACAGCTCGCGGAAAGGAGGGAGACCTGATAGGGAGGGAGTGATGGAGAGAGGGAGAGAAGATGTGGGGGGGATGGAGAAAGGCAAGATGGAAGGGAAAAGTGTCAGAGGGACAGATAGAGAGAAAGGCAGAGTGAGGAAAAAAGTGAGGATTTATTTTCACCGACATTTGAACTCTTTTTCATTAAAGATTTATTTGGCAATGGATAGCCCTCAATTAGTGGGTGGCCTCATAAATTACATTAATGGCCCTACAAGGGCGAGCAATAGGGATGGGGTTGGGGGGTTATTTTAGCATGAGATGGAAACGGAGTTTGGCCAGATTGGACTTCACGTTACAGAGGTAATTGATTGGGGTACAAAGAGAGCAAAAAAAGAGACAGTGAGCGACAAAACATTACGGTCAAGATCTCGAGTGAGCTGAGGCCCTGGCTGACAGTGTGCTTTTGAAAGATAAACAAAGTGGCAGCGGTGATAAAGCTGAACACTTACAATCACGTTACCTTTGCTCACACCTTCAAACTCTGGTTCTTTGAACAAACAGCTTCCAGTCGAGTGAACTGCCCTTTGGTCCCCTCCTGTCCCTGTCCCCAGTAAACAAACTCCCGGTCCATCTCCTGTTCCAGTGTGAGCTGCCACACTGTCAGTCAGCGCCACTTTGAGTCTAATCAAAACTGGCCCCTTCATAATATGAGATGAAGGCTGTCAACTCATATCATCCGAACACGCAGCTTAATCACCACCTCCATCATCACCACCATCATCATCGTCATCATCATCACTTCCATCTCCACCGTCATCACAACCATCATCATCATCATCATCACAACCATCATCATCATCATCATCATCACTTCCATCTCCACCGTCATCACAACCATCATCGTCATCATGCGTGCCCCGTCTAAAAGCCTATCAGCTCTGGACACTGTATACCACAGTGCACTGAGGTTTTTCACTGGCTGTGGTCGCCTTACACATCATTGTCAACTTTATGCCCAGTCTGGCTGGCCATCTCTGAGCGCTCGGAGAGAAACACATTGGATGCTTATAATCTATAAGGCACTCCTCGGTCTGGTCCTTCTTATTTATGTTCACTCCTCCGAAGAGCAGAAAGCCGTTATGCCTTACGGTGCAGTGACTTCTTTTTATTTGAATATTCCACGAGTTCGGACTGAACTGGGTAAAAAGCATTCAGTTTTGCTGCCCGTCCTCTTGGAACAATCTTCAGGCCGATCTAAAAATGTCTGAACTTGTTTCTTTTAATGTCTTCCGTCGTCTCCTAAAAAGATCAACAGGAAAAATCGTCTGGACAGTGCCTCTGCTTTTAATTATTTCTGTCACCACGACCCCTTTGCACTTTGCTGTAACTATATTCAACTGTGCTCCATTTATTTTAATGTATTTGTATATTAATTTATTTTATTGTATTTTACGAATGCTCTCTACGATGTGTGCTGCTGCCTTCTTGGCCAGGTCACCCTTGAAAATGAGATCACGATCTCAACGGGATTTTACCTGGTTAAATAAAGGTTAAATAAATAAAAATAAAATAAAATCATCATCATCATCACAACCATCATCATCATCATCACTTCCATCTCCACCGTCATCACAACCATCATCATCATCATCTTCACTTCCATCATCATCATCATCATCACAACCATCATCATCATCATCATCATCATCTTCACTTCCATCATCATCATCTTCATCACAACCATCATCATCATCATCATCATCTTCACTTCCATCATCATCATCTTCATCATCTTCACTTCCATCATCATCATCTTCATCATCTTCTCTTCCATCATCATCGTCATCATCATCATCACCACCATTAAAATCTCCCCATCTTTTCATTCTTTTTCTTCCTCTTCTCCTCGCTCTCCTTGATATTTTCTTCAGCAGACTGGTATGTCCGCTCTGGAGCTCTCCGAACACTCAGCAGAGTGACACAGAACAGACTGGTATGTCCGCTCTGGAGCTCTCCGAACACTCAGCAGGGTGAGACAGAACAGACTGGTATGTCCGCTCTGGAGCTCTCCGAACACTCAGCAGGGTGAGACAGAACAGACTGGTATGTCCGCTCTGGAGCTCTCTGAACACTCAGCAGGGTGAGACAGAACAGACTGGTATGTCCGCTCTGGAGCTCTCCGAACACTCAGCAGGGTGAGACAGAACAGACTGATATGTCCGCTCTGGAGCTCTCTCTGAACACTCAGCAGGGTGAGACAGAACAGACTGGTATGTCCGCTCTGGAGCTCTCTGAACACTCAGCAGGGTGAGACAGAACAGACTGGTATGTCCGCTCTGGAGCTCTCCGAACACTCAGCAGGGTGAGACAGAACAGACTGGTATGTCCGCTCTGGAGCTCTCCGAACACTCAGCAGGGTGAGACAGAACAGACTGGTATGTCCGCTCTGGAGCTCTCCGAACACTCAGCAGGGTGAGACAGAACAGACTGGTATGTCCATTCTGGAGCTCTCCGAACACTCAGCAGGGTGAAACAGACCAGACTGGTATGTCCGTTCTGGAGCTCTCCGAACACTCAGCAGGGTGAAACAGACCAGACTGGTATGTCCGCTCTGGAGCTCTCCGAACACTCAGCAGGGTGAGACAGAACAGACTGGTATGTCCGCTCTGGAGCTCTCCGAACACTTAGCAGGGTGAGACAGAACAGACTGGTATGTCCGCTCTGGAGCTCTCCGAACACTCAGCAGGGTGAGACAGAACAGACTGGTATGTCCGCTCTGGAGCTCTCCGAACACTCAGCAGGGTGAAACAGAACAGACTGGTATGTCCGCTCTGGAGCTCTCCGAACACTCAGCAGGGTGAAACAGACCAGACTGGTATGTCCGCTCTGGAGCTCTCCGAACACTCAGCAGGGTGAGACAGAACAGACTGGTATGTCCGCTCTGGAGCTCTCCGAACACTCAGCAGGGTGAGACAGAACAGACTGGTATGTCCGTTCTGGAGCTCTCCGAACACTCAGCAGGGTGAAACAGACCAGACTGGTATGTCCGCTCTGGAGCTCTCCGAACACTCAAACAGACCAGGGTGAAACAGACCAGACTGGGGTGTCCGAACTCTGGAGTCTCTCCTCCCGAACACTCAGCAGGGTGAGACAGAACAGACTGGTATGTCCGCTCTGGAGCTCTCCTGAACACTCAGCAGGGTGAGACAGAACAGACTGGTATGTCCGTTCTGGAGCTCTCCGAACACTCAGCAGGGTGAAACAGACCAGACTGGTATGTCCGCTCTGGAGCTCTCCGAACACTCAGCAGGGTGAGACAGAACAGACTGGTATGTCCGCTCTGGAGCTCTCCGAACACTCAGCAGGGTGAAACAGACCAGACTGGTATGTCCGCTCTGGAGCTCTCCGAACACTCAGCAGGGTGAAACAGACCAGACTGGTATGTCCGCTCTGGAGCTCTCCGAACACTCAGCAGGGTGACACAGTGTCTGAAACGGTGTCTGGCAGAGCTGCAGACAGTGACACAGACTGGGGGATGTGGAATTCGCCCTGAGCGCTCGGCTGTCTGGCTGATTTTGATATTGGCTGAATTATGTATGGCTCTGTCATCTGATAAGCCCTGGATCGATATCTGCAGGTGCCTTTTTTCTGTGGAGTGGTCATCTTGGCACGAGATAGTGCAGAGAAATGGAATCGTTCCCTCTCCTTCTCTCTCACTCTCACTCGCTCTCAGATTTTTTTCATGGGTCACATTATTGCCCTCTCCCTCTCTTGCCTTTCTGTTTCATTTTCTGTCCTCTCTTAATTCAATTAAATTTGCTTTTGCTTGATGGGACCACATATCACTCACTGCAGTCAAGGCAACTGTTCACATACAGCCACAGCAGGATGAACAACCTCTATATTAGAAGTACCAATGTACAGTATTGTGCCAAAAACTAAAGCATCCGAGATCATAAATACATTTTGTCACAAATAAATTTTGTTTTCCATACAAACGCTTCAATAGAAAACGGTAGATTTGAGATTTATATTTCATTTTCTAAAAAAATGTATAGGACAGAATATTTTGCATTAACAGCAGCTAAAAAGGTAACTGGTAAACTGCTGTTTTTTGTGCTGTTAGATCTTTCATAGAGCAAACTAAGCATTTTGTTATTAATCACTAATATCTTACATGCACTGTCTCTTTATTTATTTATTTGTTTATTTTTTTCCCTTTTTTGTTTTGTGTCGTGTCTTTGTGATCTAGTTGGAATTGTATCTTGTGTGAAATAAAAATGTGAAAAAAAAGAGAGAAGGAAAATTTTTGAATTGAATATTTGTGGCATAAGTCCCCACGATGAGCCTAGCTCTTTGGGCAAATGTAAAAATACTAAAATATGGTTTATATCAAAAAGGTAACTGATGGTCTAATTATCTTTGAAGCTGTCTTGGATTACCAGTGGAAGCAAAAGCAAGCAAGACAGCGAGTTTGGGAATTATTCAATATATTTGTGATAACCGATCAGTCCATTTTCTTCTCGGCAGGACAGTGCACATCATAGCGTCGATGGGGCGGTAAAGGCGAAGGGTGTCACACCAAATATCAATTAGATTTTTCTTTAGTTGTTTTTGTTTTGTTTTAATATTACATTTTATTATTTTTGAAAGTATCTTTACTTTAGTGACTTTTTAGTAAATTTTGCTGTAGCTTTGGGGCACATATATGCTGGCTGCATGATTGTTTATATTACCGTAGCACCAAAAAACCGCACGAGTTGTAATGTATGTATTGTCCATATCACTTCCTGCCACTTGTCCTCTCTCCAGCACCCTCCCTCCTCCCTTCTATTTTTGCTTCCTCTTTCTCGCCATGAAGAGAGCAAACTTTTCAATGCTATTGTATAACCTTGACTTCTCTAAGTGACCTCCCTCGCTTCCCTGGCTGACATGAGGTAATGGAACACTCTGTCCGTCATACTGACAGACAGCTGACACATGAAATTAAGTCCGAGAATGCCTCATCGTCATTCTTACAGCAAATCTCCACTTCCCTCATCATGACCAATCTGTCTGTCCCGGAGTAACAACTATACGAAGATTGCAGCCTCAAGGCCTGCACAGCACACTACTAGCAGGGCTCAACAGCATCACGTTTGTGTTACATGTATATCTGTTTATGTTTTTCTGAAAAGGCCCTGAGTAGGTTCCAGAATATTTTTTTTTAGGCCAGAACCCAGATGCCTCATATACCTAAATGACCAATGATGGACTTCAAGACCTTCATAATAGAATAAAGCAGGGATCATCGACTCCCGGTTCTTGAGGCTGAGAACTGCTGCTTTCCTGCTCCCTCTCTGGCAGATCAGAAGCACTAATTGTTCAATTAATTTGCTGGTTAATGGGGCTGGATGGAAAAGCAGGGCTGGAATTGGATTTGAGGGCCAGAATTGATGATCGTCGGAATAAAGCTTTGGGATATATATCGTAAAAAATAACCCGCACCCTCATTGGCCCTGTTTTGGATAAAACTGGAGACACTTGCTGTAGTTTGTATTCACATCCACATTTTTATAATTCCTAATTTTCCAGAAAATTCCCTAAAAGTAAATCTCATCTTGTGGATATTTACACAGTGCATTGATTTGTGGTGCTACATTAAATTAACTTGCAGACATTTCTGTATCCTGGGCTGAAGGTCACCACAGTGCAGCTGAGTTTGGATATTGTGTTTCTTTAGATTTGAATAATTTAAAAATCCCATTTTGCTTTCTCCCTGCACCCCTGCCCCCAGAGACTTTCCGACCCATTATAAGGCAGCCTGTGGATTTTCAGTCAGGCCTGATGGGAGGCGCAAATCAGTGAAACGGCAAGCTGTCATGAATAAGTTTACTCATCACAGACACACACACAAAGGTACACACACACAAATACACGCATGCGCGCTTGCACACACACACACACGCACGCACTCATGCCAGCATTAACACAATACATACTCATACACACACACCCAATATGCTCAAGTATGCGTACATGCATGCATATAAAAACAAGTGTACACGCGCTCACCCGCACATTCACACTCAATAACAGGAACACATACACGCAGCCAATATACACAGATGTGCATCCACAAATACGCTCAAGCCCAGCACCCACAGCCAGCAGCCACTATTCAATCTGCTCCAGCTAAGCAGGTGTGGGCTTGGTCAGTACTTGGATGGGAGACCACCTGGGAAAACCAAGTTGCTGCTGGAAGAGGTGTTGGTGGCCAGTAGGTTGCGATCTTCCCTCTGGTGGAATAATCCCTAATGCCCCAGTGCAGTGAGGGGGACACTGTACTGAAGGAGACGCTGTCTTTCGGATGAGACATTAAACTGAGGTCCTGACTCACTGTGGTCATTAAAGGTCCTATGACACTCATCGATAAGAGTAAGGGGTTCCCTGGTGTCATGGCTAAAGTCTGAACCTGGCTCTTTCGACCTACCGTCTAATCATCCCCTGATCTAATTGGCTGTGCAAACCTGATCTAATTGTCCTTCTTGCAGTTGTTGATGCAAACTACCTCTTTCGGGTGATAGATGTTGGTGGATATGGTCGGAGCAGTGATGGTGGCATCTTTTCCAACTCCAGACTTGGTAAAGCCCTCATGCAAGGCACTCTGGACCTCCCTGAGGATGCGGAGATCCCTGGAGCTGAGCATCGTGGGAAGCTGCCACACGTCCTCGTTGGAGATGAGGCTTTGCTGCTGCGCTGTTATCTGATGCGCCCCTTCCCTGGGTCTAGCCTTGCGCAGGAGAAGAGGATATTCAACTACCGCCTCAGCCGTGCTCACTTGACAGTCGAATGCAGCTTTGGGATCCTCACCAGCCAATGGCATATGTACCAGCGTTCCATCGAACTCAACCCAGAGAGAGTAGAGCAGTTGGTGAAGGCTACTTGTGTCCTCCACAATCTCATGAGGCTCACCCCTACAGAGCATGACAGAGAGACACCATAGCTACCAAGTCAAGCTGCAGCTCTAAGGTGCATTGGAGGGATGGCAAGCAGCAATGGCACCTAGGCCGCCCTTAGAGTCAGGGAAGCCTTCAAATCATACTTCACTGAGGAGGGTTCTGTTCCATGGCAACATCAAGTTGTGTAAACCTGCCTGTGGAAACCAAAGGCTCTTTTAAGAGCCATGCACCTCACTGAAAGGTAAATATCCCAAAGCAATGCTGTTCTTAGGTGACTTTGTTTCACTATTAAAAGCAAAGCATAAGCAAAAGTCATTTATTTTTCCAAAACTGATATCAAATTCAGTAAATAATTCATTACTTAAAATTGATTTGTATTCATGTTTTCATAGTTTCATAGTTTAATGTTTGATAGTGTCAAAAGCCTTGAAAAAGTCAATGAACAGTATAAAACTTTCATCGGGTATTAGATTATTGTAATCTACCATATCTAATATCAAATAAATATTATTACTAATATGTCTCTTTTGCATAAAGCCAGATTGTGCTTCAGCTATTATTTGATTTAGCCCTTGTTTTACTCTCTTAGCAAAAATCAAAGCAAAAACTTTACTGTCATTGTTGAGTAAACTGATAAGTCTCCAATTTTCTATATGTAATCTATTTTTGTTTGGTTTTGGAATTAATGTAATTACCCCTTGTTTCCACGTAGTAGGAAGCTCATCTTTTTGAATAGATTGTTTTAACATTGCTAATAAGAAGGGCGCAAGTTTCGAGGAGAAGATTTTGTAAAATTCTCCTGGTAGACCATCATTACCCAGAGATTTGTTATCTTTAAGACATTTAATACATTCAACAATTTCAGGTAATAAAATTTCCTGTTCACAAAAGTCTCTAAACTCATCATTTATCTTATTAGTGTCAGCAGAAATTTTGTCTGAAAAGGGCTCAATATGAGATGGTGGGAGAACAGAAGAGTATAAATTTTGATAAAATTGAACTACATGTTGAGAGATTACTTTAGACTCTTCAGATACTATGCCACTGACCATCTTACTTTCCATACTTATTGTTGTAAATTCAGCATTTCTTTTTTCTAATCCAAAAAAATATTTTGTATTTTTCTCACCTTGTTCAAGCCATTTACGTCTCGATCTGATAAAAGCACCCCTGGTTTTCTCCTCATAAATACTGTCTAATTTACTTTGCAACAGATTCATGTTTAGGACATCCTGGTTAGTCAAAGTATCACCATCTTTCATGTGCAAATCTAAAATTGCTTCGATAATCTCAAATTCTTTCTTTTTTTTTAAAATTTGCTAGTAATTAACCTTTTATAATAGCAACTTTTTGAATTTTGTATTTCATTAATTCCCAATAGTATCCATAATCAATAGTACAGGCTTGCTTCCAATGTTTATCTCTAATATTGTCAATTTCCAATTTGTGGTCTGAATTTTTTTAATAAAGAATTATTAAGTTTCCAATTTATTTATTTATTTGATACCAAGGTGAACAGGTATAAATACCAGAGGGGAACCCTCAGGGCCTTCTACGCCTTCAGAGAAGGCCCAAAAAAATCTGGACCAAAAAATAGGAGTCTTAAATAAAAAATATATTGTTTTTAAAATTTCTATCTCATTGAATTTAATACAATACATTTAATACATTTTCTCTCATCTATGTTTCAAGTTAAGCTTACTGTCAAGTTCACATCAGCAATGAAAGGGTTACTGTCCTAAGAACATGTTATCCAATCAGAATCGCCCATCTCTCTCAAGACCCGGTTGGCTGGCTCATTAATTGGTTAGGATTTCATGAATCCGGGGGAAGGCCAAGCTATGCATAAAGCTGTGTCTTGGTTTGGAGAGTGAGGGGCAAATTGACCAATCACGGTTTGATTTTAAGTGGGCAGGACAAAAACAAATGATTTTTAGGCCTTCATGAAGTCCGAACCACAGAGATATGTGGTCCAAACATCGTAATCTGTGAGGTGAGAGACAGAGTCAAATCATGGCGGAAGACAAGAGTGACGTTGTGGCTAGCTTGATACCATCGCCTTTTTCAAGGTGGCCTTTCACGAAAAACTTCAAATAATAAAAAATGGAAGACCAACTCCAGAACTGGAATTAAAAGAAAAGGTTGAGAAAGCGGAAAGGCATTTCAAGACGGAAAATTATCAGCGCTATCCGCGGACAACGGGCTGTAAGGAAACACCAGAGGTGTATAAAGTACTCAAAAAAAAAAAAAAAAAAGAAGTAGAAGACCATAACTGAAAGTTACTTTGGTAAACGTTGAAGTCACCCATAAGCAAGTTACCTGAGTAAAAGTCTTGAGGTAGCGCACATTAAATGTACTTAAGTACCAAAAGTATCTTGTGAAAAAATATACTTAAGTATCAAAAGTGCAAGTACAAGTACAAAGTATTTGTCATAGTACGCATAGAAAGAAGCAAAACAACAACACATTGTCCTCTCCTTGTTCTCTTTAATCAATTTTCAGGTGAATGAAAGTATTCAAAAAACAAACAGGCAGTCTCTGCTTTATATACTTCTTCCTCTTCCTCTTTGAGTTTACTGGTGGTTTAAAATACCACAATAATTGACATAATTAATTGTAGAATGACACAGGATCAATACCATGTCGAATTTTTGCTTCAGAAAACTGATTTTTCTTTACTACTAATTCAGATACCATGGACTCACTGTAGCTGAAGTGGTTGCTGCTTCAGGACAACAATTGTTTCTCTAGCAAGAGATATTTTTTTAAACCGCTAGATAGATAATATGGGCAAGTATATTGAGCAGTTTGCACATCAGGCATAGCCGAGGAGTTAAATTCAGGCAATTCCTGAAATACAGGGATTGGAGTGAACTCGTCCGTATTCTAAATCGTATTCCAGCTCGGGCTTGCTTGTGAATATTCAATAACTGATCCGAGAGTGCCATCTAGTTATAGAATATTGTAACTGCGTGCATAAATTTGCAGCTCCATGTCCGCTGGCTGCACAAAGATACCCTGCCGAGCACCGTTGTTCTTCTCAAACACGCCAAATCCAGATAATCCTTAAATGATGAATTACATTCATATTTTAATTTGTAACGAAGTGGCCAGTGTCAAAGTAACGAAGTAAAAGTATACTTTTTATGTTTTAAATGTAGTAGAGTAAAAGTCCTGGTTAAAAAAACCTGAAGTAAAGTACAAATTCTCAAAATAACTAAACCCTTTCAATTCATCGTATTGTTGCTTTTTTTCCCGTGATGACGTCTTTTCTCGGCGGTGATGGCTGAGGCGAAGGCGCAGTTGTAGGGCTCACGGTTCGCCACTGATAAATACCCAATAACAGACCTGAAAACACAGATCAAAAATATTAACCAATAATAAAATAAAAACATATATATACAACCCCAATTCCGAAATAGTTTAGACAAAGTGTAAATTGTGAATAAAATCAAAATGCTATGACTTTCAGATCACATGAGCCAATATGTTATTAACAATAGAACATAGATAACATTTCAAATGTTGAAACTGCGACATTTTACATTTTTATCCACAAAATGAGCTTAAATTCAAATTTTCTGGCTGCAACAGGTCTCAAAAAGTTGGGACACAGGCAAAAAAGGGCTGAAAAAGCAATTAATATATAAGAGAATCAGCTGAAAGAACATTTAGCAAGTAATGAAGTTAACTGGCATCAGGTGTGTAACATGATTGGCTATAAAAGGGATGTCTTAGAGAGGCTGAGTCTCTCAGAAGTCAAGATGGCCAGAGGCTCTTCAACCTGTGAAGATTTGCATAAAAAAATTGTGGAATACTTTAAAAACAATGTTCCTCAACGTCAAATTGCAAAGGCTTCAAAGGTCTCATCATCGACAGTGCATAACATCATGAAAAGATTCAGAGAAACTGGAAAAATCTCTGTGCGTAAGGGACAAGGCCGAAGACCTTTACTGGATGCCCGCGATCTTCGGGCCCTCAGACGCCACTGCATCACTCACTGGCATGATTCTGTCATTGACATTACTAAATGGGCCCAGGAATACTTCAAGAAACCACTGTCTGTAAACACAGTCCGCCGTTCCATCCACAGATGCCACCTAAAACTCTATCATGCAAAAAGGAAACCATTGTTGAGCATGATCCAGAAGCGCCAGCGTGTTCTGTGGGCCAAGGCTCGTTTAACATGGATTGTAGCAAAGTGTCCTGTGGTCAGACGAGTCTAAATTTGACATTCTTGTTGGAAATCATGGGCGTCATGTCCTCTGGGCGAAAGAGGAAAAAGACCCCCCCTCCTGTTATCAGTGTTCAGTTCAAAAGCCAACATCTCTGATGGTATGGGGATGCATTAGTGTATATGGTGTGGGACACTTGCATGTTTTAAAAAGCACCATGAATGCTGAAAGGTATATAAAGGTTTTAGAGCAACATATGCTCCCCTCCAGATGACATCTATTCCAGAGAAGGCCTTGTGTATTTCAGCTGGACAATGCAAAACCACATACTGCAGCTATTACAACAGCATGGCTTTGTAGTAGAAGAGTCCGTGTGCTGAACTGGCCTGCCTGCAGCCCTGATCTTTCACCGATTGAGAACATTTGGCGCATAATTAAACGCAGCTGGAAGCCTGTATTAAACAAGAGTGGGATCAAATTCCAATGGCTAAACTCAAGAAACTTGTCTCCTCAATACCCAGACGCCTCCGCTCTGTGTTAAAAAGAAGAGGAGATGCTACACCATAGTAAACAGGCCCCTGTCCCAACGTTTTTGTGACCTGTAGCAGCCATCAAATTTGAAATGAGCTCATTTTGTGGATAAAATTGTAAAATTTCTGTTTCAACATTTGCTACGTTATCTCTGTTCTATTGTGAATAAAATACTGGCTGGTGTGATTTGAAAGTCATTGTGTTTCGATTTTATTCACAATTTACACTTCGTCCCAACTATTTCGGAATTGGGGTTGTACATATACACACATATACATATATATATATATATATATATATATATATATACAGTGCTTGACAAAAGTCTTGTCACTTATCCAAGTTGTAGGAACAACAAATAATAACCTGACTTGTAGTTGATCAATTGGAATCAAAAATGGCTTATATGAAAGGCAAAGCCCTCTAGATTATGCGAAATATACCAAAATAGAGTTTTGTGTCATTGATTGAGTTTTATAATTTAATTTGTACAGAAAGGTCAGATTTTGCTTGGACAAAAGTCTTGTCACATTGAAAAAAAAAAAATGGAAATTATACATACACTTTATTTCGAATACACAAATATGCCACTATAATATCAGAAGATAAAGCCATGGTGCCTTGGAAAAAAAAAATTAATATTGCGTATGACTCCCATGAGCTTGGAGGACTGCATCCATACGTCTTGGCAATGACTGAGATAACTTGATGATGAAATCATCTGGAATGGCATAGAAAGCAGTCTTGCAGGACTCCCAGAGTTCATCAAGATTCTATGGTTTCATCTTCCAAGCCTCCTCCTTCATCTTACCCCTGAAATGCTCAATAATGTTCATGTCAGGTGACTGGGTTGGCCAATCCTGGAGTACCTTCACCTTCTTCGCTTTCAGGAACTGTGACATGGAGGCAGAAGAATGAAAAGGAGCAGCAGTATAAGTAGGGCAGCAAGAACTTGATATTTCAGGCTGTTGATGTTGCCATCCACTCTGCAGATCTTTCTCACACCCCCATGCTGGATGTAACAACAAACCATGATTTTTCCTCCACCAAACATGATTGTTTTCTGGGAGAATCTTGGGTCCATGAGGGTTCCAACAGGTCTTGTACGGCGACTGGCATGCAGTTCAATGGATGATTCACCAGAAAAATAAACTTTCAGCCACTTTTCCAGTATCAATCCTTTCTGCGAGCTGTGGGCCTTGGCAAATGCAATGCAGGTTTTTTGTTTTCTGTTTAATGCAGACTTCAGTGTACTAATTTGGCTATGAAAACCACTTTGAGAGAGAATTTGACAAACTCTTCTTGTAGATACCGGGATTTTTGGTGACATTTCCTCATGTAGCTTCGCTGTAGTTGAAGAAGGGCTAGCCTTGTACAGTTGAAGCAACAAATGGTCCTTTCAAACAGTTGTCATACCGGGGTCTGTCTAACCTGTGCTTGCCATGAACGTCACCAGTTTCTTCAAATCTTTTTCTCATCCCCTCCACTTGACATTTGGATACATTAAAGATGTCTGCCACCTCAGCAGCAGACTCAGTCTTCAGGCTCTTGATGATCAGCACTTTGGTCTGTGGTTGAATCTTTGGTTTGTTGTCAGAGGTCTAGTCGCACCTCATATGAAAGTCTGGTGTGCTGGGGTTATTTCTATACGCATCTGGGAATATGTTAATTACAGTATTTGTCATAGGTTAAACTCTAATCTGCGATTTGTTGCATCATCTGAAGAGACGACAAGACTTTTGTCCTAGCAAAAACAGATGTTATGGGCTTAGCCAAGCTGTGAACATCAGAACACTTTTTGACGGTTTCATTTTGCACCAAATTATTAATGTGAAAGCCCTTGACATTAAAATGGACCATTTATTGTAACAATTGATTGGTTAGAAATAAAGTTATATGCTATTTTTAGTTACTATGTCCTTATGCGACAAGACTTTTGTCAGGCACTGTATATATACATACACATACGATATGATAAAAAACGTTCCTCAACATCATGTGACATGTGACATAATGCACACAATAGAATACGTGCCAAATATGCAGAAAATAATACAATAGCTAAAATAAACATTTACTACTTAGAAGACATTTGATAAATGATAAATGAACAACAAAATTAATATAAGAAACAAGCTAATTTTCATCTAAAACACATTCTGTTGGCTGTTATGTCACAAGAAGATTCCGTTCAAAACTGATCGCACAGGTCAAGTGTTCTTGGTAGATAAGAGAATTTTCTGATGTTGACAGGGCACTTTGGAATGTAAAATAAAACAGGATTTCTTAAAACACGAGCAGGAACATAAAATGGTATTTGAGATAAAAGTGCAGGACAGTCAAAACAATTATTAATAACACCATGTAGAAATGTAAGATCAAGAAATCTTCTACGTGACTCGAGGGAAGGTAAGTTATAGGTAGAACATGCATTAGCATAGCCAACCTGCTTAAAATCTATTTCACTCTAAAAACAAAGGTATTTGATAAAACTGACCTGGATATCCTCAATTTTTTTCTGAAGCTGTTTTGTATTTGGTGACCACACTTGGGAACAATATTCTCACTTACTTCTTACATGGGATATATACAATGTTCATAAAGATTCAACAGACTGGAATTCTTTACATGATCTTTTGATTAAACCTAACCCGCGATAGGACTGTGAACATACGTTATTCACATGATTTGTGAAACTTAAGGCAGCAAACAAAGTTATACCAAGATCTTTAATTTCTGTCACTCTTCGAAGGGAGTGACCATTGAGTTGATAATCATATTGCACTGTGTTCCTCTTGGTGGAAAAAGAAATAACCAGTGTGTTAATTATATTAACTAGCAGTTTCCAGGTAACACACCATATATAAAAGCTATCAAGGTCATTCTGAAGGAAAACCCAATCTTGCAACGTGATTATCTCCCTTGACAGCTTAGTATTGTCCACATAAATTAAAGGTACAGAATATGTTAAAACGTCACATACATCATTGACATAAATATCAAAAAGGGCCTATTATGGACCCCTGGGGCACACCAGAGGGTACATAACTAGATGGAGAGCAGCAGCCACTGATAACTACTTTCTGTGTCCTGTTTGTCAAGTAAGACTGTACAAGATTCAGCAGACTGCCACCGATATCGTATGACTTCAATTTGTGAATCAGAAATCTATGATTGATAGTGTCAAAGGCTTTTGAAAGTCTATATATATACAGTCCAACTGTTTCTTGTCGTCGATGGTACGAGATACAGTATCCACATGGGTTAAAAGCTTGGTGGCTGTAGAGCGCCCTGGATAAAAACCATGCTGATGTTCAGAAATAAAAGGTCTAACATGATTTAAAAAGTGTTTATGTACGATCTTTTCCATTACTTTAGAAAACAGAGGTAAAAGCGCTACTGAATGATCATTTTCAACATTTGATTTATCCCCATTTTTAAATATGGGAACAATAGATGCCTGCTTGAAAAAAGTGGGGAAAACACCAGAGTCAACAGATTTCTAGAAAATGATTGATAATGGTAATGCCAGTTCATTAGCATATTCACGGAGAACTATTCCAGATATTATCAGGACCGCACAATTTGCGGGGATCTATTGACAGAAGAATCTCCTGGACATCAAACAAATTTGTCTGTAGCAATGAGATCAAGTAATTAGTGATATGTTTAACTTCTGGAATAGGATCTGTAGGATTGTCTGAAACATACACAGTCTTAAAATACTCATTAAACAGTTCTGTGATTTCAGAGGGTGTATTGGCAGTCCTGTCTCCATAAGTCACAGTGCTGGGAATCGATGTCTGTTTGTATTTTGTTTTGATAAACGACCAAAACTGTTTACTGTCATTACGAACGCTGTCCTCAATTTCGGCCACGTATTCCGCGTATTTACAATCACGTAAGGCCTAAAATGTTGTTCTCGCTTGGGAAAAGGCATAACAGTCGTTGGGATTATTAGGCCGTTTGCATTGACGTCTGGCGCGTTCCTTTTCCTTCGCGGCACAGATCAGGTCACTGTCATACCAATTGGGAAATGTCTTGTTCTTTATTTTCACAACCGGAACAGATTCACGAATAGCACTGTATAAATAGTCGTAGAAGAATTCGACATATTCATCCACATCAGCAATATATTATAGACTCAACCACGGATATCTAGACAATAGATTTCTCAAATGATCAAAATCAGCTTTACCGTAATTAAATACAGTTTTGTTTGGATTCACGACCAGAACTGGCATAAGTATGTGAAAGTCAATCGCCAATGCGGCGTGGTGAGAGAACACCGCGTTCCCAGCTAGACACAAATAAGAAAAAGAAAAGTTAGTCAGCAGGAGATCAAGAACATTTCCTTTGTGCATGGGATAATAGTTCTGTTGTTTCAAATTAAACTCGGCTGTTATGTCCAGAAATCGTTGTGAATGACAACTCGTCCACGCTGTGGGTCGAGCACCACCATCGGCCGAATAGTCCCATTTCCGGTCTCGGAGATTGAAATCCCTGTAAATTAAAAACAGATCCTTGCTTTCACAAGCAAGGCACACTTTCTGCAGTGAATCATGAAAGTCGTTTAGACATGTTTCAATTCTATCTGGTGGCATATAAACACTGCACACAAACAATTTTCCTGTCCCGTCCAATAGCCGGTACTGTATTTCTCCAAACAAACATTCTTCAAATCAAGCTTAATGAAGATCCCTTTATGATCTGTTAATATGGCTGGTTCTATCAGGACATCTAAAACCATAGTAACAAGATCATTGGAAATGAGCCACAGATCAATACGAGACTGTAAGGTGATATTCTTGTTACACCAAGTATACATTTTTTTTTTTTTGGGTTTTTCTCCCTCCAAATATCTACTAAGTCAATTCTTGAGCATGTCTTTTTCAGTTCACAGACATCGGTTGTATTCTTTGGAGGCCATCGATCTATATTTTCATCAAAAACAGTATTAAAATCACCCCCCCATATTATACTGGACAAATGAAGTTAGGGATCACCCCAAATTTTGAATTTGAAATATGTGATAGTTTGTATTTTTTTCCATATCATATTTTAATATTGAAAAGTTGGGTGATCCCTAACTTTCTTTGTCCAGTATACTTTGGCTGATGGGTAAAATGAGTACAAATGACATATTTTTGACTCAATTTCTTGAAACAGTGCTATATTGATGATCTTATTATTGGTGGCATAAAAATTAATCAGAATAAATTGACTTTGATTTATATCCACAACTAAAATGATCCATCTTCCAGAAGTATCTTTCTCGTGGTACAATATCTGACCTCTACATTTATCATTTAAAATGGCGACCCCTGCTGATCGATTCTTGTCATTAGAAAACCACATCTCACTACCCCACTGACTTTCCAAAAAGACTCGTCAGTTGAACATGCATGAGTTTCCTGTATAAAATAAAAATCGGCACCTTTTCCTTTACAA
Source organism: Gymnothorax javanicus (assembly GCA_029692085.1). Classification (NCBI taxonomy): domain Eukaryota; kingdom Metazoa; phylum Chordata; class Actinopteri; order Anguilliformes; family Muraenidae; genus Gymnothorax; species Gymnothorax javanicus. The sequence goes on from CM056197.1 coordinate 152,692,486, forward strand.
TATAAAAAAAGAGCTTTTCTTTTAAGTAAGTCTCGTAATGCCCTGGCATTAACAGAAAACACAGAAAGAGACATTAGAACAAATAATAGAAGAAAAAAAGAAAAAATATGTTTTGTATTGACTAAACTTAACCTTTTTCAAAAGGCTATAGGATTATCGCATATTAAACAAATATTCTAAACCACTGCACAGCATACCTTGTACAACCCCACTTCCGAAATAGTTGGGATGAAGTGTAAATTGTGAATAAAATCAAAATGCAATGACTTTCAGATCACGAGCCAATATTTAATGTTAATTTTGCTTTCCTTTCTGCAGCATTTCTTTGCTATGCAGTTTGAACCTGTTTTCAGGTAGAGGTATGGAAAAAGATCATGTCTTGCACGTTTGTGAAAATCATTTTTTTTTAAATGTATGTATGACCCCTAATGCAAGCTGGAGTTCAGCCAAATCTTAGCTCACTAATGAATGATTTGAAGACAATGATACAGTGGCTAATTATGGGCAGATTACCTTCTAGCTAATTGACAAAACTCCTTTGCTGGTGGGAATATGCAGCAAGTACTCTAATGAAGCGTGGTTTTCGCATTTTAATGACATCCCTTAAGAGTTCATCAATGTGCACGTTTATCCTTGGAAGGAGATAAAATGTTTCAAAACACGGCCAGTTGAACAACAATCCATGCGGCAATTTCTTTCTTGCTAGCAAGGTAAATTCCAAGGTAAATTACAACGGCCGAGGTTGAGCATCAAAGGTTTGAAATTGTGTGAAATTCTTTACAAAAATTTAATTTTTAGCAGCTAGCGATAGTGCACTGGCACAGAGCAGCATGCCATTGCCTTCCCAGGAAGGGCACCACTTGTGACGGGGAGTGATTCTTTGTTCCTGGAACAGGCACGGCCATTTTTGCATGCATTTTCATAAATCATGAAGATTATTGCAAGTATTTGATGACCACGGAGCTCAGGTTGGTAAACAGGTTGAACGTTTTTCTCCTGGAAACTTTTTTAGAGCTGTGAATTGCATGAAAATCTGGAGTAGAGCTGCGTTTCAAGGACCGTGTAATTTGATAGTTATTTTGTGTACTACTCTACAACCCCTGGCAAAAAATGATGGAATCACCACATATAGAGGATGTTCATCCAGCTTTTTTACATCATTGCAAATAAACCAATCACAGAATTGATGCAAAAAGTTTTTTTATTAGCTGAATATTCAGGCTTCATGGAATACACCTCAAACAAATTTGATTAAATTATTTTAATTAATGCCATGTTTTTTTCTCAATCAAGTAGAGAAATAAAATATGGAATCCCGCAATGTTGAGGAAAAAATTATGAAATCACCGTGTAACTAGCAGTTCTCAAAGAAATACCAGCACAAATCTGAATATGCAACTTAGAGTCCGTTTACACGTGGCCAGCTATTTTCATAAACGAATATTTCACCGTCTCCGTTTTCAAAAATAATATCATCCACTCGTATCAGTTTTCAGAAAAGTTTTCGTTTACAAGCACCCGTGTATATGCCGTGAAGAGCATACCAAACCTGTGGGTGGCTGTGTAATGATAAACTCAAGCCCACGTTAGCCAATCAGAATCCCGAAAATAGCAACTACAGAAACGAATCACGATCATCCATGGGTGTATCTCAAAGCCTAGGCTGCATCCTTCGAAGGCTGCATTTTTAGGGGTTGTCACTTAATTCGATCCGTCAAACTGACGTCACTGGTTTCCCTAACCTTAAACTTAACCCTAAACCTAACCCTAAGTTTAACCTTGTCCCTTACCCTAAATTTCAGTTTGGCAGATGGAAGTAAGAGACGACCCCTAAAAATGCAGCCTTCGAAGGATACAGCCTACGCTTTGAGATGCACCCCATGATCACCACAGCCAAATAAAAATGTAAACATAGGTCGCACTTTTGACGCAGGTACAAGTTCTGGCGCATACTGTGACGTCGGCTACCTAAAACTCCGGGTGCGTTCGAGCACGTCTGCAAGTAAGCCGGCTGCGCGAGCCGGCTTATCGCGCAACTTCGGCAAGATTCTCGCGTAATTTTTCGGGAATCTCACGCAGCCGGCTTACTTGCAGATGCGCTCGAACGCACCCTCCGTTTTTCTCAGTTTACATGCAAACGTGCAACCAAAGTTTTCCAAAATCTCCACTCTGGCCGGAGTTTTTAGAAAGAATCGTTTTCAGAGGCGAATTCTCCGTTTGCGTGTAAACGAAGGGCACAAACGCAGAGAACTGTCTCCGTTTGTCAAAATAACCGTGTACGTGTAAACGGGGCCTTAGTCTGCAGTTCAAATAGTGCTTGCTTACCTTAACGAGGTGTTGCACTTGTCTAATTGAGGGGGAAATGTAGCACGAATGAGAGCTGGTAATTGACACAATGGTAAGGATTATAAAACTACTCCAAGAAGGAAATTCAACGTGGAAAGAGGCAAACAATGTTGGCTGTCTAAAATTTGGTGCAAGTTTTAACAAAATTGGAAGGTTATAAAAGGAAAACATACAAGTTGACCACGGAAGACATCAAAGCGTCAGGACAGAAAACTCAAAGCAATATGCACAACAAGACAAAAGAAAAACAAATGGGCAGAAACAGGAGTCAAAGTTTGTGACTGAACTAAGAAACCAGCTGAGTGAAATGGGATTTAAGACGTACAGAAAGCCAAACAAAAACCAGCACGAACACCGGCACAAAAGAAAGTAAGATGACAGAGGGCTAAAGAGAAGCAGTCATGGATGATTGAATGAAAGTAATATTCAGAGAATTTAGAAGCTTTTATTCAGGAAAGGCATATCAACTCAATAACATGGCCAGCAAGCAGTCCTGATCTCAATCTAATTGAAAATGTATGGTGGAAATGGGGAAAAAGGTCAATGACCAAGCTCCATCCTGCAAAACTAGGGTTCGTTTCCCTACAGTGTAGTTGCTAACACTTCGTCCATTCACAGTCTGTTGTTCCAACTATGTAAGTTAGCATCTGTGGTTTCAGGCACCACACCCCTGATCTGTCGACCACTATTTGAGAAAGTTGGAACCAGCTTAAAGGTGCACTATGCAAGTTTGTTCACTTTCACTTCAGTTGACATTCGAATTCAAACAAAACAGAGGTAGCCCGCCCCTCTCTCCCATAATTCCCTTCTTCCCATGCTTCCATAACTGTCAACTCTTGCCGGTGATTGGCCGGGACGGTTTGTTATGTTATGGGGCACAGCCTGTGCCCCTTGTGTTTATTTGCAGTTTGTGATGCCTGTGCGGTCCCCAGAGCCCGGGTTTTTTTTGCAGTGAATTTAGGGGCAAGCAGCTAGCGGATCGTGGGGAGATGTTGGCGAATTGAGACAAAAATTTATCGCGTGGAAAGTAAACAAACTTGCATAGTGCACCTTTAATGGAGTATATTGTTTTTCATTAGTGAAGTCTGAGCCTCAGATAACTCAGGCCATCATAAAACCCAAAGGAGGAGCAACAAAGTACCAATGCTGATTTTTTGATGATTCCATAGTTTTGTCCTCAACATCGATTGAGTGATTCCATATTTTTTTCCATTTCCTTGATAATAAAAAAATGCAATTAATTAAAATAATTTAATCCAGTTTGTTTGAGGTGCGTTTAGTGTTGTCTGAATATTAAGCTGACATAGACATCATCAGATTCTGTTTTTTTTCTCCCTGAAGATACTCTGCTGGGGCTTTTCTGCATCGATCTTCAGAATTTAACCTTCACTTTCACCTTAAGCAGTGGAAAAGCATGCTTGTTTGAATTCAGGATGACTAAGCAGGTCATAAGCTCACACGGTCATCGGTGGCCACCAATGCTTGAGTCATGGGGGGTGGTACCAATGCACCTTAAAATGCCTCCAAAACTCACCACAGGAGACCAACCCACTACAACGGATTTTTCCACACCCTAATTACACCTCGAATGCTCTGCACTAATTCCACCAATCAGGGCCGGATCTGGCCATTTTTGGTGCCCTAGGCGAGATTAGGATTTGGCGCACCGAAAATACATTGCTAATCAGGCACAGTGAGCTGCGAGAAGATTCAGTAATTCCCAAACAAAACTCATTTGCTTCATTGACCAAATTCCCCCTCGTCAGAAACCATTAAAATGATTCTTTCTGGTAAAAATTAATCCATTTGCTACCATACGCATCTGTCTTTTAGAAGTTACAGACCACTGGCTGTCTGTGTGAACTAAAATAATTAGACTTTCCTGTTAAATTCGAGTAAGGGCTGATATAGGCTAGAATTGCTCCATTAGATCAGCACAGTGGGCACTTTACTTTACTCCTTAAGGGCAATGGTGCAATTTACAGCTCTGCATCATGAGTAAAAAAGCTCATTATTGTGAATATCATAAAGATCCACGGCAACTATCTCAATGTCAAAGTCAATTTAGTGGCGTTTGTCCAAACTTCCTTGTTTAGAGGACTGAAAAGTGACAGCTTTTTAGCTTGGGACAACAACCAAGGTAAGATCATCAATTCCAATATATTTTGACAAACCTGAACAAAGCTATACAATTGAACTTATGGGACTACGTATTCAGGCTGAGGGTCGTTACAATTTTCACTATTGTATTTGTATCATAAAGTGGCGAACACAGTTGTAATGCGAAGTCATCAAACTTTCGAACATTGTTCTCCAATGTAGCACAATATTTGATGGTACAAAAACTCAAATGCTAAGGCGGCCCACCCTGCCCATAAAGCAATATTGGCCTGGCCCACATAATGCACTTTACACGGCCCAGTTCTGGCCCACATGCAGCAAGAACAATGGCCCTTTAGTAGCCCAGATCTGGTTTGCCGGAGCTGGCCAACACATGGGCCAGCTGCGGACACAATCGGCCCACATGTGGCATGCCATCACATAAACGGTGCCATCATTGCCAAACCTGGCCCACATCCGGTCAACATACCACTTGCCATGCCAGCAGTCGCCCACCAATGCTGGCTTGAAGCCGGATCTGGGCCAGACCCGACTGCTATGTGGGTGGGGCCAATGCTAGTGAAAGGGTTGGCTTGCTTTGTTTTTCTTCAGTTTAGCTAGCTAGTGCTAATAAAACTTCTTCACAGAAAACTGAGTTTTTTAAGTTCTAAAAGATGGGATGGCTGGTATCAGTATTGGGATTCATTTTCCCCTTGTCCTTCCTCCGTTTTTAATACTGCGCACCTGACGGCTTGGACCTTTCGGCTACATTGCATGAAAATGAAATGTAAAAATAACAATAACCAACCTCTTGACATCTGTCATTCGGACCAATCTGTCTCCAAGATTAAAATGCGCATCAGTCCCCAATCCCCCACGTCCCACCCCCCCACCCGCGCACGTTACACTGCACCGCAAGTGCAGGCCCGGTGGAGCCAGGTCAAATGATGAGAAGCTACAGGGGCAGGCCCGGCGCTAGAACAGGGAATTGGGGGGGCTCAGACACGTCCCTTTATGACAATTAGGATAGTCCTGGCTAGTTCTCAATTATTTTCCAAAATTGACGCGTTTTCCAATTATCGTAATTGGCAACTGGAGACACGGTTTCTCGCCATATGCGATGTAACAGCGATGAAATCATAGGGTAAATTCAGTATAACTGAGAATTGGGGTGGACAAAACATCCGTTTTAAAAAATTTTAGTCCTGACCTGTTCTCAGTCATTTTCATGATTAACACAAGGTTCACTCCGAGAGCACTCCACACTTAACAGGTGTTGCTTGTTCTCCCCGATTAGGTAGGACGACAATCATTCATCTGGATGCGTATTTGCTGAATTTAAATCACCGTTATTCAAAATTGCATGCCTGCGCAAATAGCTAGAGCCGCATGCTTTTTATAGCCTATTTCACTGGCGAGTGCCACTTTTTTCACTAAATACCGAGAGTAATTTTGAATAACGTTGATTTAAATTAAGCAAATACGCGTACAGGGGCCTCATTTATCAAAAAGGGTGTAAAAGTGCTACTAAATTTTCACATACGGCAAAAAGCCACAAATGGCGTACACCCAAAATATTTACACCCTTTTCAGATCTATCAAACTGTGCGTATGCACAGCTCTCCGCAATTTCCATTGATAAATCACACCGGACCCAAGAAAAGTGCAGAGGTGAACGCGCCTCATATCCCGCCCTCTACACGCCCAGACACAACCATATATGTTCAATGCAAATGAGCACCTGCATATAAAGTAGCCATGTGCGCTCTGGGGATTTGTGGAGTGACCTCAGTGGAAGACGGAGAAACATGGATAGGAAACGCGGAAAAAAGCGAAACTTCTCAGACTGAGATACACGTGCTTGTTAGTCAGGTGCAGGCGAGGAAAAAAGTCCTCTTCGGCAGGTATTTGCACTAATTCTGTATGATCACTTTGTCTTGTGGTTTATTTAGGAACAAGAACATATAACTAAGAACACGTAGAGAATCACAACAGAAATGAACACAATGTTGGACCAAACAATTTCTCCTCCGGAAATTAAAACAATCTCATCTAATCAGCCACAGCCCCGGCCTCACCAACAAGCGTAAAACCGCCGAGTGCTGCGGTCACAAGTCTTACAGAGGCAATAAAAAAAAAAAAAACTTGTCGAATCTTTTGTCAAATGCAGTAGGTATGTGTTTTGTTTCAGTTGCATAGAGGGACAAAAATTACAATGTCGTGTTTGATATACATGAATTTATTTCTGTCTCAACTTGTGGACATCAAATGTACGAGGAATGAAATATGAGGTTCTTGCAATACTGAAAATTAAACAAAACTTTGCAAGACTGAAACTGAGAAACTCGTAGGCCATATACACACATTCTTTAGCTCAACATGAGGGGTGAGAGTTGCGGGGCGGCTTCACAACCCCTGCATCACTGCAGCTCGTATCCTTAGTCCCCGTTGACAACCTTCATGACGGGGAAGGGGCTGTGGGTCTGGGTCCACATTCTGGGGTGGAGGGAGACCCGGCGACAGAACAACCCCACGCCTCACTGCCACATTGTGCAGGATGGTGTAACCGGCGCCAGACCTAGGGGTATCTGGACCGGAGACGTGATGCACAGGCTGAAAAGCACTGTGGATCACTAGGTGGATCAATAAGCACTAGCTGTGGATCAATAAGTTTAAATATACTCCTCGATTATTACTCTTCAAACAGTAAAATAACAGATTACATGATGAGATTCAAAAACATGCCTTTAAGATGAGGTATTAATATAAAAAAAACATCCAAATTTACTAAGCTAAGTACCAAATTGGCCCATTTTAGGCATAAACACGCCAAATCCGTTCTGCTTATAACAACTGTTCACTCAACTCCTCTCACCCAGCTCATGCTCCATAACTGGAGTTACCATATAGCAGCGGTAGCCAAACAGGAGTGTAACGTCACTCTTCACAGTAGCTTGCGGCAAATTCATCAGCAAAACGGGTAGTGCTTAATCATTTTGATAAAAACGCGAAATTCAAGCGGCACATATAAAACCGCAACAGTAATAATAATCGTACTGCTTTAACAACCGAGCTTTGCCGTAAGAAACAGGCAAACTAACTAGCAAGCATGTGCATTGCGTTTGACCCGGTAAATTCGCTCAACTGCGTACCAGCACAATACATAGTCATCATGGTTATCTCAGAAAAGAGCGGTAGTTAATTATTCACATTAAAATGAGTATAACTGAGGGGTTTTGCTTATGTTTCACCATACCTGTGGATCAATAAGGAGACAAACGATGAGATTCCGTTTTCACCAAGCTAGCGCCATTTTATTTCTGGCTCGCGCTATTTTGAGCTTGATATATATTAAGGTCCCCCGAACGGATCCACCGAAAATATGAGAGCGCCCTCAACTGACCCGGTGGAGTAGATCCACAATGCATTAAAATCCTCTACCACAGTAGCTCTTCACCGTATTCCCTTTTTTGATTGAAAAAGAGGGGGTGCCGTTTAAATACCAAAATACCAACTCCAAATGGTTACTCAACACTCAGCATTTCAAACCCATTACAATGGCACAGGCCCAGATGATCCCGCATACCTTTTTCGGGTGGTAGAGTAGCCTACCACTCGACGCATCCAAGCAGCGCCACCGGGCTTTCAGGAGCCCGATAGCGCGCACCACTACGCAGCGCGCACGGGCATGGACCTCATTACACTGGGTTTCCTGGACACTCTGTGGGTCCGGTATGGGAACTAAAAACCACTCCCTCAGGAAGTAGCCACTATCACCTGTAAGTCACAACGATGGGGTGAGTATCAGCCTTGAATTGATGATTATAAGCAGCAGCTTTCAATGAATGAGTATACTGTGTAGGCTACATGCACTCACCAAGAAGCTCACTCACCGTCACGCGCAGCGCATGCCCCCTGTCTCGCCCCACACTGATGTGCGTCAGGGTGAATGAATCATGTGTAGAGCCAGGCCACCGTGCCACTACATTCGTTATGAGCATGTTGGCGTCACATATGATTTGGGTATTGATCGTATACACATTTTTGCGATTCACATATACGAATTCATTCACCGATGGTGCCCTAATCATGATGTGAGTGCAGTCAATGGCTCCAATTACATTAGGAAAATCGGACATTGCCGCGGCTTTGATTGTTCTTTTAAATAAGCTATAATCCGCGTCAGGGTGAATGAATCATGTGTAGAGCCAGGCCACCGTGCCACTACATTCGTTATGAGCATGTTGGCCTCACATTTGATTTGGATACTGATCGTATGCACATTTTTGCGATTCACATATGGGTCATTCTTCACTATTGGTGACTTTTCAGTGTGCTAACTTTTGAAAAATAAAGAATACATTTTTCATGTTTTTAACACCATATGTGGTAAATGGTATGTTTAACCTTCAGGAACTTTTATTGATAGAGCTTGTGCACCTAAATAATAATAATTATGGATGGATTATTCAGACATGGACCACGAGAGAGTTCCACCCTGTTAGGGACATATACACAGGTATTACAAAGTGTAAATAATGTAAATATTCAACAATACTTAGCTTCTCTTGCACCTTATGTGCCCCTCATTCCATTGTATAAGTTTTTTCTTTGAATAATGTTGAAAAAAGAATTTTTGAGTAGAACGTGTTTATTCTTTAAAACGGTCACATTTTTTTGCACCCAGTTTAAATGACAAATAATAACAGAAATTTGCTCAAAATTACATATGTCTGCTGCTGATCCCTTTCAACTCTGCAGTTTAACATTAACATATGCATAACATTTAACATACTTGTTATGTTATTTGGGTAAAAATGTGACTACCAGGGTGGAAAGGACCTTAACAGGGTGGAATGACCAGCAATAACTCAGTGAGTTTCAACAATAATTTTATTATTAACTTGCAGAACATTTAACTTTAATTGAAAATACAAAAACGTTCAACACTTTTTTTAACATAAAAACATAAAAAAAAATTACATTACAGTACTAAACATAAGTGCCTCTACCGACAAACAAAAAGTGGCCCTCACCAAACTTTCTTTATGGGCCAAAATTTAATTTGATTTCATTTAATCTTATTTTTAACTTTATTTTATTTTATTTCATCTCTTTGTGTGCATGTGTGTTGTGGATGTGTGTGTGTGTATGTGTGTGTGTGTGTGCGTGCATGCCTGAGAAGGTGTTTGTGGGTATGTGTGTGTGCTCTTCCCTTTGATCTGCATCTCGCTTTCTCGGCTCGGTGCTGCATTTCAGCTGCAGTAAGTGGGGAAGCCATTTCCTAACAAATATATACAATTTAACCATTACATTATCATGCAAATTGTATCAAAAACATTTTATAATAATGATCAATTACTGTTTAAATATACTTAAGAGGGTGTGATCTGTTGATATTGGATCATAGCTGTTATGCGGCAGGACAGCGGTAAAACCAAGTAAATGCCTTGTACCTTAATATAATAATTAAGTTTTACCTTTTACACATATTGATAAATTAGATGAACTGTATAAGTAACAACTAAATATTTATATAGGAGTATTTATAAGCATTTCCCTACATTTTGTGATTGATTTTCCACCCTGTTAGGTGCATGTTCCACCCTGTAAGGTTTACATACCTAACAGGGTGGAACCTAACAGGGTGGAAAATTTCAAACCAAATTAGCCATTGCTCAGTGATAGAAAACTTTTGTTAGCTAGTTCTCCACAAATAAACAGTACTTTAGTATAAATATCAAATATGTTTTTTAATTTTTAAAAATCTGGTTTACTTTCTTCATAAATTAGGCTAACAGGGTGGAAATTTAAGGGTAGGACATACAGGTTAACATCATAAAACATGCAAAAAAAAAAAAAAAACAGAAAGTTGTCACTCACCTCACTTTGCTCCTTTTAAATTTTCCTCTAAGGGTGTGATTTCAGAGCCAAAGTGTGGGAATGGGAATAGTAGTTGTTTTTGTTCAAACAGCGAAAACCCACAATCTAACAGGGTGGAACGTGATTTTGGGGACATATAGTAAATTATTTTTAAAATAATAATAATGACCATTTCCATTGCAAGAGATTAATATTTAGAGATATTTTAACATGATCTATACAATAATAAAAACAAATTTCCATTAATTTATAAATATTTTACAATTTATGTCACTGAAACTGAGAATTTGCTTTGGGGACATCATGAAAAGAAGTGTATGTGTCAAAACAAAAGGCAATAAAGGTAAAAAAATAAATATTTACAAACATAATTTTGTGTTAATTATATAAAGGAGACCTCAATGTAAAATAAAACCCTTTTGTATTAAACATGTTGTTTATTTTAATTAAAATATTAAGAGTTTTTTCTTGGGGACGGAAAAGTCACCAATAGCCAGGAATGACCCATATACGAATTCATTCACCGATGGTGCCCTAATCATGATGTGAGTGCAGTCAATGGCTCCAATTACATTAGGAAAATCGGACATTGCCGCGGCTTTGATTGTTCTTTTAAATAAGATATAATCCGCGCTCCTCTCTCCCTCGCACACTGCAATTCTCTTACTCAGCAGCGGCGTCGCCAATTCCTCCTGTTCTTCAAAAAGGGTGTAAATCACGGTACGCCATGGTCAAAAAGGGTGTAAATGACCGCACTTTTCCCCGTCAGGTTTGGGTTTGATAGATCCCAAATTTGGCGGAGAAAAGTGCATACGCACAAAACGGGGGAAAAGGGGTGTAAAAAAAGGTGTACCGACTATGATAAATGAGGCCCCAGATGAATGATTGTCGTCTTACCTAATCGGGGAGAACAAGCAACACCTGTTAAGTGATGAGCGCTCTCGGAGTGAACCTTTTGTTAATCATGAAAATGACTGAAAACAGGTCAGGACTAAAATTGTTTAAAACGGATGTTTTGTCCACCCCAATTCTCAGTTATACTGAATTTACCCTATGATTTCATCGCTGTTAGATCGCATATGGAGAGAAACCGTGTCTTCAGTTGCCAATTACGATAATTGGAAAACGCATCAGTAAAGGAAAATGATTGAGAACTAGCCAGGACTATCCTAATTGTCATAAAGGGACATGTCTGTGCCCCCCCAATTCCCTGTTCTAGCGCCGGGCCTGTACAGGGGTGCAAAGTATTATTGTTTACTTCTTTTTTGATTAGTTAATTTGCTTATTTTCAAGGCAAAAAAGAACGAAAGGTGCTCATGGTCGTGAATTTTTTTTTTTTTTTTTTTTTTGGGCGACCAGCGGCGCCCCTCCAGCACGTGGGACTCTAGGTGCCGATATCACCTATGCCAAGAGCTGGCCCTGTCCGCCATAATTTCATCTAGCATAGATTTGAAAACAAAGATTAAAATATTTCCATCAATTTCAGGGTATATGATCGATAATATGTTTGATGCTAGAAATGTGGTCGCTAATAAATTTAATTACAGGCTTGGGAATACTTTGGAAAGAGTTATCGTCGCTCATCAAGGGCGACTCTCTGCACTCTTCCATATAGTCAATTGCTCTGAGTTAGCCCTTGCAATCCATGAATCACTTGTATAATAATACAAGATATAACCTTATCACAATTTTTCCCCAACTTAATTCATTTAAAGCCTCAATTTTCAATATCAATGTTTTACAAACTAGCCATAAACAGATGGAGCCAATTTAAGTTTTTAAATTGTAATTTAACATTTTGTCGCAGGTAGATGCTTTAGATGTTGTGTTATTTTAGGAGACTCTAGTACATGTAGTAGGCCTGTTTTTTTAAGTGGGCGAGGCGTGCTATGTTTTTCTGATGTTCTGGATGTGTTTTTTTTAGAAACACCGTGCCACAGTCCCTCAGCTGCAGCGACACTCCGGGTTCTTCACGGCGAATGTCTGAGATGGGCATTTCTGCGGCTTCCAACTTCAACAACTCAATCGTCCGGCCGAATGGATTTTATATTGTCGGATTTACGTCTTTACCGTTTTCCTATTTGTATTTCATTTTCTTAATCATTGTTTATTTTGTGACAGTTCTGGCTAACTCATTTATCCTCTCTATTATATGGACAGACCGTCGGCTGCACGCTCCGAAGTACATCGCGGTTGCAAATTTAGGGGTGGTTGATTTGGTGTTGAGTACCACCATAATTCCTGGTATGATCAAGACGTTTCTTGCAAACGAAAATTTTATTTCTTACAGAGCATGTTTGACGCAGATGTTTTTTTATTACGCCTTTGTGTCATTAGAGTCGTTCTCCTTGAGTGTACTTGCCTACGACAGATTAATTGCGATTTGTTTACCGCTGAGACACGCCTCTGTCAACACTCCCACAAGCATGATCACTATTTTAGTAATTGTCTGGACATTTTGTACAAGTATTACTGTGTTCACGATTGTAATTATGAGAAAACTGTCATTTTGCGATTCTGTCGAAGTGCGCAGTTATTTTTGTGACTACGCACCGGTGTTCAGACTATCATGCAATGACAACAAACTGCAGTGGTCTGCGGCTTCTTCCTTGAGTTTAATTATTTTGTTTGGACCCCTCAGTTTCATCGTCATATCATATGTGTATCCTGGCATCCGTTTTTAGAATGAAAAATATGGAGAGCAGGTACAAAGCACTCGCAACGTGCACAGAGCATCTCATTCTAGTGGCAGTTTTTTACGTTCCCATCTTGACTTTATTCATAATGGGATTTTTCTTATTCCGCGTCGATCCGGATGTCAGGATGGTAAACTTGTCAATAGCCTCATGCATCCCACCCTGTCTGAACCCCATTGCATATTCCCTTTCGACCAAAGAAATCAGGAACAAAATATTGCCGATGTTCCAAAAAGTCAGGATAGTGGTACGGGTAGGGCATGTTTAGATCTAAAATTTTCAATAAAATTTACTTTTTGAAATTAGAAATGTTGCTAGACATTGGTGTTTCCCCACAACTAAGCATGTCTTTCTGAAAATGTATTAAGCTTGCCAAAAAATGATGTGATTTAGGGTACATGTTGGGAGTATCGGACAGTAGGGAGCACCAGACTTAAACACAGAATACACCACAGTTTATTATGTGTTCATGTCCGGCATTTCCTAATGTCTTATATTCTCTATATGAACCCTCGGCTAAGTTATACAACATTTCATTGGAGTTTTGTGGTTTATCAGGAAATAATCAATTGGTGCATTTCTGCACAACTTTTCAATGAGCTATGTAACACACTTGTGGCTATTCAGGTGACATTTCTGTCTACTTGAACTAACTCCACGTTTTTTGGTAAATGGGTCAATTATTTATAATAATGGCTGGAATAATGAATTTAGGTATTCTTTATGGCATAAATTCAGAATAAAATAAAAAATAGTGCATCTGCATTCAATTTGACCATGTCCCCAGTGCAAAGCAACTTCCACCGGAACTATAATCTGTCTCAACCCTCATGTGAATTCTCTTGGCGTCCCCTCCCGCCCAGCACCTTGCATGTCCTTTAGATGTATTGTCTCTTTTGATCGGTTTGATGTCCTGCCTGCCTTCCCCACCAGGTGTGATGTATTTGTGTTCCCCATTACCTTACACGTGTGTGGCCTATATAACCCATTGCTTTGAATGTGCAAGTTGCTGGATTGTCACTTGCTCTATGCCCTTAAAACAACCCAGGCAGTGTCTTCCGAGTCTACAACCCCTGGGAAAAATTGCGGAATCACCACGGAGGGTGTTCATCCAGCTCTTTTTACTTCAAGGCTACTAAACAATGACACAGATATGACACAAAATAATTTTTGTTGAATAACGTAATACTAAGGCTTCATGAAACACCTCAAACAAATTATATTATTTTACTTAATGGATTTTTTTTTCCACAATCAACTAGGGGTAAATATTATGGAATCACTCAATGTTTAAAAAAAATTATTGAATCAAAAAAAAAAAAATTAAGAATCGTTACTTTGTTGATCCTCCTCTGGTTTCTATGACAGCCTGAATTCTTTGAGGAATGAACTCACTTAGGAAAAACAATATTCTCCATTATGCTGGCTCCAACTTTATCTGATAGCGGTTGACAGGTCAGCTTTGCTTGATAGGGTCTTGTCGTGGGCCATTATTTAAAATTTCCATCATAAATTTTCAACTGGCTGGAGATCCGAACTGTTTGCTGGCCATGTCACTGACTTGATAAGCCCTTCCTGAAGAAAAGTTTTTACACTCTTTGCTTTCTGGCAAGATTCATTGTCCTCCTAGAAAATATATATCACTAAACCTCTAGTGATGGAATCAGAAAATGGCCAAAATTTTCATTGACTGTTGAGGTGATGATTTCCAGCTCCTCTTGGTCCTTTACCTGACATGCAACGTCATATCAGAAATGAACGGGGAAATTTGCTTGTATTTTTCAAGCAACCATCTTTATATGAACCATTGGAATGACTTCAGACGAAAGTTCTGGCATCATTGCTTTGGCAAGTGCAAATTTCTGATTCATCGTTGAATGTGACTTTCATCCAATCATTCACACGCCATTATTGCTTCTCTTTAGCTCACTATAACCTCGCTTTCTTCTGTGTAGGCTTTTTTGCCAGTTTTTGTTTGGCTTTTCTGTGAATGCCATTTCTTCTGTGTAAATCCCATTTAATTCAGCTGATTTCTTACAGATTTCTGACCGAAATCTTACAGAAATCTTGAAAAATTTAAGAGAAGTCAACTCCAGATGCATCATATGTTCTTACCATCAAAATCTGCTTACCCAGGAGTGCTGAATGATGAATCCCACTCAATCATAAATTAGAGGCATGTGGCTGATTGTTATTAGCATAGGAATTGCCCACTAAACTCCATATAGGGGCGAGTGTTGTGCTCTGGGCAAATAGCTGACTCCGGCACAACAATTTGGAGAGATGCCTCTGAAAGAAGGTAGTAAGAGGAAGAACTTCAACAGCAGCAAAATTGAAGGACTGTGAAATTAATTTAAACAAAGTAGACATGATCCTCTCATACAGTACGGTGAAACAGTTTCAGGCACCCTAGATTTTTTTTTTCCCCATTTAAATTCCCATTTATTACTGTTTGCAATATTCGTGGTTCTGTCGATAAAAAGCACATTTAAAGCATCAAATGTTAATTAAAAAAGGCTTCCATAAAAAAAAAAAAGAAAAACCATTGTATTCCACGAAATACAGTTGATACAAATAATACACCATGAGAGAGCCCTGATTTCAGCCTCAAGGCTGTCTGGGAGGAGCTGGGGAGACAGGGTCCTGCAGAGGAGCTGTGGCATATTCTCTAATATGCTTAGAACAATCAAACATCCATTAATCTTATAAAAGTACAAAACTGTAAAACAGTGTCCCAAATTTTTAGGCAAAGGGTAGTTATACTAAATGTTGATTTGAGTTAGTTTTTGTCAATTCCCGGTACTTTACAGTATGTTTTTCAATACAAAGTGGCTATTCCCCCAACCATTGGTGGTACGGGAAGGAAAGTTGCTCTTATTCCCCCAACCGTCTTAGCGAGACGCCAAAAACTTTCACCGAAAGATGTCGCTCGTGAAATATTCCGTGCATTTCATTGGCTGAGAATGGTTTGGTGAATTACAAAACTGGCTCTTACAGTTCGCCCAACGGTTGGGGGAATAGCCTTTGCCTTTTCAGCATTTAGAAACCTTTAATTTAATGATTTTTAGAAGCGTCCTCACTTCAACAAATTGTTTTAAAAGCGCCTGGAACTTTTGTACAATACAGTCCTGGCGCCCCACTGTGTACGCTGGGTTTTGTTTCAACCACAATTGCAAGTTAAGGAAAATTACTACTCTCGCTTCATAAATTTGATATCTTGGGCTCATCATTAGAGATTCTCTGTTAATAATTTGATAGTCCATTTTAAACTCTGTCTGAAATATCAGAGTAAACAAGTTATTTTTACTGGTTACAGGACTGTTCGTCCCCGGACTTTTCGTCCCAGAATTTTTTTTGTCCCCATGGACTTATTTTTTGTCCCTGGACGTTTCGTTCCTGAGGACTATTATAAGGGTTAAGGTTAGGGTTAGGGATAGTGTTATAGTACAGGAAGAGGGCAAAAGAATTATTTGGGATGAACCATCCAGGGACGAAGAGTCTGGGGACGAAAAGTTATGAATATGTTATGAATCTCTGCCTGCACTGCTTAAGTGCCCCACTTGCCATTACTGAGTGTCCAGTTCGACGTATGCGAGCACATCAGTAAGAGAGGTGCTGTCTCATCAGTCCATCCACTCCTTCCTGTTCGCCAGTAACCATCCAACCTTTAATTTACTCTGGGGCCGATGGGGAATTTTATCCATCCTGGTCTTGTTCAGACCGTGGCTAGAACATCACAACCCTGGAGTCAACTGGCCTTATGGATGCATTTTGTAGTGGAGCTCTTTGCGTTCCCAATCCTGTCTTTGATTCGCCGTCTGCCCAGCTGCACTTCTGTCCTTCGACCATTGGGAGGAGCCATCAGACCTGAAGGACAATCCTGCCAGCTATCATGACTTTCACATGGAATTCAGCAAGGCAAGAGTGACATCGCGTCTGTCCTACAGACCCTATGATTGTGCCATTAAATTACTGCCCAGAACTCCCCCCCTCGAGAGGTCAGCGGTACTCCCTAACCAACCAGGCATCCCAAGCAATGGAGGAGTGTCTAAGTGTGTCCTTGGCATCTGGAATAATTTGGGGTTTCTCGTCTTCAGCCGGGGCTGGATTTTTCTTTGTGGCTAAGAAAGATGGGTTGCTGTGCCCCTGAATCGACGAGAGGAGAGTAAATGCTGTAACAATTAAAATCTATCATCCTTTATCTTCAATGGATTCAGCCTTTTCCAATGCCCAGGGCTGTAAATTCTTCACCGAGCCGGACCTGCACAATGCCTATCATCTAGTGCGCATGCGGGAAGGAGATGAGTGGAAGGCAGTATTTAGCTCCCTCCTGGGCCACTACAAGTAGGGGAGACTGGGGTCTGATGAGACACGGGGACCTATGAGCCGCATCACTATT
Organism: Gymnothorax javanicus; assembly: GCA_029692085.1. NCBI lineage: Eukaryota > Metazoa > Chordata > Actinopteri > Anguilliformes > Muraenidae > Gymnothorax > Gymnothorax javanicus. Next base: position 152,709,910 of record CM056197.1, read on the forward strand.
TTGCGATCAATCGATGACAGAGCTGCTTAAAGTAGGCAAAATATTTGACCATTGACTGATGAGTCATGGGGATTAATGAGCCATATCACTATTTTGCCTATTTTAAACACCTTTTAAACTGCATTTTGTATTTACTCAGGTTATCTGTCTAATATTAAAATTTCTTTGATGATCTGAAACATTTAAGTGTGATAAATATGCAAAAAAAAAAAAAAAGAAATCAGGAAGGGGGCAAATACTTTTTCACAGCACTGTATGTATGTATGTATGTATGTACGTATGTTCAAAACGTGTGTTGGCTTACAGTATACCCTGAGGAGGACACTTGTGTGGAAACAATGGTTTTGTTGTCAATAAAAAAGTACGCATCATGGCTATGAGTGTGCATCTGTGCTTCTACGCACTGACACTTCAGCTTTAGTCCGCACCTCTCTAATGCTGGCATGTGCTCCTGCACTCTCCGTTCTGAAAGGCTAAAGATGTGCAGACATATTTCATTTACATGGTTCCAACGTAGGCTACTATTGTGTTAAGTGAGGATATATATCCAATTCATACGGAAATGTTTGTATAGTGTTGCTTTGATTGGCTGTATACCTTTTCAATGTTTTTGCTCATCCCATTTTTCTGCACTTGTATTTGTATTAAAAAACCCTGGAATTCATCTGGAATTAATATCATGAGGTGTAACGATCATTCTGAATCGGCAAGAATCTAAAGGACAAAAAATGTGGGAAGAAAATGAATGATAGAACAAAAGATAGACAGAAAGATTAATGGAAATGCGAGTGATGTAGTGATTTATTACATTTGTGGGAAGTTATTACAATTTTGGAAGCTGAAGATTGTCACCTTTCCGATTATTATTACGTTTGTGGGAAATGAGGTATTACGTTTGTGGTAGGCGACTGTTACTACGTTTGTGGGAAAGTTATTACATTTGTGGGATTATTACATTAAAAGCTGCAGATTTTTATAACGTTTGCGGTTTATTACATTTGTGGGAAGTTATTATGTTTTTGGGGATAACACTGCCCTGTGGTTTGACCAATCAAAATGTGCGATTCTTTTTGGAAATCATGTATGCCACATCCTCTGGGCTAAAAAGGAGAGGGGCCAACCGGCTTGTTATCAGCAAACAATTCAAAAGCCAGCATCCATGATAGTATGGGGGTACATTAGTGCACATGGCATGGGTAACTTGCGCATCTGTGAAGACACCATTAATGGTGAATGATATATGCAGGTTTTGGTGCGACACTTACTGCCATTTAGATGCCTAGTTTAAGGGAAAGCCTGGCTCATTTCAGCAACACCATGCCAAACACCATATTCTGCATGTATTACAACAACATGGCTCTGTAGTAAAAGAGTCTGGGTGTTAAATGGTCCGCCTGCAGTCCAGACCTGTCACCCAATGACAATATTATGAAACGAAGAATATGACAAAGGAAGCTGCAAAGTATTGAGCACCTTAAATCCTACATAAAGCTGGAATGGGAAAACATTTTGCTTTCAAAACTACAGAAGTTGGTCTCCTTAGTTCATAATGTAGGCCCACAGGCAGTGCAGAAATTGCAGCCACATTTGGTTTCTGCTTTGTTTTATTTTATTTTGCGTTGAAATAACTTTGTATCTGTAAATAGCACATTTATCTCTAAACTTCTCATTTTTGCTGCATATTACCGCGTTTTCAAGTACCATAATTAACACCTTGGGACTGGGAGGTAAATAAAATGGAATTGGGTAATTCAGCAGAAGAGCCTTGACTGTTTTTAAATATTAGGTCAATTTCTGCTTGTTTAATCTGATACAGTTCTGAATATTCTGCACTAGAGGGCACTCTTACTCCTCGAACGACGTCGGTGACCAGATTGGTGCGTGCTTGTTCATTACCTGTGCCCGTTACTTTTTTTTGATGCAATTATTTGACGAACTACGTTCCATTACCAAACACGTAAGTCAGAAAAAGCAATATTTTTAAGCAAAGTGTATCAGTGAACGTATGAGATTTGGAAACGTCCTCACGGAGACGTCTGAGCAATATCACCTAAATATCAAAACTGTGCTCTAAAAAGCCCTTAAAGTTATATATATATATATATATATATATATATATATATATATATATATATATATATATATTCCCCATTTTTGCAAACTGGGACACAATCGTCACTATTTTTCACAAACGTGCAATATTAATATTTACAATGAGAGTTCACTGTGTGACGTTAAAAATTACTCTACCACGCATGACTATAAATGAATTATCAGCATGATTCTCTTATGCCTCCATAAGATTCAAGTCTAACTGTGCTTCTGTGGTTTTCCCCTTAAGATTCCGATGATGAAGAGACCGGGGGTTCGCTCAACTCAAGACGCGCAGCCCGACTCCTGAACCGAAAAGTGAAACTGACGATTAAAACCATTTAAGAGATATGTTTAATGTGCGCGAAGTTTTGTGTTTGAATTAATAAGCATAAAATAATGGCTCTGTGGGTGGGGTTTTGAGCCATCCTCCCGCCTAGTCTGCGCCTTGTTTTCCAGTGTCTCGCTACACTACATGTCTAGGGAAGGCGAGGAACTAACGACATATATGAAATGGGCTAAATGGGGCAACAATTAACAGGTGAGGATAATAGGGAATGCAGGAGCTGAGGCAGGCCAGGGATTAGTTATCCGGTGAGGAGGAGCATTGTGGGCCCAGCATCCCAACTTCTGTCCAGCAGTACCATTGCCCACAGTACCACATTGGATACTTCACAATGCCACAGAAGATTTTGCATAATTTCAAAAGAGCATTAGGAGTTTATTTTTAATTCACACACCATACAGTCTTATATTTATCGCTATCATAATTATATCAAGGTAGATACAGATGCATCAAAGAATTTTGCTAATAAAATAGGAATAGCATGCATTTTTCCAGAGTTTCATTTAAAAGTAGGGAAGAGAACCAGTAAAGGAGTGTCAGTTTACACAAGAGAAATGCAAGCAACATTGTAAGCAATGCAGTGGATAAAAGAGACTAGACCATTGAGAGCAATCATTTGTTCAGACCCAAGCACATCGTTAAAAAGTTTACAGCTCAGTCATTCAGATAGCAGGTCAGACAATTTGATAGAAGTACAACAAACGGAATTCAAATGATGGGTCTTACAGTGATATTTTTATGGTTACCAGCACACATGGGCGTTGTGGTGAATTATGGTAGAAATCTATGAAAAATTTAGGGATAGGTATAGGCCCCTACTTTTTAAAAGTAATACTTATATAAGACATTTCAACAGGCATAAAGTCCAGTCATGCTGGTCTAGCAGCTTTGTTTGAATAAGCAGCTTTGTTCAGTGGTGTAGCCAGAGCTGAAAATTGGTAAGGCCCAGAACATATCTTAACAAGAATTATTAGTCCTGGCTTGTTCTCAATCATTGTCCATTTTCAATCCAAGGGTTGTTCTGTGCCCCACCAAATTTTCAGTTCTCGCTATGCCACTGGCTTTGTTTGTATAAATGATTTATCATTAACTCTACAGTCTATAGAGCTCTGTGTAGCTATCTGCTCAGGACTTCAGCAGTGGTATGATTGAGAGATTTCGTCTTCTTCCACAGGTACAAAGTACTTTACTGTAATATGGGAAATTTAACATGCCAGGTCAATCTGACATTAAAGATACCAGTTCATAAATTCTGGAGAAAAACAAATAAGTTGTTGGCGTAAGCTGCAGGAGCTGGCATCAGTCAGGACACAGTCCAATAGACAGGCCTTCCTGGATAAAGCATAGAAATGTAACGAATGTCTCAGTGAACCTTGGATGGTGTTGCAGGATGCTATTCCCGGTCATTTTTTTTGCATCAGCGGAAATAAAAGACTATCTCCTTGGCGATGACGAGTCCTCCAATTGATTTTCCACAACTCTGTCGAAGGAAGTGAAATAGCAGACAAGGTTGCAGAGGAGGTTTCAAAAAATAGTCACACTGATTTTGCAAATGGCGTCAGCAAGACAGAAGTAAAGAGTATTATTAGGCAGAGACTGAGGGAAAGATGACAAAAGCAGTGAGAGGAAGAGAGTACAGGACGATGGTTTAATAGAATTCAAGGTAAAGTGGGGAAAAATGAGGTGTGCAGGATGGAACAGGAGATACTAATATCAAGACTTACAGTGCTGTGAAAAAGTATTTGCCCCCTTCCTGATTTCTTATTTTTTTGCATATTTGTCACACTTAAATGTTCAGATCATCAAACAAATTTTAATATTAGACAAAGATAACCCGAGTAAATACAAAATGCAGTTTTTAAATGATGATTTCATTTATTGAGGGAAAAAGCTATTCAAACCTACCTGGCCCTATGTGAAAAAGTAATTGCCCCCTAAACATAATAACTGGTTGTGCCACCCTCGGCGACGACAACTGCAATCAAGCATTTGCAATAACTGGCAGTGAAACTTTCACATCGCTGTGGAGAAATTTTGGGCCACTGTTTGCAGAATTGTTTTAATTCAGCTACATTGGAGGGTTTTCGAACAAGAACAGCCTGTTTAAGGTCATGCTACAGCATCTCAATCGGATTTAAGTCCGGATTTTGACTAGGCCACTCCAAAACCATTTCGTTTTTAAGCTACTCAGCGGTGGACTTGCTGGTTTGTTTCTGATCATTGTCCTGCTGAATAACCCAAGTGCGCTTGAGCTTGAGGTCACAAACTGAGGGTTGGACATTCTCCTTCAGGATTTTCTGTTAGAGAGCAGAATTCATGGTTCCATCAATTATGACAAGTCGTCCAGGTCCTGAAGCAGCAAAGCAGCCCCAGACCATCACACTACCACCACCATGTTTGACTTTTGGTATGATGTTCTTTTTATGAAATTTTGTGTTAGTTTTACGCCAGATGTAATTACTTTTTCACATAGGGCCAGGTAGGTTTGGATAGCTTTTCTCCCTTAATAAATGAAATAATCATTTCAAAACTGCATTTTGTATTTACTTGGGTTATCTTTGTCTAATATTAAAATTTGTTCGATGATTTGAAACATTTGAATGTTACAAATATACAAAAAAAAAAGAAATAAGGAAGGGGGCAAATACTTTTTCACAGCATGGTAGATTTGGACACACTGGACTTAAACTTACACTATTCAAAATGGGTGAGCATGATATAAGTGCATAAATAGCCGAGGGAACATATTCTGAACAGGGGATGCTGGAAAAAAAGGGGGGGGGGGGTAGCGTAACTGAAGGTATGACATTGTGAGTGCACATGTAGATGCTTAGCTAACAACATTATCGGCACACACATGCACACACCTTGAAACAACAACCAAGAAAGTTGCAGCCAAGTTCAAACTTTTCAGACGATCTCTGAAATTGCTCTTGGCCATGTGCAGTGCTTTACAGAGAGGGGCCGGGAAGATAAAACATGCAACACTCATTGCGAACCTAGAAATGAAAAAAATATCAAACAGGTATAATGCGCCAGACTCAACAAACAAGGACAAGAAGATAACCAGAGATGGCCATTATTTGCGATTGAATTTGGGAGACATACTGTTAAACTAGTTCATTAAATACAAAACCCAAAACCAGTGAAGTTGACATGTTATGTAAATCGTAGATAAAAGCAGAATACAATGATTTGCAAATCCTTTTCAACTTATATTCAATTGAATACACTGCAAAGACAAGATGTTTAATATTCAAACTGAGAAACTTTATTTTTTTTTTGCAAATAATCATTAACTTAGAATTTAAAGGCAGCAACACATTGCAAAAAAAAAGTTGGCACAGGGCCTTTTTACCACTGTGTTACATCACCTTTCCTTTCAACGACACTCAGTAAACGTTTGGGAACTGAGGTGACCAATTTTTGAAGTTTTTCAGGTGGAACTCTTTCCCATTCTTGCTTGATGTACAGCTTAAGTTGTTCAACAGTCCGGGGTCTCCGTTGTCGTATTTTACGCTTCATAATGCGCCACACATTTTCAATGGGAGACAGGTCTGGACTACAGGCAGGCCAGTCTAGTACCCGCACTCTTTACTACGGAGCCATGCTGTTGTAACACGTGCAGAATGTGGCTTGGCATTGTCTTGCTGAAATAAGCAGGGGCGTCCATGAAAAAGACGTTGCTTGGATGGCAACATATGTTGCTCCAAAACCTGTATGTACCTTTCAGCATTAATGGTGCCTTCACATATGTGTAAGTTGCCCATGCCTTGGGCACTAATACACCCCCATACCATCACAGATGCTGGCTTTTGAACTTTGCGCCTATAACAGTCCGGATGGTTCTTTTCCTCTTTGGTCCGGAGGACACAACGTCCACAGTTTCCAAAAACAATTTGAAATGTGGACTCGTCAGACCACAGAACACTTTTCCACTTTGCATCAGTCCATCTTAGATGAGCTTGGGCCCAGCGAAGCCGGGCGGCGTTCTGGGTGGTGTTGATAAATGGCTTTCGCTTTGCATTGTAGAGTTTTAACTTGCACTTGCAGATGTAGCGACGAACTGTAGTTACTGACAGTGGTTTTCTGAAGTGTTCCTGAGCCCATGTGGTGATGTCCTTTACACACTGATGTCGGTTTTTGATGCAGTACCGCCTGAGGGATCGAAGGTCACGGGCATTCAATGTTGGTTTTCGGCCTTGTCGCCACGTGCAGTGATTTCTCCAGATTCTCTGAACCTTTTGACGATATTACGGACCGTAGATGATGAAATCCCTAAATTTCTTGCAATAGCTCGTTGAGGAATGTTGTTTTTAAACTGTTCGACAATCAGCTCACACATTTGTTCACTAAGTGGTGACCCTCGCCCCATCCTTGTTTGTGAATGACTGAGCATTTCAGGAAGCTGCTTTTATACCCAATCATGGCACCCACCTGTTCCCAATTAGCCCGTTCACCTGTGGGATGTTCCAAATAAGTGAGCATTCCTCAACTCTCTCAGTCTTTTTTGCCACTTGTGCCAGCTTTTTTGAAACATGTTGCAGGCATCAAATTCCAAATGAGCTAATATTTGCAAAAAATTACAAAGTTTACCTGTTCGAACATTAAGTAACTTGTCTTTGCAGTGTATTCAATTGAATATAGGTTGAAAAGGATTTGCAAATCATTGTATTCTGTTTTTATTTACGATTTACACAACGTGCCAACTTCACTGGTTTTGGGTTTTGTACATGTTTTGATTAGAATGTACAGGTAAATACAAATAGCTAGCCTATAGGCGCCGACCAGACTGTCTATTACATTAATGCCGCAATTTCTCATGATAGCATTCACAAATTTTACACAATGTTGGCCAATTTGTTACTTTTTTGGATTTAATTTAAATGTGCGGACATTCACATCGTGCACCTTTGAATCTCATAGAACTTGCTGGTATATTGGTTTCAGATCTTTTGCCCATCAGGTCAGGAATCACCGAACAAATCACAAGTTGTAATGGATTAATTTCACCGCTTGGAGGGAGGACATGACGTAGGCTATTGAACATGTACAAGTTTTGAAAGTCTCTACTCCGAAATTAACAGGGATGAAGTTGTTCTTGAAATTGAGCTCCGAGTGATGATCATTATCCCCCATCAGTGAAGCCTAAAGGGGATTATGTTTTGGCATTGTCTGTATGTCCATCCGTCTGTCAGCCCTGGGTAGGGTACAGTGGGCTCCAAAATTACTGGCACCTCTGACTGGCAATGCACAAAAAATACAAAAAAAAATTATAAACAATATAATTATAGAGAATGTGTGAAATTCTTTCTTATTGTTTCTATGGAAACAACCAAAATCATAACAATCATTTAATATAAAATAAATTTCAACAAAATCAAGGTTTAATAATTATTGGCACCCTTCATTTAGTACTAGTGCAACCACCTCAGGCAAGGATAACAGCATGTAGTGTTTTCCAGTAATTTTTGACAAGGTTAAGGTTCACATTTGGGGGTATTTTGGACCATTCCTCAAAGCACATCCTGTCTGGATCCTTCACATTCTGGGTTTGCATTTATCAACTGCGCTCTTCAACTCAGCCCATTGGTTTTTAGTTGGATTGAGGTCCGGCGACTGAGTCAGCTGTAGCACAACATTGATGTTGTTGAAACGGAACCATCTCTGCGAGGATCTTGAGGTACGCTTTGGGTCATTTTCTTGTTGGAAAGTCCATATACGGCCAAGTCCCAGCCAGATTGTCAGCCAAAATATCCTATTACTTGGTGGAATTCATTGTGCCATTAATCTTAACCAGTGCCCCTGAACCTCTTGAATTAAAACAACGTTAAAACATGAGTGACCCATCATCATTTTTCACTGTGGGTATGAGGTGCTTCTCCTTGTATGCGTCTCTGTTTCAACGCCAAACATGCCGATGCTGTATCTGACCAAAACTTGCAATTTTGGTCTCATCTGACCAAAGCACCTTGTTCCAATCATAATTTAAATGACGATTGGCAAACTCCAAGTGCTTGCCTTTGTGTCTTCAGGTCAGAAAAGGCTTTCTTCTGGCAATCCTTCCAAAGAGCCACTGGTTGTGAGGGTGGCGCTTAATGATATTTTTCTAAACCTGCTTACCCCATGATGGTACCATTCCCTTCAGTGATTCTTGGGCATTTTGTTGCTTCTCTCACCATCCTCCTCAGTATCCTGGTGGGTGAAATGCGGTTGCGTTCACTAGCCTGGAGGTTTTCAACAGTTCCATATTTTTGGAATTTTTTAATCATTGCCCTGACTGTGCTCAGTGGCATGTTCAATCGTTTGTGAATCTTCTTGTTGCCATTACCAGATTTATGAAGGTCTATGACCATCTACCTCTTTTGAACTCACAGTTGTTTTATTTACTTCATGCTGTTGGATGACATGGGATATTGCATGTGTGTTACCTCATTTTTGTACCTGAGCGAAATGGGAAGTGATGTAATGACTCAATATAGTTCCTTAATACTAAGGCAAAACTTAAATAAGTGGAATTTAATACCTGGTTTAATTAAGGTAGATGTTATTTACAATAATCTTTAAGGGTGCCAATAATAGTGAAACATTGATTTAGAGGAAATTGATTTTCAATTAAATCATGAATTTGGTTGGGTCCATTGAAATATTAATATCATATAGTATTTCTCATATGCTGGTATTTAGAGAATGTCTTGAAATGTATTTTTTGGAAGTATTGTTTGTGCATTGCCAGTCAGACGTGCCATAATTTTGGAGCCCACTGTATCTTCATTCTGGAATCAACTCCGCCCTCATTTCTGAAAGGAATTTTCTGAGACCTGGTGGAAGTGTTCAATATACAGTATATTGGTGTTTCGCATATTGAAAGATCTGAGGCAGGGGATGTCGTGCTCGCAGAGTAATCATGTTTTTCAAATGTCTTCTCAATTAGAGGAAAACTTTCTGAACCCTGACAGCACAGCTATGTACCGCTGAAACGCTGTGGGAGATATGAGGTAAGAGAATAATAATACCCTTTGATTCAATAGATATCCTACAAAACTATAAAATAACATAAAACTATTGTAAACTATATTGTAGAAGTCTGCTCCAAAATTATTGGAACCCAAATGACTGATTTGAACTCTCTGGGAGAAACGTGTTCTCCAAAAGGCTAAAGGTATCATTAATCTAAATCACGTCCTTAGCAGCGCATTTACATTAATGCCATCAGGACAGCGTTATGCCCAGCCTCCCAGGAGGACGAACCGTTATTCGGTCATTTGCTCCCTCTGCTGTCACGCTGTTGAACGCAGAGTTAACATGAAATTTGCACAATCAACTGATCATGCATTTTAACTGTTGTGTGCAATTTGGCTCTAATTATTTATTTATTATTTGGGCAGATTTTATTCCTTTTATGCCGTTATGCCTATTTTTGTTCTATTTCCGCCTTATATTATCTGCACTTGTTTTTTTGGCATTTTTTTTTTTTTAGAATATTGCTTTTAGTTTACATTTCTGCTCTCTGCCTTGTCTCTTGTTTTTCTCCCATATGCCATGTAGTGTTCCCTCTGACACTGTAAATAATGTGACTGGATGGGTGTATGTGGTTGGCGGACTGTAGAAACTGAACTGCCCTCCGGGGATAAATAAAGTTTTCTGTTTAAAAGAATTGGAGAACTGAGTCTCATCAAAGATTGTTTCAGTATTTTAGAATGATTAATTTAATGGAGAAGATATGCGTTTTTTATCCCCTACCAGCAACGCCCAAGGGGGATCATGTCGTGGCATTGTCTGCATATCCGTCTGTCTGTCCATCCCCGATAGCGTACCTTCACTCTGTAATCAACTCCTCCCACGTTTTTGAAGGGAATTATCTGAAACCTGGTGGAAGTGTTCAATATGTAAGGGAAAATCAACTCTTAGGCGTGCATCACACGGTTGTAAGGCACGACGCGGAGGCGAATAACCACCCAATGTGAGGCATCACCATGGTCTGGGTAAATACTGTCTGCTTCGTGTTAGGTGGTTATTCGCCTCCACATCGTGCCTTAAAACCATGTGATGCACACCTACGAGTTCATTATCCCTTGCTTATACCATAGTCTGGGTGAATACTCTTTTCTGATTGGCTGGCAGGCATGCGTTAAAAGCCGTGGAATGCACAGGTAGTGCGGCTACGGTAGTTTCACTGTTCGAAATTCATCCGCTAGTCAACCTGTCACCATAGCAACTTTAGAGACTGTAGTTGTCAAACTGTCAACTGCCGAGAGCAGAGCACAACAGAAGACAAATGGATGATTTTAAAGGGACTAGAATTATTCCTCGTCATGACGACGGTCAGCTCTTGCTTCATAAACTTTAGATTTTAAAAAATTTCTGAATGCTTTGATTTGATATTGCTGACAAATGACCATGGTATAATTTCATTTATTTATTTATTTATCCTTTATTTAGCCAGGAAGGTCCAATTGAGATACAAGATCTCTTCTTCCAGGGAGTCCTGGTCAAGACAGCAGCATAAATAGTTGTAAACATATAAACATAAAAAAGAAAGGGAAAAAAAAATCACATTTCAGTTTATACAATACATAAAAGCAGCGCAGAGGTAACAGTTAAAGGAGAAACATACAGGTCATAACCAAGATATCTGTGACACATTCCATCTCAATATCACAGATTATGTAAAACAGCAACATGTTTCCTTCAGGGCAGTTTGTAAAAGTCTTTTAAAAGAGTTTAAAGAGGGAAGTGCTCCTAAGCTCATAGTATTTTGCAACTCATTCCACGCCCAGGGTGCATAAAAGGCGAAAACAGTTTTTCCAAGCTCTGAGTGCAGCCGGGGGGCATTAAAAAGGATCCAATTAATTGATTTGGTACAATAGTTGCCAGTATGGTATGATAAAAGGCTGGAGATATAAGTTGGCATTTTACCTAATAATGTTTTTACGATAAATAGCAACATGTGCATTTTTCTCCTATGGTTTAGAGAGGACCAACCAAGCGATTCATATAAAATGCAATGGTGAGTACTAGAACCTGAATTTGCAACTAAGCATAAAGCAGCATGATATGCAGAATCCAGTTTTATCAAAAGAGATGAAGCTGTGCGCATATAAATCACATCACCATAGTCTAATACCGATTAAAGTGAGCTTTGCACAATTTTCTTTCCGGCCTCAAATGAGAGGCATTTTTTAAGGCGGAAGAGAAATCCTAGTTTTGGCAGAAGTTTTTCAGTAGATTGCTAATGTGCATATTAAGTGTCATCTTATTATCAAGCCATATGCCCAAATATTTATAAGAAGTTACTCTTTCTATACATGCACCTTCCAATGTTGATAATGTAGAATCAATAGTCATAGAGCGAGATCGAGTGAAGGTCATGTATTTGGTCTTTTTTGGATTGAGGACCAACTTCAATTTAAACAATGAATGCTGCAGACATCGAAAAGCATCCTGCAAGTGCTCTGTGGCTTGATTCAGAGAAGGTGCAACCGTGTAAACAATTGTGTCATCAGCATACAAGTGTAATTTTGCTGGATTTATTCCATGACCTAAATCATTTATAAAAATCGAAAATAAAATAGGGGATAAAATAGATCCCTGAGGTACTCCTTTGTTTACTGTAAGCGAGGATGAGGAATAGTTTTCGATTGAGAAGCACGGCGTTCTTCCAGTTAGATAGTTCATTAACCAATTCAAAGCCATGTCACTAAGGACTATACAGGCAAGTCTCTGTAATAGCAGTTGGTGATCTACAGAATCAAATGCTTTAGACAGGTCAACAAATAGGGCTGCACAGTGCTGTTTATTGTCCAAGGCTTTGATAATATCGTTAGTGACTAGCATAGTCACTGTTATAGTACTATGGCTGATCTAAAACCTGACTGACATTCACTGAGAATATTATTATCAGGTAAAAATTGTTTCAATTGGTCATTCACAAAAGATTCAAAGACCTTGGCTATAACAGACATCCTGGTAATGGGTCGGTAATTATTCAAATCAGAGGGGCTCCACCCTTTAATAAAGGGACAACCATAGCTGACTTCCAGGTACTAGGTATTAAAAACAAAAGCAATTGGCTCTGCAATAACATCTGCAGCCATTTTTAGAAAATAAGGCTCTCTTATCAGGGCCAGAGCGATTTCTTACAATCTAGACTCATTTGAGGTTTATGAACTAGCGGGATAATCAACTCGTAGGTGTGCATAACATGGTTTCAAGGCACCTCCGCTTCACGTCGAGTGGTTATTCGCCTCCGCGTCGTGCCTTAAAACCTTGTGATGCACACCTATGAGTTGATTATCCCTTACTTATTACGCATATCGAAAGATCTGAGGCAGGGGTATTGCACACTCAGAGCGCTCTTTTTTATTTTTATTTCGCAGTGTCTGGAGATACGGCAGTTTTATGGGTACGGCAGTCGATTTGAAGGGATGAGGATAAGGATTAGGGATTCTGGTTAGGGGAACGGTTAGGTTAGGGGTCAGGGTTAAGGTTAGGGTTAGGGTTAGGGTCAGGGTTAGGTTAGGGCAGGGTTTGAAATTGGGACTGCTGTACCTCTCTACATTGAAATGCATTGGAAAACTGCCGTACCCGTAGCAACTGCCTTTTTATTTTTATTTTCGGGGAATGGTAGTCTAAATCAGTGGTTCTCAACGTCAGTCCTGGGGACCCCATGTGTGTGCTGGCTTTTGTTCCAACCACAATTGCAATCGTAGGATTTTAACAAGCTGCTAATTTGTCTTAATTATGTGCATTTAATGTTTAGAGCAGTTATTTGCCCTCTTAACCCACAACTTAACAGAAATATCTATTTGCCATCAAGATTTTCAAAAATTGCATTCGCACATTGCAGTATATCGGAAATAACAGCATAAAAGGAGAGAAAACAATGTAACCAATCAAATTAATGATGTAGATGGCTCCTAATTAGTGAAAACTACTTGGCTCATCATGACAAATGTAGTCCACAAACAAACCAGTTTTGTGTTATGTTGATCTGATTAAGTTCACCTGAAGCTTTTTGAAAGAACTTGAAACAGTTGTGTCCAGCAGCCTAATCTGGGGTTTATTGATTTCCTCAGTGTATAATTTGATCTGTTTGACATGTTATGTTACTTGACATTTCTTGCAGTATTGCAATAAACACACTATCTTCAAGGGTGTTTTATTCTTCATTGCATGTATGGATGTTCCTATGTTCCTACATTTGACTAAAGAGATATATAAACAACTCTGAACATGAAAAGCACCTAATTAAGACAGTCACAGCTTGTTAAAGTTCTACAATTGCAATTGTGGTAGGAACAAAAGCCAGCACACACGGGGTCCCCAGGACCGACGTTGAGAACCACTGGTCTAAATAATAGACCTCTTGATCCACACTCCATACCAGTTGGTGGCGGTGTGAAAATTAGTGTGTGTGAAAAATAACAACGAAGAAGAAGGAGCTGCAACTGCTCACTTCCTCCTCGGTTTAGCTCTAAAGAGGGATGACTTTCAATGATTATTTGAAAAGCTCCGGTAATATAGGCACTCTAACGAAGAAAGGAAATCAGTGTACATTTACGTAGAATCACCAAAGCAAGTTTGGACGGAAACTGTAAAGTGTGCATGTTAAGCGTTAGAAATAGCAACACGTGAGTGTGCAAGAGCTGCGACTCTCGCTGGATCTTAACCAACGTGTATTTTTAGGTAAGTAACAGTTACGACAAGGAATATTTCAGTTACAGATGTTTCCTGAAAAAATGACATTTGCATTGAAGCTATACTGTTGTGGAGATACAAGTCAGTCGTAGCTAACGTGCTTCTGTGTCTTGTGCTTCGGTTAAGGTCAAACGTCAATTGAAATTGGCTTGTGTTTGCTTATGTGTGCAGGCGCTGCAGTGCCAAGACTGCGGTCGAATAGTCAAAAAATGACGTCCTTTGGTCAGATTCCTTTCAACTTTTCTTTAACCATAATGGACTGGGGGTCATTCCATACCAATTCCAAAAATTCCTAATTCCAAAAAAAAAAAAAAAATCTTCCCACCTGACCACCTCAGATTTGCTTTTAAAAATTCAAAGACAAACGTTAGAGAGCAAAGACACATTTGTATATAAGACCTGTGCAAAATTTTGGGTTAATGTCTCTAATACTTTTGCCTGGAAAAAATATAGAAAAAGTCGACATTTAGTCGTTTAGTCGGTTTAGTCGTCGCACTCGTTTCACGAACGTCAAATGAAATCTAGTTCTTATACACTTAGCGCCATTAAAAACGCACGGGTGAGGTATGTAATGTATTTGCGGCAAATTGAAGAATCGATTGATTTTTAAGGCTTTTCCAGTGAGGCAAGAGAGGAAATAAAGAAAGGCGCGTGGTACTGTAATCCTGACGCGCACCACGTGCACGCTTCAAGCACTTCAGTAATAACAAACATTGAGCTGTTTGTGATGTGTGCAGAGACACTTGACTTGTTCTTTTGGGTGCGGTCAATAGGCTACATAAAGCCAACAAAAAAAAAAAAAAAAAAAAATGCTACTGCATCAAGAAAATGGAACGGCTTGTGGCACAGGAGCAGAGTTGGGTCCAAGTACTTTCAAGTACTTCTGAGAATTGTATGCAAGCATTTTTTTTTTTTTTTTTTTGCCATAGTGCTTGTATTTGTATCTGAGTACTACCTAATAATGCCTAATATTAGGCATTAGGCCTAATAATATTATTAGGCCGAATGCCTAATAATACCTAATAATAAGTACATGTATCCAAGTACTTGACCAATCTCTGTCAGCACTTAGGAGACAGATTAGTAAAGAACTTTGAAAAGTACTTGAATACAAGTACAAGTACTTTAGGCATGAATAGGAAGTACTTTGATACAAGTGCAAGCACTTTGGTATTTAAAAAAAAAATACTTGCATCCAATTCTTGAAAGTACTTGAACCCAACTCTGCACAGGAGAGAGAAAAAGAGCCTTAGGCATGTTACAGGCAGATCTCAGCCATCGAAAGGTGGTGAGTCATTTGCACTGTCGCCGTTCAACAATCTGTCTGCTGTCCATCCGAGAATGGAACACAGGCCCTGTCACTGACCGACCCCGCTTAGGGCAGCCATGAGTGATGATTGGCAGCTCAAGAGCGCCACATCTGGTTACAGCCTGTACATGACAAATTCTAGACGACAACCCAAACTGATCATGAGATGAGGGGTCCGAGACGATTGAGGGTGAGCGCAAGTACCGTTTGACGCCGTCTACGTGAGCAAAACATGCGTGCTCACGGGCCCTACAGAATGTTCTCCTGTAACAGGTGCTCGTCAACTCATATTTATTTACAAATATGGTAGTTATATGTCATGTAAACCTAATTTTTAAAAATGAGTAGAGGCGCGCAAGACTTTAGATATTTTAAAAAATTGTGACCTCATTTAATTACAATTTCGTAGAGATTAAAATTTTCAGACATGTTGCTACCGTCATTCTGACGGATATGCACCACATTATTCCACTCAAACTGACAGACACATGAACACCTAAAATACCTCTGTAAAAAATTTTGGAATTCAGAAATGGACTTTAGGTAAACTTTGGAGGTCAAAGAAGTTCAGCAAAACATACGTTCATATTTATGTCCACTACACTTGTAACGCGACTCATCTGAAGGGCAGGTCTGCCGTCATTCCTGTGGGACTGGATGAGGGCAGCAACAACCCATTCTATCTGACCTCATTCTAACAGACCCTTTCTCTTGTTACGATTATAACTGCTAATGAGTTAGAAAGATAACTGCACAGATCAGATATAAAATTCATTTTTAATGAAATTAAATAAAAAAATGACATTTTCAATTTATCAAAACTTGCATGAAGAGTTTCTGTATGTTTAAATTGAATTAAAGTGTGAAATTGAAAGTCTTGCCAACAAAAATACTTTTCATGAAAAATTCATAAAATCTGTTAACAATTTTCTGTTATGGTCACATGTCGTAGGTTTTGATAAAAATGTACAAGTAAAAATGAAGAAGTCTGTCAAAATTTTTAAGAACAGTTCACTTCATGGAATTAGAAATAATGCAATTTTTCACAAAAGATAAAAGAGAAGTTTGGCAGGACATAGTTCGCGTATGCAAATAAATTTGTGAAAAAGCACAGGATCAGGGACTTGATTTATAAGTAGGCATTTACAGTTGTGTAAGCTCAGCTACTTTGGAATTAGTAAAAATCAGGAAAAATGCTGGGACTTGAATAGAAGTTGTGAAAGCACGGCTATCACAAGTCCCTGCATTTTTAGCTTACCAGCCCTCTGGGCCGATAAGCTATTGTCGTGGTGTGGCGTCCGTCGTCCGGAAAATTTTTTTATCTTTTTTTAGGCTTGATGAATTTTTGTGTTAATTTGCCATAACATACTACTAAGCCATATCTTCAGACGTTTTTTTTCGTATTTTTGATTGAATCATTTTTGTCCGTTTTATGGGCCCTTGAAATTTTGGCCCCAATGTTAAAGATAGGACTAAGAAATTTTAAAAAATTATTTCTCAAAAACTGCGTGATAAATTTTTTTTCTAAATCATGCAATCAACTTCCCTTGGTACCATCAATATATAGTGCGAGCGCCATTTTGATTGAATCGACGGAAGTGGGTCTAGTGGGGGCGCTGTACTTTATGAATAAGCAAGATGGCCTGTGGAGGCCAAATGGTTGCAGATAGAGATGAAGTTTGTATTATCGACATATAGGAAGTCATATATGACCTATACATTGGCTATGTTAAAGTTGACCTCAGATGACCTTGAAAGGTCAAACTTGAGGTCAAAGCAAAATGTTACAATTTTCAAAGGCTTCTAGGCTTGAAAATATTGAAGATTGGGAACGTGTATTAACCACTTATAGGGGCATATATGAAATTTCTTTTGGTGGCCTTTAACTTTACCTTGGGTGACCTTTGAAGGTCAAACTTTACATAGCAAAATTATAATGACTTCCATCACCAAAACTACTATAGATAGAGCTTTGTATTGTGAACTTATAGGAAGTCATGTATGAAGTTTCATTTGTTGACCTTGAACTTGACCTTCAGTGACCTTCAACTGCCAAACTTTACTGTTGTAGGAATTTTGACTTTATATTCCTGGTGTTACCTTCTCAAAAAGAACTCAAACAGAGACAAAGGAGTTGATATTGAAGCCAAAGTCAGTTTACTTTTTCTGCAGAAAAAGGATCCCCGCCACATGCGAGAACTCTCGTTACAGGCAAGAGCAAGGATAAAGACAGTTTCTGATTCTGTGGCTTATGTAGGAAAACGTTGTGACGTTCTTCTCCCCCCATGCTGATTTACACATCATGATGTCATCTGGAAGACTCTTGCAGTCACACGCAACCCACGTCAAGCCGCCCCTGAGGTATGCGTATACATCTCGCAGAGAAGACAGGCGATTCCTCCCTATCATATCTGCAGGTTGTCTTGTTCGCATTCCGGGGCTCTCCCTTGCACTCCTTCTGCTGAAACACATAAACTAAGGGAGAGAGAAAGAACATCTTGCCCTTGTTATGGGCCCATCAGGTCCGCATGGCTCCAGATAAGCTATATGCCATGACGCACTGGTCAGATTTATGGAAACTTACAGTTATGCAGGCCCAGGCTAATCAGAAACATGCAAGGGTGCACACTGAGGCCTGAGAGAAACTAAGCAAGAGTAAAAGTAAGGGTAAGCAAGGATAAACAGTTAATAATAAATAAATTAATCAATATAAAAATGATTCCACATTTACAGTGAAATTTCGATGACTTATATCATCAAAATCTTTACAGATTGAGTGTAGGTTTGTATTGGAGACATATAGGAAGTCAAATGTGAACTTTCATTTGTTGACCTTCATACTGACCTTTTGAAGGTCAGACTTGACCGAGTGAAAATTCTATGACTTCTATCACTAAAAAGGTCACCGATAGAGCCTAAGCTTGTATCACAGACTTAAAGGAAGTCTCACATGAACTTTCATTTGGTGACATTCAACTTGACTTGGTGACCTTTGAAGGTCAAACTTGACATAATACAATTACAATGACTTGTATTTCCAAAACGGTCACAGATGGAGTCTAGGTTTGTATTAGAGATGTATAGGAAGTCAAATGTGAACTTTCATTTGGTGACCTTCATATTGACCTTCGAAGATCAAATGTGACCTAGGGAAGATTCAGTGACTTGTATCACTAAAATGGTCACAGATGGAGCCTAGGTTTGTGTTACTGACATCTAGGAAGTCACATATGAACTTTCGTTTGGTGACATTCAACTTGACTGTCAGTGACCTTAGAGGTTCAAACTCGACAGTGAAATTGCAATGACTTCCATCACCAAAATGGTCACAGATTGAGCCAAGGTTTGTGTAGAGACATTTAGAAAGTCGTATATGAAGTCCATTTACTGACCTATTCTTTACCTTCTGTTGACATGTTGAATTTTCAATGACTTGTATCACCAAAACTGATTCAGTGCTTAGGATTATATTTAGGTCTGATAAATGTTGTGAACTTTTATTTGGTGACCTTGGCATTGACTTTTAATGATTTGAATGTCAAACTTCACATGAAATTGTCCTAACTTGTATCATCACTATAAGATTACTTGCCGGTAAGCTACAGGACCCTTGGTCCTATTTTTGTATGTTTGCATATATGAAAAACCTCTCCATGCTGCAAACACTACGCCCATTGTCCACTGAATTTATAAATGACTTTTCTTCTGGACATGTATATTCGCAGTTTATCTAAAAGATGAACTGAGCGGTCGTCGTGTCCGTAAAAATGGTCCATCCCTCCTTATCTGGCCACTTCCAGATGGATTTCAAATGTTCCTCCATAAATCTTTTAATGTTGTGCTGCAAGGCTCTGACCCTTAAACACATAATTCGTGGGCAAGGTGGAAGCTTGCACACTCATGTTCTTCCCACTCTTTATTTCTTTCAATCTTTTTTACTTTATTTTTCTTTACTCTCCGAGTTTTGTGCTGACTAACTATTCCTACATACTTTAACCTAGAAACTTCATGCAAACTTCAAAAAATTCAGACGCAAAGAAGAAACTGGAGCACTCAAATCACCAGCATAAATTTATTTAGGTGCCAGGACTGACGTTTTGACGCATTGCGTCTTCCTCAGAGTCAAACGTGTATGGTGAAGTTGGGACAGCTAACCTCCTACACACAGAGAAAAACTTCCCATTGGAAAACAAGGGAGCTGGGAGGTAACCATAACCTACCAATACTGTGACCCCATTCAAAAAGGAGGTGTTTCCTTGAGAATCACCATTAATCCAAATAATCACAGTAAAAACAATATGTAACACATAGACAAATAACAAGGAACTTACAATCCTAGATTTTACTGGAAACAGGACGGGTTTAAAGGAATACCCCGGCCATTTTGCACTTTAAGACTCATTTATCGCTGGTTTACCATGAAATGGAATGGTTCAGTCGCAAATTTCGACGAAAAGCTCTGTTTGGAGAAGTTTGGGTCGTTTTGTTAGCCCCCGTCAGCTGCCAATGTAATGTCAATGGGCATGCAGAAAGCGGTCCTAAAACAACATTAAACGTTCGTTTGAAAAGACGTGAAACTCACCGAGTGGTTATTGGTGTTCGTTAATGTTATTAAAAAAAAATCATAGAAAAGTATGCTTTCCAGCGGGTTTTATTAGTCATTTAGTCATCGTGGAACTATTTTTTTTTTCAGCTAAACCACATCCGTGTGTAAAATTCCGCTTGACAGTTTTAAAGAGAAAGTTCACCCAAAAATGAAAATTCACTCATCATATACTCACCCCAAGGCTAATTGAAGGGTCGGTTAATTTCTTTTGTCCTCGAAATAGTTTTGGAGTTCAGCATTGAAGAGAAATCCAAATGAATGGAATCCTCTGGTGGCCACTTTTTTTAAGCTTAAAAAAGCAACGTTAAAAAACATAAAATGCCTCCATGCTGCTTGAAGTGTCTGCAAGCCCCAACAATATGATTTGACTCGAAAAGACGTCATTTTCACTATGTTTTTCGCCTAAATGTCCAATGTAGCCACTTAGCCAGGAGCCATGTTTTTTTTTCCTCGGGAAGAGCGAAGTTCCGTTACTTGGAGGACTCAAAATACGAAGAAGAAGAAGAGGACCTAGAAACACCTGCCATAAAACTAGAAGAAGAGGAGGACCTAGAAAACGTAGCCTCGAGCTTGTGTTTACATGCGAGCAGTGAACTATGCCGTACGCGATAGGGAGATCTGCGTGCCTGGTGACATCACATTTATAGTTCATGAAGCTAGTTTGTTGGTTTCTTAGTCAATGTTAAGATGCTTTCACACCGGATGCGAAACAAATTTTTCGCACGACAGATTACATTCAAAGTCAATGCAGAGACGCTAATACACGCGAAACGCGTGTATTCGCGTCTTTGCGTTGACTTTGAATGTAATCTGCCGTGTTTCGCGTCCAGTGCGAAAGCGGCTTTTTGTTGGCAACCTTTTTTCTCCGGCGCATTTTAATGCCAGCTAGTGAGCTAAATGCTTGCGGTCCAACTCCAGCCAAATTAGTTCGTTAAACAATGGCTATGCGCAGTTTAAATTGACTAAATTTAAATGCATGAAATATAATGTTCACTAGCTAGCAAGAGAGTCTTTATGCCAACTTAGCTAGCTGTATTTCATGTATGTACAGCGCATGAATTATACCACGGCCTAGCGGCAATTGCCGTGGTTGCCCCCGTGCGTGGCCGTGATGCCCGACTACTCAAACGGCCAGTTTGGCTTGCCCTGTTTTCAAGTGGCCGTAATGCCCAAAAATGACCCAAAGTGGCGATTTTCGACACAGCGACTGACCTGTGCGGCTCCCGTCGTCACGCTGCGCTGGACTTCGGAGCACTTTGTGCGACTAACGGCACGCCCACTCACTCACGAATAAGGCAACATTGTGTGAGGTTGGTATCCAACTGTCATACATCCTTCCGGCTTGAGAAAAATCAGGTCACGTTATGTTTTAAGCACAAGTAATTAAATACTGTCAGTGTCAATTATAGATGTGTTTTTGGGCTGGGTGAAAACGGTGGTTGTATAACTCTCCTCGACAGAAACTAAACTTTGAGAGCGAGCTGGAGAGAGCATTCGCTAAAAACGTTAGCCAGGGCAGTGCGTCTCCTACTGTGCCAGACTGCTCAGCAGTAGCGGTCCATCGGCAGTAACAAAGGCCATCGGAAACCTCATCTTTCAGTGCAAACCTCTCGCAGTTTTCTTTTCCCGGTTCAGACTAATTTGTTGAACGACGGCATTCTAATTTATTTTTGATGGAATTGTTGAATATTGCACCATAAAATTGAAGCATTTTCTTCCGCACATAAATGACGACGTAAAATATCAATATGTCTTTGTAATTTCTGCGCTCGTGTAGCACAGATTTGCCTAAGTTAGTTTGCGAGGCTCATTAAGCAATAAGCCCCGAGAAACCGTTCTAGATTCTGAATGTAGTCATGGCTGAAGGTCGTTGTCTGGCATGACGCACAGCTGAGTGACAACTGTAAGCATGGCGAAAATAAATGCCGCGAAATCAACGAAAGTTTTGGATTTTTGCATTCATATTATCATCCTTGCAATGCCAATTATATAAATGTTGGCTTTTTCATTATCATTCCTGATTATTGGTCATGTATTGGTTTTGATTGTTCTGTCGATAAATTGCTGCAAGTTGAATAAAAAATGTAACAATTTTAAAAATTTATAAAGTATTGGTTTTCAGTACGCTCCTAATTATTGATTTATACTGTGTTATCTACATATAATGTCATTATCACTTATTGTTCTTGGAAAATTGATTAATTTGGTTTTGGCCTTGGTGCCCTACATTTTGGCCGTGATGCCCCAATTTTAAAAGGCCAAGTGGCCTTGCCGTAAAAATAACTTAATTTGAGGCCTGTATATATGCGAGCTAGGTGCCTAAATGGCGAAGTTATAAGTATTCACTATTATCCATTGATTTCTATGAGCAAATCCAAAAATAATACAACTGTGCATGTGTACCGGAGGGCACGGCAAAATAGCCGTTGAAATGTAAAAATGGTTCACGGCAAAATATACACTTGGTAAACTATAAACGTGATAAATTGTGTGCCACTGCTTGCATGTAAACACAAGCTCGAGGCTAGGTCCTCTTCTTCTTCTAGTTTTATGGCGGGTTTTCTAAGTCCTCTTCTTCTTCGTATTTTGAGTCCTCCAAGTAACAACTTCACTCTTCCGAATGGCTCCTGGCTAAGTGGCTACATTGGACATTTATAGCGACATCTTTTCGAAATCATAATGTTGGGGCTTGCAGACACTTTGAGAATGTCACAAGAGCAGTATGGAGGCATTTTATGTTTTTTAACGTTGCTTTTTTAAGCTTGGAAAAAGTGGCCACCATAGGATTCCATTCATTTGGATTTCTCTTCAATGCTGTTTTTCCTTAAAACTCAAACTATTTTGAGGACAAAAGAAATTAACCGACCCTTCACTTAGCCTTGGGGTGAGTATATTATGAGTGAATTTTCATTTTTTGGGTGAACTTTCCCTTTAAAGCCTCTCGGCCAGTTGATGCAATAATAATGCAATAAAAGACTACAAACATGGCAAAAACAAACCCTTTTCCGTTTCCCGCGGCGGATTAATACCGAAAAATTGAGGCATCCTGTTCAAATCAATAGCTACATCAAAATGACGAATTGGAAAGCATACTTTCCTATGATTTTTTTTTTTTAATAACATCAACGAACCCAATGACCACTTGAGTTTTTTTTTAAACGAACGTTTAATGTTGTTTTAGGACCCGATTTCAGCATGCCCATTGACATTACATTGGCAGCTGACGGGGGCTAACAAAACGACCAAAACTTCTCCAAACAGAGCTTTTCGTCAAAATTTGTGACGGAACCATTCTATTTCATTGTAAACCAGCGATAAATGGGGCTTAAAGTGCAAAATGGCCGGAGTATTCCTTTAACTCTTCATTTAATCCACGTGGTTCCACTGTATTCAATGTGTAGATCCAATACATCTCTTTTTTTGAGTAATTTATTAATAATATCTCCGCCTCTCTGGAACGAAACAATTTTTTCGATGCCCCAAAATTTAAGTGATGCGGCCGAACCTTGATTCGCTTGGGTATAATGTCTTGCTATTGCATAGTCCATATTTTGATTGCGAATAGCAGCCTTGTGTTCGGCAATGCGATGAGTTTAAGGGAGTGTTTGGTTTGGCCGACATAGAGCAATCCACACGGACACTTGAGAATATAAACAGCGTGAGTTCATAAATGAATTGATCTTATATTTTTTACCTGTGTGTGGGTGACAAAAATATTTGGAATTAGAAGAATTGGAGCAATGGGTACAGTGCCCACATTGATAAAAACCTGTTGGTGGAGGGGGCAACCACGTAGATTTGGAGGACGGGGGAAGAAAGACGTTTCAAATGATCTTATTTCATTTAAACAATTTAAACGATGATAAACACATGCATTGCTTCGAACCCCTGAGTAAAGAAAAGCGTGAGAAGTCTGGAGTCATAATTGCACGTCAAACTGATAAACCTCCACGCACAAGGACTTAAGTTCCGCGCAAGAATCTTTCGCATATGCGTTGAATAATTGCTGACTACAGCATGGGAACGCCAGTTAAACTCACACCGAATGTGTGAGAGTTGACAGGTGTGCGTTATTAATGAAAACTAACCACACCTGATAATGTTGAGAGTTTTTGGGGTTTCTGTAATGGTAATTTAAATGAATGATTGAAAACAGGTCATGACCAATCATTATTTTTAAGGGCTGGGTTTCAGCCTCCCCTATCGCCAGTTCACCATGTATGTATATGTGTGTATTTATACAGTGGGGTGCAAAAATTTGGGCACCCCTGGTTTAAATGTCTGTTACAATTAATCTCCAAGTAATTGAAAGCAAACCTGAACACTAAATGCTACGAAGTTAAACATGACACCTTTCTGCAAATTTAAAAGCAAGGTTTCTTTTTATTTTAATTTTTCTGAGTTTTTAAATGATAAGAAAGGAAAAAGGGCCCTGTGCAAAAGTTTGGGAACCCTTCTGGATTATTCTTTGTTACCTTTTAAGAAGATGATTACTAAGGCCCAGACCCAGGTGATTTACTCGTTACGGCTTCAATGAGTCAGGTGAATATAATTGAGGATTGAACTATATATTCTGAAGTAACTTCATGCCTTCTAAAGTGGTGACTGTCGTGTCTGGTGTTAAAAACCATGTTTTCCTCTTAGGGATGGCCGATTTGGGCTAAAGTTTTTATCTCGATAATTTCTGGCATTGATGGCGATTTAAAAAAAACATAACTCAGCTGTTTTTGATTCTAAATCCATCCCTGCATTCAGTCTTAGGAGCCCCACAAACTCTGATCTAAAGTGATACTTACCAATTATCACATCCAAACAAGCTACTTAAAGGACTAGTATGTGAGATCTAGAGCCATCTAGTAGTCAGATTATAGATTGCAACCAAATGATCATTCCCTTTCTCAGAGAACCTATGGTGGCCGCAAAACTTGCAAAAACGCGAAAGGCGTGCTCGCGTGTCAGTGCTTTATTTAATTACTTTTTTCCCGTTCGGGGCTACCGTAGAAACATGGCGGTGCAAGATGGCGAGCTCCGTGGAAGAGGACCCGCTTTCTCTGTTGATATAAAGGGCTCATTCTGGATGAAAGAAAACACTATGATTCTTATTTTCAGGAAATAATTCACTGATGAAAATGTACTTTTGAATATTATATTCCATTCCTGCCAGTTATTCAGCCAGATTGTCCATCTAAATCTTACACACTGGTCCTTTAACTACAAGTTTAAGTCGTACACCTTTGCAGCAAAACTATAGTGACTAATCAAACAAGGTTGAAATGCATTTATTTAAAGTATTATGGCCAGACAGTAGCAAATAACAAAGGCAACCTTCAGTGACCTTAACCTTAAGTAAACTTCACAAAAATGAAATCCAATCAGTGAGGACCACTTCTAATGTAAATAAAAATATGTCTGTGCAAATACACTTGTGAGTGGAACAATTAGGCACTAATGCATGTTTTCACATACTATCAACTCACTGAATAAATAATGGTAGAAATAAACAAAAATGACATCAAAATGTAACATCCATCTCTTCAGATAGGTTACAGAATAGTGCAAAAGAGCATGATAAAAACAGAAAAAAAAACAAAACTTTCAATGAAAATGTAAAACACTAAAGTACTGTTGTGTGCAAATATTTCAAAATGAGATTGACAAATATCTTAGGAGAACAAGGCTCACATCTCAAGATTTTTGGTCAAGAAGACTAGCATATTAACCTTGGATGGTTTTAGAAGAGACCTTTGGCGTGTTACTGCATTCCCTCCTGCTCTAAAAACCCTCTCTGAGGCTGTACTTGTGGCGGGGATGCACAGGTACTTTTTGGCTAAACGACTAATCAGAGGGAAATTCACTTTGTGTGCATTCCACCATGCAAGGGGATTGCTATCACCATCTGCCAGTTGGCCTCGCAAGTAGCGGTTTAATTCTGCCTCAATTTTCTGTGTGTCAGAAACACTGGTGACCTCGGCAGCTGTTTTTTTTGAAGAAGCTTCCAAGACTCGTCCTTGGTTTGTTGGATGGCCCCAGGTTTTGTTCTGCAGATTGAGGTGATGTTTCAGAGGTAGCAGGAAGGCCACATGGCATGCTAGGAGGGGATTCCACCTCTCTGACTACTCTAGCTTTGATGAGCAAGGTCTCTCCCTGACTCAAGTGCTGGGTGCGGAAGCGTGGATCAAGAAATGATGCCATGTTGATCAGTTCCTCAATCTCTGGATCGTTGTATTTGCTCGTCACATACTCCAGTATTGAACTTTTAATGCCCTGAGTGAGATTTGAGTCTTCATCTTTCCCCCGCAGTAGATCATTGCTGAAAAGGTGAAGTAGGCTTCAAGCACGACACTGTGAAATAGTTCTCAGAGGAGGGGGCATCTGTGAAATCAAAGAGAGGTCCTAATGCCTTGCTGACAGAGTGCAGGACATCGATGTCCTGCCACGTAAGCACCAGAGGTCTGCTTGACCGTTCGGCAGCCAAGACTTGTGTGATGGCCTTTTCTTGCTCAAGCAGTCGCTGAATCATTGCCTGCCTAGATCCCCATCGTGTTGGAGATTTGGTCGCCAGTTTATGCGGAGGAAGGTCCTGCTCTGCTAGTGCAGCTTTGAGAGCTTGTTGCCTTTTCCAGCTGTGTGAGAATGAGCTGACAATCTTCTTACAAACTCCCACAGCTTTTTCAATCTTGCTGTCCCTCATGCTTTTCTCTGCAAAACAACAAAATAATTAATGCAATTTCAGTTAAAATTTTATCTTAAACACTGTTAATGTTAACACATTTGTCTAGCTACCTCACGAAAAATTACAAGTTAGCCAACTTAACCTTTAAAAAGGTAACCACTAGAGTCTACTTGTAAATAGACTCCCCACTATCAATCGATATATTCTAAAGAAGCGCGTTAGAATGGTAGTAAGCTAAAAATCTTTCAGTTTCCTGGATGGTTAATTTTATTTTTTCCTTCTGGCATATGGCGTTGCCATGATTGCTGTCGGCAATCTACAGGTGATCATGGCATGCGAGTACGTCAAACGATCAGATAACAACGTACAACTTGTCGCATGAAAATGGTCCGTTCCATTTGGTACAACTTGTTTCCAACATCTACAGTATACAACTATAGTGAGACAAACTCACCAGTTCAGTTGTTGAAATTTGTGAGATCTGAGATGCCACACGTTGTATACAACTAATTGCAACGTGTGAACGCGGCTTAATAAAACGCTCTGACAGCCCTGATGCTTCAGCGAGAAGCAGGTAACTGACGTTGTTGTGATCAATTTATAACAAAGCTAGTGAGCACATTAATAAAAATATTTGCGATTCAGTCACAGCTTGACGAAGGCTTGATTTCACCGATAATTACGCTAGCAATGTTTGCTTTGTGCTTCTGGCTCAGTTTAAGGGTACTGCAATAAAGTCACTTGCACATACCTTTCTTTGACATCTACAGTTGCCAGCTAGCTAGCCACGGTGGTACAAGAAAATAATAGCACTGGACAGCCCGTTGTTCATGTAGCTAGCAGGCTATATTATTGTAACGTGTAGCCTGAGCGATGTATTTTTGATTCCTCAGATGAATGACACGGAGCAATTTCAACAACTTCACAAGTTTACGTAGTTTCAACTCAACTTTACATAGCTCCCCGGGATGGGAAAAAGATGCCGAACACAACACAAAACCCCCCCACTTCCTCTCCCCCTCCCTTTTCCTTCCGGCCCCCCCCTCCCACCTTCACATCTGGCCAATAACTAGGGCATCTTTTCCCCCCAATAATACACCTTCAAATCAAAGTGTCCATGAACTCGCGCCTGAATAACAACTAGTTCTGACTGCGTCCGGGTCGCTACACAGCCCCCCCCTTAGTTCCTCGTCCCCGAGGAAGGACATAGCCTTGGAAGCGACCCGGAAGCCTCCTTTCTCTTTGGGGTCGTTGAGGCCTTTGTAGGCGAGGTGTGGAAGAGGCAGGGCTGTTAACTACGGGTGTGTCTAATGACTGCATGCTCCCACGGCAGGGACCAGTGAGGATGCTGCTGGGAGAGTTAGGGGGCACTACAGCCCCCAACGGAGTCACCACCTCCCCTTGGTGACATGTCGGTGATGGCCGGGGAGAGGGGGTGGCAACTCGGAACGCTGGTTGTCCCAGGCCTCGGTAGGGCGCCATGCGGTCCCGATGTATGACGACCTTGCGTCCACGAGGGCTGAGTTGTACACGGTAAACCACCTCCCCAACCCGCCCGACCACATAGCACGGCCCAATCCAACTGCTATCAAGCTTTGGGCACCGCCCCTTTTTCCACTTAGGCCCATAGACCCACACAAGGTCCCCGGCAACAAAGTGCTGCCCCTTTACATGAACATCGTGCAGCCTCTTCTGTTTGCGGGCCGCCCCTTCCGCTTGACCTCTGGCAAACCGATGAGCCACTTCCAGTCTATCCTGTAACTGACGGCCGTACTCCGGGCCTGCTGGGGCGTCGGGGCTGTCGGGGTCCGACCATAGGCCATCTCTGGCGGAGTGCGAAGTTCTCTGCCCAGCATGAGGAGTGCTGGGGTGCAGTTTGTCGACTCCTGCACAACAGTGCGGCAGGCCATCATTATCAAGGGCAGCTGGATGTCCCAGTCTCTCTGGTGTTGCGATGTGGTCATGGCTAATTGGGCACTCAGAGTACGCATAAACCGTTCGGCTAGCCCATCGCTTTGAGGATGCAGAGGGGTAGTTCTCGTTTTGGTTATTCCCAGCCGTTCACACATCTGGGCGAAGACCCTCGACTCAAAGTTCCGGCCCTGGTCGGATTGGAGGGTAGATGGGACGCCGAATCGGCTGAAGAGCCCCTCCACTAGAGCATTGGCGACGGTCTCCGCCTCCTGATCAGGCAGAGCAAAGGCTTCGGGCCATTTCGTAAAATAGTCAATTGCAACTAGAACAAACCCGATTACATGATCGGTCTGAGGTAAGGGGCCCAAGACATCAATTGCTACTCGGTCCATGGGGGCCCCCACCAGGTGCTGTTGGAGGGGGGCATGAGACTGACCTTGGGGGCCTTTCCTGGCCGCACATGTATCACAGCGCCGGCAGTGATCTTCCACATCCCTCCGCATCTGGCCCCAATAGAAGGTTTGCCGAAGGCGCTTGAGGGTCTTTGTAACCCCAAAGTGTCCAACACCGAGTGGCCCATGGTTTAGCTCCAAGACGTCTGTCCTCTGTGCCCTGGGGACCACCAGCTGCCATCTGGTCTCCCCGGTAGCCGGCTCAACCCAGCCTCTCATTAGCAGCCCATCCCTCAGCTCCAGTTTTGGCCAATGAGACCACAAACCACGGACAGTTGGAGAGTGGCATAACACCTCTTCCCAGGGGGGGCGAGCACCCTTTTCCACCCACCCCGTCACAACTTTGAGATCCGGATCCGCCTGTTGGTGTTCCCTCCAAGGGGTCGGCGACACAGGAAGCAGCGCCCGGCATCTGACCGTGTCAGTCGGTTGAACCGCACCTTGGTTTGCTTCAGCCCGCTCACAATGCAGACACTCGGGGGCACAAGGGCGACGAGACAACCCATCGGCATTTGAGTGGCGCCCCCCTTCACGATGCTGAATGGTGTACTGGAAGGCTTGCAGCTGTTCAATCCACCGAGCCACTTGGCCCTCAGGCTCCCGGAAGGAGAGCAGCCACCTTAATGCAGCATGGTCGGTGCGAATGGTAAAAGGGAGGCCGCAGAGGTAGTGGCGAAAGTGCTTTGTAGCCTCTACAACTGCAAGCAGTTCCCGGCGAGTTACACAATAATTCCTCTCTGGTTTAGAGAAGCTGCGGCTGTAATAAGCGATAACTCGCTCCCCCTCTGGGTACGCCTGAGCGAGCACTGCTCCGAGACCCTCGTCACTGGCATCTGTGTCGAGGATGAAGGGGCGCTGTAGGTCAGGTGTGGCCAGTACAGGTGCCTCACAAAGGGTCCTCTTAATTGCGTCAAAGGCCAATTGCTGTTCACTACCCCACTCAAACCCCCTCCCCTTCTTCATTAGCTGGTGTAAAGGGCTGCTACCGTGTGGTTGGCCACAAATCGGCGGTAGTATGAGGCCAGCCCAATGAATGCTCTCAGCTGCTTAAGGTTCTCTGGGCGTGGCCAGTCCCGGACGGCTGCAATTTTATCATCCTCGGTTTTTATCCCCTCACGACTGACTTTATGGCCTAGGAAGGACACTTCCTGTTGTAGCAGTGCACACTTGGCTGGATGGAGTTTGAGCCCTGCAGCAGCAATTCTCTTCAAGACCTCTTCCAAGGCCTGGATTGCCGTCTCAAAATCCGGCCCATGAGCCAGCAGGTCATCCAGATACACCAGACAACGCTCAGGAGGCATCCCGGACAGAACCCTTTCCATTAAACGTTCAAAAGTGGCAGGGGCGTTGCGCAACCCGAATGGCATTGTGCGGAACTGCCACAACCCCCTGCCAGTGGTGAACGCTGTCTTGGGTTTATCTTCGGGAGCTACAGCCACCTGCCAGTAGCCGGAACGCAGGTCCAATGAGGAGAACCACTGGGACCCTGCCACCCAGTCGAGCGACTCGTCTATCCCGGGCAATGGATAGGAATCTTTGGTGGTGACCTCATTCAGCCGGCGGTAATCAATACAAAACCTCCAGGCCCCGCCCTTCTTTGGGACCAAGACGACGGGTGAGGCCCATGGGCTTGTGGACGGCTCAATGATACCAGCAGCTCGCATCTCTGCCAAAGCCTGCTCTGCTGCAGCCTGCTTCACTGGAGGGAGGCGTCAGGGGCGTTGACGGATGGGACAGGCATCACCCGTGTGGATCTGGTGTTCTACCAGGTGCGTGCAGCCTACATCGCTAGGAGTAGCAGCAAAACTGTGTCGGAACTTGAACAAGAGGTCCCATAACTTCTTCCGCTGCTCTGGCTCCAGCCCCCCTTGATTTCTCTCCCAAACGCTGTTGACAGTGGCTAGTGCTAAAGCTTCGGATTCCGCTTGGGGACCCGGTTGGCCGGTCGGAGGCGGTGCTGCTGCTGTGATGGGGAAATCTGGTGGCAGGTCAGTTGGGCTTATCCCGTCAGGGTGCTCTACAACCCCCGGGGTTGCCTGGTGCTCCTCCAGGCATGTGGGTTGACCTTCATAGTGGAGAGGGATGGGTACGCCACCGTTCAGCACCATTGTTCCATTTAGGAAGTCTAGAGACGCCTGCCCCCCCGGAGGAAGTCCATACCCAACAGGCAACGTTCACCCACTACAGCAACCCAAACAGGATGACGAATGGAAAAGGTGCCCACCTGTAGTCTCACTTCACAGGTGCCAAGTACTGGAGCTGTCTCCCCAGTCACAGTCATTAGCGGAACATCAGCGGCCTGGGGTTGAGCATTGGGTGGGAGGAGGTCAGGGTGGATAAGGGTAACAGTAGAGCCTGTATCTAGCAGTGCACTCGTTGGTTGGCCCTCAACTAGTACGGGGACCCGGCAACAGCCGAAGGACAATGGGGTGAGTGTTGTTAAAGAGCGCAAACTGGGGAGTGGTACACAGGGTGGCTGAACGATGGGTGTAACGTGGGGCGGAGAATTTTCGCCCAGCGTAGCCCCCCCTACACTGGGCTGGTGGAGTTTCCCGAGGGGGAGGGCAGAATCAGGAACAGGGCAGTGGCGACGTATGTGACCCTTCTGGCTGCAGCGCCAGCATGTTGGCTGTGTCGTGTTGTCAGGGGGTATGTGGCTGGGGGGGTAGTTGGTTACCCCAGGTGGTGCGCCAAGCGGCCGCAGAGCACGGGTCTGTGGGGGTGCAGCTATGGGGGGCCCGCCTTGCCTATCCATGCCTTCAATTAGAATTTCCTCGACGGCTATGGCCCGTTCTAATGCTTCCTCTAGTGAGGGCGGGTCCATCAATCTCACCTGTTGGTGGAGGGGAATAGGGAGCAGGCCATGGACAAATGCCTCTTTTGCTAAGATCGATCTGGTCATTTCATCAAAGTCAGCAAACCCCTTTTGGGCCATATAACGCAGCTCAGCTGCAAAGACCCCTAATTTCTCCCCCGGTGCACGCGTCCGGCTGTTGAATTTCTGACGCATGACTACTGCTGGCGTGGTGTCTCCGAACCTCCGCTGCAGGGCTAGCGCAATGGCATTGGGATTGTCCAGCTGTGCTACAGTGACATCTCGCAGCACGCTCCTAGCCTCTCCCTCCAATGCTGATGCAAGCTGCACAGCCCTCTCTGCAGGAGCCCACTTATTAGCTGTAGCGACAATTTCAAATTGGGCCCAATATGTTTCCCATGCAGTGAGGCCGTCATATTTGCTGATTTTAAGGCGCCTCTCTTGTGTGTCATTTTGTGATGATATGCGCTCTTTAGCCAAAGCAGCTGTGATTGCTTCGGTGAGGGCATTCACCAGCTCTGGCTGGTTAGGGGCGTGGCTATGTGGCTGGCTAGGGGCGGGGCTCTGTGGCTGGTTAGGAGCGGGGCTCTGCACATTAACAGGATTCCCTTGGGAGAAGAGCGGGCTCTGAACATTAACATCAACTCCAAAATTAATTCCATGCATAGGCGTGAATTGGGCATCTGCAGCTGCACCCTCCCTCTCACACAATTCCACATCCTTGCAGCTATCGGCGCTGCACCCATGTCGGGGTTTCCTTTCCCTATCAGTCATCACATTTCCGTCTTTCATCATTCTCTCAAATGTGCGCTGCATTACCGCTTCCATCCGTTTCATAAACACATCCTCCAGGTTTCTAGCAATGCTATTCTCTAATTCAGTTATTGAACCGGTCTTTTGCTTACCCATTCCTTGCATTTTCTCTCCGTTTCCACTATTTCTCTCCCCCGCCTGACTTTCGTGAACGCGGCTGTCTTGAGCAATTGCGTCACCCCCATCTAAAGGCTGCATTGGGATCAGCGGTAACTTAAATGTCTGTGAAAAGTTTTCGGTTTTACGTCTCACCACTGCTTGCTCCTGGGCTGGGAATAGAACAGGTGTTTCCGGAGGTGTGTACTCCACGAAAATGTCTAGGGTTTCTTTGACTTTGTCCGCCATCCCGAACTTAACTGGTCGGATTACTTTTTTTTTTTTTTTTTTTTTAGCAGGCTACCGCGGAAGGACTGGAGGCTTTGCGTGAGTCCGTAATCCCGGTTCTGAACACCAATGTAACGTGTAGCCTGAGCGATGTATTTTTGATTCCTCAGATGAATGACACGGAGCAATTTCAACAACTTCACAAGTTTACTTAGTTTCAACTCAACTTTACATAGCTCCCCGGGATGGGAAAAAGATGCCGAACACAACACAAAACCCCCCCCCTTCCTCTCCCCCCTCCCCTTTCCTTCCGCCCCCTCCCACCTTCACATCTGGCCAATAACTAGGGCATCTTTTCCCCCCAATAATACACCTTCAAATCAAAGTGTCCATGAACTCGCGCCTGAATAACAACTAGTTCTGACTGTGTCCGTGTCGCTACATTATGCTAGCATCATCGCTGCACCTGTACTATCCAAGGGTGCGTTTCGCGAAAGCACAGATGCTAACTTACATAGCTGAAACCACTGACTGTGAATGGACGAACTACGCAATTTGCCAACTTTTGGAACCACGCGGTTGCAAGTACTGAAACGTAGCCGACTTTGGTAAACAGCCAGCGATGACCGATTGAGAAAATATAATTTAGATGATACATCACAAAAATTAGTCTTGAACACAATTTTGAAAACCGGAATTTTATCTGTTCTGCCGTAAGTCATAATAAGGCTTTTAAAACCGTAATAATTATGGGCAAACCGTATGTGGCATAGAAAAGGTAATAATCAAGCTCATCTGTCTGCCCCATAGAGGCAGTTACTTTCATTGCGCTTAAAAATTATCATGATACATTTATTGCCCAGCTCATATATATATATATATATATATATATATATATATATAATATATATAAAATAATATAATATAGCACTTCATTTCTGAATGTAGGTGGGAATAATAAATTTTTGTCATGGAAGCTGTTATTGAATGAGTATTGTGGACAATAGAAGTAAATTAGCTAAGGAAGCTAGAATCTGGTACAGGCATCTCTGCTCTGCTGAGCTTAATGTTTTTGTACACTTTCCCTGATAAATAAATAAATAAATAAAAACAATAGGATTCATATGTTTCACTGATTTCTTCCGATTGCGGGACTGTACAGATTCACGAGTAATTTATTTTCGTTCAGGTTTGAAGCTGAAAGGATCGTGATGGCGTCCTTTCCCTCACCGCATAATCGCACCAGCAAAGAGGAGGAGGAGGACGACGACCCGGTAGACCATATGATCTTGAGGACCGGATGCGCGGAGCTTCACCACGCCGTTCAGGAGTGCATGGCCGAACACCAGGATTGGCGAAAGTGCCAGCTGCAGGTGCAGAACTTCAAGCAGTGCATGCTGACGTTCCAGCGCATCAGGAAGGAGCAGCTCGGGAGGCAGACGGCCGCTCAGGACAATGAAAGGACCTGATGCGTAGAATCTACAACCTTTGGGTTGTATAAAACAAAGATGACACTTGGCTGAACGGTCGCTATTGGATGGAAGGTGATACTGATTATTCTGGCAAACACAGATGGAAGGTGATAC
Organism: Gymnothorax javanicus; assembly: GCA_029692085.1. NCBI lineage: Eukaryota > Metazoa > Chordata > Actinopteri > Anguilliformes > Muraenidae > Gymnothorax > Gymnothorax javanicus. The sequence continues at coordinate 152,744,539 of CM056197.1, forward strand.
TGATTATTCCGGCAAACACAGATGGAAGGTGATACTTATTATTCTGGCAAACACAGATGGAAGGTGATACTAATTATTCTGGCAAACACAGGTGGAAGGTGATACTGATTCGGTCATCTGCAGAATCGCATTTTCTGGAAGGATATATCTGACTGCAGAACTTTTTTCTTTTTTCATACAACTTTCTTTGTGCTGACGTATGAGAGACATCATCATAGATCCGGGAGGGCAGCTAATTTCCAGGGGCCCAAAGTGCATTTGGGTTGTTCGTAGCTTTCAAACAGGTGATAGTTTTGGCCTTCAGAAAAAGGAGTTTTGGTACATCAGTCAATTCATAATATGAAAAGAAGTCTGAAGATCATCAGGCATTACAGTCGCCAAATATTGCAACTTTTATGGTGTTGATTTCATCATTTTGGTCGATAGTAGCTCAATAGTTAATTTAGTTGAGCAGTTGATCTCTGGTATGTGTCGCCATCTGTCCTTCGTACTGGCTCTGCAGAGTATCATTTATGCCTTTAGCTGACATGCCTTTTCCTGAGGTAGGAGTCATTCGTACCTCTTGACTAACAGAATCTGGGATAAGCTTTGGCAGTCCCGTGACCCCGAGGTCACGGAACTGCCAGAGCCTATCCCAGATTCTGTTGGTCAAGAGCTAGGAATGACTCTTACATGATTCAACCATCACATACAGGTCACATACATATAGTCACTTGCACACTCTACCCTGTGCGTAATTTAGTGTCCCCAATGAGCATTTCTTTGGACCGTGGGCAAAACTGGAATAACCAGAGGAGACTCATGTATCCTCTGCAGAGAAAGGCTTAGCAAACATTACACTCCTGAACCTTCTGTGATGCAGCGATGCAACTCAATGCCCAGTCCGTTTAGGTGTCATTGGTCATTTCATTCAGTTTGTTTGAGGAGTGCATCTCATCTCTCCAGTCTATTATTTGATATAAATTTCAGCAGTAACACATTTGAAATGAATTCGTTATTTATTGAATTTTTTTGGCCAACCTCCTGTCCCGACTCAGAAGAGAATGGGCACCACTCATCGATTCTCTCAAGGTGCACAAGTGCCTTCGTTTGCGTATAGTGCCCTTCAGCAAATATGAATTATACCATTGTTTTTCCTCTCAATGTATAATTTCAAAAGAATAAAATATTCTCAAACATAATATTTCTTTGAAATACAATGAAAGGAAAAAATTGTTCTTTTCTTAAATTTGTTGTGTAATCATTGGATCTCCTCCATTGAATACTTTGTGCAGCCACCTTTAGCCAACATGAAAGCACTGAATCATCTTCATGCAGTGTGGCGGAGGACGAGACATTTCCTATACACAGAATCTCTTCAGATACTTCAAATGCCGAACCTGCACTTTATGGAATCTCCTTTTCAGCTTTTCCCACAGGTTTTCTTTTGGATTGAAGTCGGTTGACTGGGCTTGCAATGGCAAAATCTTGATTCTGTGGTCCGTGAGCCACTTTAGCGTTTATTTCAATGCGTAGTTTGGATTGTTGTCTTGTTTGGAGATCCAGTCACAAGGTTTCTGGCAGAGGCAGTTAAATTAAAACCTAAAATCTGCCTGTACTTTATGGAATACATGTTTTAGGCTCGATTTTTCAACACACGCTATATATATGGCGATGAGCATGCGGAACGACGGTCATGTTCCAATGCGCTCCGGCCGCAAGCTTCCACAAACCGGTAACTCTCCTCCAGCGCTACGCGCAACTGGGCGGAGGGATGAACATTGAGGATGTTAGTTGTATGACGGGGGGCGTTTTCCTTCCGAATTGGATGACACCACCACAAGTATTTTTCAAATGAGGTTGTGCAAAGCAAATTGTTGAATCTTTTCTGATGATTAACCCTTTGAGCGCTGAATAAATTTTCGAAGAATTAAAAATGTAATTATCCTGAGCTGTTGAAAACCTATCATGCGTCAACTTGTTTAAAAGAGCTCCCTTGCGGCAGCTCTTTTAAACAAGTTGCCACATGATAGGTTTTCAACAGCAGAAGGTTTTGATATCTTACGCCATTGGGCAACTATAGTTGCCTATGGCGCTCAAAGGGTTAAAGCAGACAGCATATGACTGGCTGGACAAAGTTTGTACCATGCATCAAAACAGTTGCGTGGTAGTGAAACAGTGCATTATTCACACCAGTGTAAAATATCTCCATGTTTAGCTGTTGGGGAGGCGGCGGCGGCGTATATTTGGTTTCAAAGACACAGTCTTGAGCAAAGTAATTGGATAAAAGATGCTCGTCAATTTAATGAGCTGAATGGAGTGCAAATAGCCGTGCGAAGCGATGGACGTTTTACATAACCACCTCAAAGATCACTGCATAGTACCTTCAATTCAATTCAATAGCGCTTTTCACAGAGACTGTCACAAAGATGCTTTACAGTGAGAGATTAAATAAATGAAAGGGCAGTGCCCAGCCTATTCCCCACTACAGCAAATGAGGCAAAAAACTCCCAGTAGGGAGAAAAATCCTCAAACAGTGGTGAGAAAAAACTCCCCAGTGGGAAGAAATCTCAGCAGGAACCCGGCTATAGTGGGGAAGCCCATCCTCCGCGGGCTAGCTAATTAATAAGAAAATGAAGTTCATTAAAATTGATTAAAACATCCAAAGCTGTGGCATGTGTAGCTCCAGGAAGAGGCAGGGCACGGATGGAGGATCAGAACAGCAGCAGCCAGTGATCACATGGTGTAGGACAGGGTGACGGGGCTCGGACGGTCCACGTTTCATTCATTTCCTTGACTTATATGATGCCACAAATGTGACTGCATCATCAGCACAGTACTGTAACCGTGTTGGACTGGCCTGGTAATTCACCTGACCGCGATCCCACTGAGAATCTCTGGTCCATCATCAAGTCAAGGCTGCAGCAGAAGGACTGCACCACAAAAGCCAAATTCATCGACGCAGTTGTCCAGGTGTGGCAACATGACGAAGAAATCGATGCAACCTTCAAAAACCTGGTCAGATCCATGCCGAAACGGGTGGAACAGCTTATCAAGAACTGTTGAGGACACATCTCCTACTGAGTGCTGAATGTATACTGATGGACTTTAAAAACTTATCACCAGAATTGTAGCCAAACTCGGATTCAACTTTGTAAGCATTTATTGACTTTACCCATAACAACTGAGCAAATGTCAGATAACATCAACAAAAAAAGAACGACAAAAGAATCAACAATGACAAGTTTAACAACAAAATCAACAACAAAGATCAACTCCAATCTCAGTACCGAGTGTGACCGCCAAGTCGGCGACTCGCTGTTCTTCTGCTGATCCTTGGTCTGTGGATTCCTGGGGTCTTCTGAGCCGTCCTGGTGTAGGTTCGAAACCAATCTCTCAGGTGGACGAGGCGGATCTGATTGTCCTGGGCTGGGGTCGTGACCCTAGGCTGACCAGGTCTGGGTCGATTATTGGTGCTTCCATTCTCCTGGTAACGAGCCACAAGGTTGGAGATTGTGGGTTGGCTTACCCCAAAATGCTGGGCGATGCGATTTTGGGATGTTCCAGCCATCCACAGCCCAATGGCTTGATCACGTTGGGGTCTGGAAAGGCGAGGCATGGCACAGATGGTGTGTTTGAACAAGTGCTCTCGGTTTCTGGCCTTAATGACCTCAAGGATCGTTTTAAGGATTTGACAGCATTGCAATTGTGATCAGTTGAAGCCGAACAAAGTTACATCACTAATTCCTCAAATCCTGCTCCACAGACGCAAACAAGTTTATGACCTCACGCACTGTTGTGTCTCCTTACTCAAAGACAACTGCATATCAATTATGTAATCATCTAAAGTTCCCCAAACCCAACTATACTATTTCTGTCTAGTCAGACTTATAAGTTTTTAAAGTCCATCAGTATAGATGCTATTAAAGTAATAAAAAGCCTGAAAACCTTTGTTGTTAGGGTTTTCCCAATCCGGCCTGCTTTATCCAATTAAATTGCACTGGACTGTAATCAGTAGTTCTGACCATCACCATCAAAGCAGAAGCAAACTTGTGGTCAATGAGTCTGTGATCCAGAAAATGTATTGTTTTAGTAAGTGTGTTCCGAGCCTATTGGTCCATCAGGCCTAACCCTGGTTTTGGTCGCATGAAGCGACTAGGAGTATTGCTACTCCCCCTGGATGAGATGCCAGTCCATTGCAGGTACTCCCCCAGCTCTTAGTCAGTTTTCCCTGAGTATTTGCTGTTATCCATTTATACATCTGGGTGGAGTGAGGCTTGGAGTGTGGGAGTGAAGTGTTTTGCCCAAGAACACACTGCGAAGGCCGTAGCAAGGACTTGAACTCAGGACCTTTTGATCCCAAGTCAAGCCAATTTAAACACTGCGCCACGATTTCACATTTCATCGGGAAACGCCTTCAGCATTGAATTTTCATGATTTTGTGTTTGCAGCACTTGTTTCTGGCAAACTTATAAAAATAAATGGAAATAAATTTTAATTAAGCGTTCTGTGTATTGCTGTTCAAAATCATTTTTACGGTCTGTGTGACACATCCTGAGTTCAAAGGCCTCACTGCAATATTTTTATGACTTTGCGACTTTGAATATAGGGTGCTTTATATGAAGCTATTAATGTGTGCAGTTGACTCAACAGGATTCCATGCCCCTCTGATGAAGTGTTTGATATTTACCTCCCCATTCACTTGCATTGTGCCCAAGAACATTGAGGAATATCCAAAGCTAAGTGTTTGTTATATGATGTCTTGTCTCAAGTGGTCTGTTTAAATTTTTTCCAAATTATTTTTTTATACCGACGGTGCCGAAGGACCAATGGACTATTGGCATCACGCTGCATCCGGTGTCGTCGTTAGCAATTTTTCAAAAATCTTTTTCTCCAAAAGCGTTGGCCAGATTGACTTGATATTTGTTGTGGAGCATCCTTGTGACAAGAACTTCCAAGTTTGTTAAAATAATTTTAAATATTGATTTTAAATCTTGTATAAATTTTTGAAACTTTGAAAATCACGTGGACAATATTGGGCATATTTCAGTGGGCTATAATATGGAAACGATTGGCGATATTGACTGAATAGTATTGACAACAGATACGAAGAACTTTCATTTGATATCATACCCTTTGACCTTCAGTGACCTTGTAATGTCAAACCCAAGGTCGCTTACTGGAAATTTTAAAAAAAATCTTCGAAACAGTCTGCCAGAATGACGTGACATTGGTTATGGGGCATCCGTGGGACTAGATCAACCAAGTTTCTTCAAAGACTTAGAAAATATCGCTTTTTGAATTTAAAATTTTTTTTTTACCATTTCTATTGCCATCTACAAACCCCAATTCCAATGAAGTTGGGACGTTGTGTAAAACATGAATAAAAACAGAATACAATGATGTACACTACAAAGACAAGATATTTAATGTTCAAACTGATAAACTTTGTTTTTTACCTCCGCCAACGAAGTTGGGCCGGGGGTTATGTTTTCGCCCCTGTTTGTTTGTTTGTCTGTTTGTGAACAACATAACTCAAATAGTAATGCACGGATTTTGATGAAATTTTCAGAGAAGGTGGGTATTAGGACAAGGAACAGGTGATTCAATTTTGGCATATCTAGGCCAAAGTACAACTGAGATATACGCCAAAGTTCAAGATTTCAAGTCTTTCGAATGGGCCGGAGTCCTGATCGCTGTGCTTTTGGGTTTTGCTGCCACCTGGCGGAGGTCTGCGCTCTGAGTGCTTTTATAGTTTTTTTTTTTTTAATCACTCATTTTGAATTTGATACCTGCAACCCCTTCTAAAAGACTGGGAGAGTTGACGAATGCTCAAAAAACAGCCGTTTGGAACATTCCACTTGTGAACAGGTTAATTGGAAACAGGTGAGTGTCATGATTAGGGATAAAAGAAGCATCCAGTCGTTCAGAAGCAAGGATGGGGCGAGGTTCGCCGCTTTGTGAACAATTGCGTGAGGAAATAGTCCAACAGTTTAACCCTCTCTGCAGATGTAGACGTCAACGGACATAACATAACATGAATGGCGAGAACAGGCCGTTCAGCCCAACTAGGCTCGCCAGTTTCTTTGTACTATCGTGAATATATCACTTCAGATACTCAATGACTCAATGGTATCTAACTTTAAGTCAAGCCTGCTCTTGAAAACTCCCAAGAGTTTTAGAGACGACCGGTTCAACGTCATCAAGAGCTCAGCGCAAAGGCCGCGCCCCTTTTGGGGGGAAAACAAACGCTCTTATGCATTGAAATCAATGAGAAATAAGCGCGATAATTGAGCAGTAAAATGCCCAAAAGTTGTTGTGTGCCGGGTTGCACCTCCAATAAAATGATCAGTCCGGACCTCAGGTTCCCCATCCTACCTGGAAAAGGGAAGAATCCAAAAAGAGTTAAGAGAAGATGAAGAGGGAAAGCTGTGTATCCAGTGTCTTCCCATGTTTATATGTGTGGGAAACGTTTCATAAAAGCCTATGCCACTCTTTTTTTTTTTTTTTTTAAACTTATTAAAGGGTACTTAGGTTACTTTCTATGTAAGACTTGGTACTATGATAGGTTTATTCGCTACGATTTTTGTCTCGTGTCATTATTTATTCTTTAATTGCTTCACTAGCTAACGTAAAGTAGCGTCAGCCAACCGAGTCAGGTTTGCGGTCTAACATTATGTGTATTTGTAAGTTATTCTTAACCCCAAACTGACGCAGACTTCGAAATTCGCGGTAGTGAAAGGGCAAGAGGGTGGACCGATCAACCTTAATTTATTAAGATAACGCGAACGCTCGGGTTCGGGCAAGGTAGCAAAATAATCGCTGAACATATCAATAAATTAATATAAACAGGAAATTTAGTTAAATAAATCGGATAAATTTTACACTTGAGAATACATCAAATTACATTATGGTCAATGGGATCTGAGGTTTTCTATCCCCCAAAAAGGGGCGCGGCCTTGACGTTTGCTGAAGTACCCGGATGTGCTGATCGTCTCTATGGAGCATCTCTTTTCATGGACGCAGTGGCACTACTCTATCACTAGATGGCATCCCCGGATCAGTTATTGCAGAGCCGTATACAGAGAGAGTCTGGCCAACTCGAATCATGGGCGCCATGTTTGCTACCAACGGCAGATGATTCTACGGCTTAACCCTTATGGGCCGGATACTAAGGCCGCATCAAAATCGCTAGTTTTAAAATACTAAGAAGACTCGACATTACATGACACTTTGCTTGTAGCATTATCAGGGTCCCTACACATGAACTCGAACATTGAGAACATTGTTCGCATACAAAGAGTTTGCTTAAAAGACGTTTTTGTTAGCACGGGACCTACCTCGCGTTGTCCTCCGGGTTGTTGCCTTAGGTGAGTCCAGTGTTAAAAGCGGTATTTAAGTGAACTCCTTGTACGCAAACAATGTTCACAATGCTCGAGTTCATGTGTAGAGAGTCTGGTGATACTACGAGCAAAGTTTCATGTTGTGTCGAGTCTTGCTGGCTTAAAAATAGCGATTTTGATGTGACCATAGCAGTGCCCGAGCGCTCCCATTCGAAAGCCAATTGACGAAAGGTCGCTTGTATTCGCGTCTTCGCATTGACTTCGAATGTAATCTGTCGTGCGAAAAATTCGTTTCGCGTCCAGTGTGCAAGCAGCTTCAATCACATAGCTGTAGTACTTGATAAAAAAAACCGCTCTGCGTTTCGTCACGTTATTAATATGTAGCTACACTGAATACCATGTGCAATGGAGTTAGTCAATTTGCAGGCATTGTAGCATTGCGCTAACGTTTCCATCAAGGCGCTGACGGAAATTACATTCTTCTATTATGCTTCTCTGTAATGTGATAAACAGAACCTTATACTCTTGGTGTACAAGAAATTTATGAAACGAGTAAATTTTACGTTTGTTGCGAGCTTTAACTTTCATGTGACACGTTCACTCTGGGAAGATCTCAATGCCGCTGGCGTTACAGTAAATGAGCATTTGCAATGTATTCTCTATTGAGTGCATTTAGTAACATGGACTTCAGTATCCCGGGTATGATCGGGTTTTTGGAGAATCCCGTTTTTGCGTTTGTGCATGTTAACATCATATCCTTATTTTAGAAACCAGGATAAATAAATAATTAAATATATGTACAAATAATTGTATAATTGAATAATTTATTGAATTTAATTACCTCATATTCGACACTTTGCTATGGGGATCACAGGATCAATATTGATTAATGGCAGCAAACATGGCGTCCAAAAAACACGTGACCAGTTCAGAACCAATAAGCATAGCGGGATAGCTCAGACGTTCAAACCCGTGTTGGCCAGACTCTCTCTATCATGGACCTATAAGGAGAACTGGACAGACAACGAAGGCTGGAACACACGCCGACATAGGCGTAGCGGTGAACCTGATATTTCAGGTCACGTGATGCCATGGGGGCCAAAAAGAAATTTCTCCATAGGGAATAATTGAAAAAGACACGCTGATAAATCCGTGAATAATTTTTTTTGACAGCCACAAATTATCGATACCAAACGGTTTATTTTTTCTTTTAAATCATTGATGCCTCGTTTCTCGGCAAAGACAAAATGTTTTATTTATATTCAGGCTATGCGAACACCAACGGGTCCTCATATGTAAGCGCGTTCTCGTCTCCCCCGAATTTAGCACTGCAGCGGATGTGAGTTGGTGGAGCAATGGGCATTCCTTGCCGTCTGTCTGTGCTGATTATTAAAAACGTAGCCAAGTCGGTAAAGTGAGCTGGCGACATTACGGTGCAAAAATATTGAGCAACAGAAGAAACGCAAGTTAATTAAAGACAGACCGGAAAATCAGTTTGCGCGTAATTATCATAGAAAATCAAATTTACGAATTGCGAGCAGATCTGGGCTGATCAGAACCGCGAGGTCCTCGAGGCTTTACCCCGGGGTCTGTCATGCTTGCTATTATGCTGCCCAGATTTACGTCGCAGATGTTGATGTGATTGCTTATAAGATATTTCTGGGTCCGTAGTGGGTTAAATACCACTACTAAGGGTTGCTGGCCCTGTGCAGTGGGCAAGCAGGCTGCCCTCTTCCGTACTTGGGTTCCTCAGTGGGTAGCTTCTGGAGTGGAATCATATAGAAACACAAATCACCGGTACTAACACCAGAGAGGCTATCTTGGAAGGACCAGTGGGCTAACCCCAAGCAGGGGCTGATCCTGATTTTTTTCAGGGTTTACTCCCATAGATCCGCTGCGTTTTGCAATACTAGGGGCGGCGCTAAGAGCCACAGCATGCGGTCTTCGGCATGTGAGAGGCTAGGTAGTGCGGCCACTAGCTAATGATAAGCCGTATGTTGCGCAACACATGCCGCTGGATATGGGGAGACCAGAAATGGGCATTCCTTGCCGTCCGTCTGTGATCAACATTATGGACGTAGCCAAGCCGGTAAAGTGAGCTGGCGTGATGGAGCAAATATTCTGAGCAACAAAAGAAACGCAAGTCAATTAAAGGCAGACCGGAGAATAAATTTACGCGTAATTATTGAAAATCAAATTTATTACTAGCGTGTGCACATTTACACTCGTTTCATCAAACGTTTCTTTGTTTTGCGGTCACTTTTAGTACCCATAAGAGCACATCAACTTACTAGCTAACTTGCGTTTCTTTTGTTGCTCAGTATATTTTTGCCATTTTATTTTAATTGATGAATGGCCGTAATATGTAGCAACTCGATTGCCACACTTCATGTAGCGCGGCAAAATGTACTGTAAGCTAAGGCCGCTGTTTTGACATCCTGGAACCGTGTACGCAGCCAACACTCGCCTTACTTTTTCATATTAAAATGATATGGATATATCCATGAACTGAGTTGTATACTTCCATTACTTTGAATAGCACCAATTCACATTACTGTATTTACATGCATTATGCACAATGTGTCAGCTGAGTAGCATCTAACGTAATGTCCATATGAGTGCATTTATAGCGCTACATAAATAAAGTTCGAACACTGCTTAGCAAACCATTTATTAACCATTCTTCATTCTTAAATTACAGACCTTCATGCTTGATGGCGAAACTTTTCAGCAACTTGACAGATGAGATCCAAAATGATAACTTTTTTTGTGCATGATCTGAACAAGCACTGAACATACATACTCATTATTTGTGGTACAGCCTTTATTACAGTTTTTGGTAGGTGGAAACGTCAGAGTATATGAAATCCGAACATCTAATATTCGTGAGCAGCATCTCAGATCAACGGGAGTGATGCAGGTAGATTCGACGGTGTGGCTGATTTTCATCTGAACGAAGATAATACGAGTCCAAAAAAATGCAACAGTTGAGCATGAGACGAAGATCGAATAGATGTACACGTGCTGTCCGTTCTGTCTTCGGTTTATTGCATAGGTTTAATCTATTGTCTTGAATCCGGAGAAGATAATGGAATTCGCACGCAGACGAGCAAGAATCGTCTGACTCCATTAATGTGGTTATTCATCGTTGAACTAAAGAGGACAGGAGCCTGGGGCGCGTTTCCCAAAAGCATAGTTGCAGCAACTTAGTAGTTCGTCCATTCCCAGTCAATGGTTCCAACTATGGAAGTTAGCATCTGTGATTTCGGGAAACTCACCCCTGAGCAATATCACGTTACACAACAGCAGAGGCGGACAGTAACGGAGTAAATTTACTTAAGTACTGTACTTAAGTACACTTTTTGGGGATCTGTACTTTACTTGAGTATCATGTTGGGGGACGACTTACGACTTTTACTTGAGTGCATTTGAAAGGCAAATATTGTACTTTTTACTCCGCTACATTTCTATCCATAACCCAAGTACGCGCTACTTTTTCTTTAAAAAAAAAAAAAAAAAAAGCGGGAAACCCTGTGGATTCAGTATTTTGTGGTTGTTTCCTTCTCAAACGTGATTGGATTGTACAGGTGCCACTGACAGGACAGCCTATCAGCAATCACCTTCAGCTTTCCTACCATGAACCCGCGAGCTCCATAGTTCAGTTGAGACGCAATCGCAGTTATCGAAGTCCCGAATAAACATAGGGAAGGCATACCAACGTTGGAGAGAATTCCGGCAGTTGAATGGTTTTAATTCTGACGCCCAGGTCGCCTTGTTTCTACTTGAGGTGAGTAGAGCTGGTGCTTAGCTCCCAAGTGACCCGCATCTGGCGGGTCCGACCCGCATTTGAATAGCAAAACCCGCCGACCAGCAAGCAAGTGAAAAAACCCGCAATTTGCGCATTGAGAGATTTACGCGTTATTTCTCCTCCCCTGCGTAATACATGGGTGCTCAGAGTCCGTAATGTTACGGATTTCCGTATTTTTTAAATTTTCCTCTGTAAGAGCAAATCTGAGGTTCAGTGTAGAGCCCATTTTTATTTCGTGCAGATGTTGAGCCGTATGATCGATTCTCCTTGCATCACTCCCTTGAACCACAGATGCAGCCCCGAAATCCAGCATAACGCATTTCAACTGGTTAAAGGTTTCCTATTCATTCAAAATTTGTAGTGGATCATTTAAAATGTGAACCGCAAATTTTGTGTGCTTGTTAGGTGCTGTCCTGCAAATACTAAATAACAGCAACTCAGCGAACATTTTAGATCTTATATGACAAGTTGCTGTAAAGTTACGACATTGTGTCGAAGTCTAAAATTAGTCTAAGCTGCTTTTCCACCGAACGCGAAACGAATTTTTCGTGCGACAGATTACATTCAAAGTCACTGCAAAGATGCGAATGCACGCGAGTTCGCGTGTATTTGCGTCTTTGCATTGTTTTTGAATACAATCTGTCGCGCGAAAAATTCATTTCGCGTTCGGTGGAAAAACATCTTAACGTAGCTAGGTAATAAGGCTCCGTTGCTGTCTGTGGCCATTTGGAGCATTGCTTTCATGCCGCTATCTTGCTTGTGGATGAGATAATGGATCTCTGTCCAGATCGTGGACATAATCTACGTCGCTTGGCAGTACAGGAAGTTGTGGCTGATGATGACGATGAGTTGTAGATGCCCTTATTACAATGATGTCAGGACTGTCTGTCCAAGTTGATGTGGTTTCAATTGCATAGACTTGTACACATATAATTGATTTTTGTGTTACACTGATGCATGTATGAGCATTAATGTATGAACATTCAATATTGTTCGTTTCCTTTGTTTATGATGACTGGATGAATGTGAATGAAATACAAATTGGATTCCAAAAAAAAAAAAAAATCCAAAATGGTGATGTATGATAAATTGATGTCAATACGATGTGATGTCAATACTTCCTTATTTTTATATCCTACCATGTAGAATTTCCTTATTTTTTAAAAATCTCTGAACACTCTGTGGTTATAGACCAGCTTTTCGATCCCTCAAACTTGGGAGGTATGTGGCACTAACTGGGTTGGATGTGAATTGTAAATTGTCATCCCAAGCAAAATTGAGGGAAGCGCGTGAATTGTTTTTGTAAGGCTATCTTGCATAGATCATGCTGGTCAGAATGAATCAAACAGTAGAGAGATTGACATTTCCTCTTTGGAGCAAGCTAGTGAGTTTGCTCATTCTGTCTGATCAAACCAGAGTTTGTATTCGTGTAATAACATTTTTTCTCTGGTTAGTACTCAGAGTTGCAATTCGTTGATGAATGTATAACCGCGTGATAAGTTTAGCTAAAAGTGGTGATCTATGTGACGTTGTTAATACTCATTTTGTAATGCCGAGCTAAGATACTTGTCAGATACCTTGTTGTAGCTAGCACTAATGGTGTAAATTTATCGTCTGGCAATGGTGGTCATTGTTGCTACCGGGCGTTTATCACAACGAGCTGTACATGGCCATTTACCCAGCTGAGTGAGCCATTCTTAAGCTGCTTTCACACGGACCTTGAAACAATTTTTTAAATGCGACAGATTACTTTCAAAGTCAATGCAAAGACGCGAATACTCAGAAGTTTTACTTTAAGAAAAGCGTGTTCATGTTCCAAGCTTCTGAAGGGGAGGGGCAAGCGGTTCTGTTGTGTTTTGAGAACGTTTCAACTGTCAACAATAGTGACGTCATATCGCTGATACAGCCTTTAACATTAAAGTATCTATAAAAGCTCCATCCAGTAGGTTTCTATAGGTAAAGGTAAGCACTGTGGCAGTAATAATACAATATTTAGAAAATTTACTTTTACTTTTGATACTTAAGCATTTTTAAAAACAAGTACTCCAGTACTTTTACTTAAGTAAAAATCTGACTGTAGAACTTTTACTTCCACTTGAGTAAAATTTAACCAGTGGTATCTGTACTTTTACTTAAGTAATGAAGCTGTGTACTCTGTCCGCCTCTGCACAACAGCAAGTCAACTTTTTTGCCGACATTTTTGAGTTGAAATCAATGTTAAATAACAATCGTTTTAAACATTTGATATTGCATTTGTGTTTTAAAATTGTATCTCAAACTATGATTAAACCATTGCGGCGGCTATGTTCTCTTTTTTTTTTTTTTTCGTTCCGCTCAGACTTACATCAGGGTGCAGTCTACAGTGGTCAGAATTCCATTTGGCGGAGAAAAGTGATCGTGAACACGCAGGCTGGGTCGGGAGTTCCATGAGCGAGCCGTTGTCATGGACACCTCGGATACCAGCGTTCATGAAACCCCACACTACGCATGTGTGAGCAAAAAGTCACACAGCGCATGTCCTGCGGGTCCGGAAGCTTGGCCCCATGTCGGCGTGCTGCGCCATTGAGCAATTTCCATTGAAATGAATGGGCGGCCATTTTCCAATTGTATATCCAGTGAAATATAAAACATCCTTGCTCTCTATATACGGCTCTGAGTTATTGAATATTCATAAGCAAGCAGAGCTGGAACACAGTCGAGAATATTGACGATTTCACTCCTATCCCTGTTTTTCAGGAGTTGCATGAATTAAACTCCTCAGCTAAGCCTGATGTGCCAACTGCTCAATACCCTTGCTCAAAGTATCTATCCAGCAGTTCAAAAAATGATCTCTTGCGACAGAAAAAATGGTTGTCCTCTGCAGCAACCACTTCAGTTACAGTGACCCACTGGTAATCCAAGTAGTTTTAAAAAAAAAAATCAGTTTCCTGAGGCAAAAATTTGCCATGTTATTGACACTATGTCATTCTACTATCAATTTCAGTCATCACATATTAAAAACGCGCAATTTCCTATTGTGGATTAACGCGTAGATATGTCGGTTGAAGAATTTAGCTATCTTTTAAGAGCCTTATACAAGCTTTCACGGAAATCCAATCACTTTAATGGTGATTCAATGGTATCTGCGTGAAAGCCCAGCTGTAGTTCAAGCCCACGTGAAATTCTCCCGGTAATTACCAGTTGGTTGACACGATTTTTATCCAATAGACCCTTTCGATTTAAGGACGTGAAAAAGTGAGATTTGGAGTGCGCATGCTCTTTGCAGGCTATGTGGGGCAGAAGATGCACAAATCCTATTTAAAAGGTGGGGAATTATAAGTTATTTCGCTTTCCCCATGGTAAAAGGCAATTTACAGCGTGGATTTGGACTATAAACAGGAATATTTTTCGTTCGGGAACATTCTAGGGTGTGCAGCGTACATTTTATGTCTGGATGGCAAGATTAAGAATTCTATATTCAACCCACTCCAAATATCAATTGATGTTTGGGTACCCAGAGAAACATTAGAATATGAAAACACGTCAAGCGTACGTCCAGTTAAGGAAATTTAGAGTTTAGTTTCAAGTGCTGCTATTCGTGTCAGTTGCATGTCGTTAACGGCGGCTGTCAAGTCACTGCTGACACACTGGGTTGCTAGGGCAGGCGCAGCCCTAGCCCTATGCATTTGCGATATTAAATATTAATGTTAAATTCTAAACCCCCTTTCTCACTGATAAAACTCCACAAACATATTGGCGCCCCCTTTTAAAATTGTTCTGGCAAATGAAAAGCCGGAAAAAAAGTGGAGGCTGGAAATTCTTTTCCCCCTGACGATATAGCTAGACTATAAGCTCTGTTAGTTTTCACCCACAAATTGAAAGCATTGACTTCTTCAACGCAACAGAGACTTGAGGGACTATATCGGCGAGATAGCAAGTTCTGTCAAGGCAAGTTCTTGACATTGTTTTTTTCAGCACAGATGAAAATCCAAAATCAAATGTGTAGCGTTCAGTCAAACAGTAATGATATGGCCTTGTATTTTACAAGTGTACCTGCGCACTTATCCATGTTAAGAGGCGACTAGGATCATGTGTGCTTGCCGGTTGTTTTGAACAATGCGAATTCGTTGCAAGAACACTGTAGCCATTTAGCTGACTTAAGGCGTGGGACCCAATCACAGTGGTGTTAATGACATTATTTCACGTCCGCAAAACTAACTGGCAAGCAAATGCCACTTTATTGGTTATATAATGCAAGTAATTATGAAATCGAAATCGCAAGGAAACCAGTGGCGTAGCCAGAGGGTGGGCCAAGACACGTTACTTAATGACAATAATTAGTCCTGGCTAGTTCTCAATCATTTGCCTTTATTGACGCGTTTTCCAATTATCGTAATTTGCAACTGAAGACACGGTTTGTCTCCATATGCGATCTAACAGCGATGAAATCATGGGCTAAATTCAGTACAGTTGCGGAACAAGAACAGAGAATTGGGTCGCACAAAACATCCGTTTAAAACAATCATTAGTCCTGACCTGTTCTTAGTCGTTTTCATAACAGAAGGTTCACTCTGACAGCACTCCACACTTAACAGGTGCTGCTTGTTCTCCCTGATTAGGTAAGACGACAGTCATTCATCTGGACGCGTATTTGCTGTATTTGTATGTTGCTCAAAATTGCAAACCTGTCGACTCTTGCAAATAGCTGGAGCCGCACGCTTTTTATAGCCTTTTGAACTGCTGAGTGCCACTTTTTTTTTTTTTTTTAATCAACCCAAACAATACCGAGAGTGAAAGTCCGCGTTTCATTGGAACACGGACCAGTTAAATCAACGCGAAGCACTGGCCTATTAATAATTATTTTGCTGTACTGAATTAAGCCCATGATTTCATCGTTGTTAGATCGCATATGGAGAGAAACCGTGTCTTCAGTTGCCATTTCCATAATTGGAAAATGCGTCAATAAAGGAAAATGATTGAGAACTAGCCAGGACTAATTGCTGTCATAAAGGGACGTGTCTTTGCCCACCCTCTGGCTACACCACTGCTTATAATATCAACCAGTACCTTAACTATATTTCTCCGATCAGATCGCTCTTTCCTTGCTTGCGTCGGTGTGAGATCCTTTCGTTTGTAGGGAAACACAGAGCGAAGCCAACATTATTTGGGTCAACGAAGTCGGCCCAGCCCTGACAAAATGAGTACTGCATACTCTAGTGTGATCATTCGGGACAAAGTTCTTCCGATTTATAGCTCGAATCCACGCCTGTCGTTGTCTCTTGCCATGGGGAACACGAAAAAACCTTATGTCCCCGTCCTTATGATACCGGTTTATGCACCCCTCGACGCAACAAATATCCACTATATTTCCTTTTGCCCCACATCAGCTATATTGGGCATGTGCGCGCGGACTTCCGGTCTGAAACCGAACTGGTCTATTGCCTCAGTAAGTGAAAGACATTGATTGGACCCTAAAAAACATAGTAAAATATGTGCATAATACGGTTACGTAATATTTTCTAAACTTTACGCAGCTCAGACTGACATGGTTGCATGGGAACAAGAAACTTTCAGAACTGAGCCTGGAGAGCTGAACTTATTTGCGGGATGGAAATGTGATTCTGAGATGGAAAATAGCAATGATTCTGAATGGAACAGACAGGAGGGCTGACAGCCTTAATACTTTTGAGGAGCAGCTCAATAATTCTCTTGAAAAATGAGTAAAGCTGTCTTTGTATGGTGTAGCTCTATCTTATTTTTAGCCTGCTAGTTAACTAGCCAGCTATTTATTATTACCCCTCAGCCAAACTTTGGCCAGAGGGTATTGTCGTCACCTGCGTGTCTGTCTGTCGTCTGTCCATGACTTTGTCCGGGTCAGTATTCAGCAACTAATGTTCGCAGTTTCACCAAATTTGGTATGGTAATTCACTATGACCCATAGATATGCAATGTCAGGTTTTTTGCTGGATTTGACCTTTGACCTTAGCGCTGTGACCTTGATCGTGGAAATCTTGTCAGGCCCAATACTCAGTAACTGTTGATGGCAGCTTCGTCAAATTTGGTATGGTAACTCACTGTGACACATAGATGTGCAACATCAGTTTGTTTTGCTGGATTTGACCTTTGACCTTAGTGCTGTGACCTTGATCGTGGAAATCTTGTCTGGCCCTGTACTCCGTAACTATTGATTGCAGCTTTGTCAAATTTGGTATAGTAACTCACTGTGACACATAGATGTGCAACGTCAGGTTTTTTGCTGGATTTGACCTTTGACTTTAGCGCTGTGACCTTGATCGTGGAAATATTTTACGGGTCAGTACTTAGCAACTACTGATTGTAGCTTCACCAAATTTCGTATGGCAACTCACTGTGACACATAGATGTGCAACGTCACGTTTGTTGCTGGATTTGACCTTTCACCTTAGCGCTGTGACCGTGAGGCAGGAAATCTTGTACGGGCCGAGGGGTATTCAGCAACAAGTTATGTTTTTTGGTTTACCGCCGTGATCACAGAGCTAGTTTGTCACATTGGGCAACAAAAGAGTAGTCGATACTGCAGGGTGCTGGCATTTTTCTTAACTTGGCGATCAGTTTTAGAATTTATACGACATTCAATAAAACTGAATGCCTTGCATTTTCGCTCAGTTAAAATGCGAACAGCTATTACTGTGACCTGAGTTATACTTGTTCCATAGAGGGTGTGAAAAGCGTTGTTACAAGCTTGCGTTTTGCTTGGATGATTGGAATTGTAAACAGCAAGCTTTCCGCCTGAGTGAACGTTTTGACTATAAAATAAGCAGTTCCTTTAATGAGTTTGTGTGCATGCTGATGCGGCTTTGTTGAAAAATGGATGAGACTCTGAACTTTATCGTGGAGAAAAGGCATGTTTTTGGTTTGGAGAGGTCACTGGTGACCATTGATGTCCAGCTGCGCCTATATTGATAAACTCATGCTAAATTCAACCAGAAAATCATCCATTCATATTGAACTTCAAGAGTACAAAGTTGATTTGCGTTAAAAATATGATTATTTTATTAATTGAAAGTGCACCATTTTCAAGGCTCTGGGAGTTTGGGAAGCCACCTGGATAGCTATCTTATTTGGCTTATAAAAAGTGGATAATTCAATATTTCTTGTTCAGATGAGGAGTACTTGTGGTCTAGGAGTTTATTATCCCAGAAATGTATTGTTTTAACCCCCCAGCCATTTTTCAGTCCTCAGAATTATTTTTTTTACAATTTCAATGGTGAATTCTCATGAAGATTTTTTATGTGTGTTCCCCCTCCTGCCTAGGGGGGGTTCAGGGGTCCTCCCCCGAAAAATTTTTGAAAATTAGAGTCCTCAAAACAGCATTCTGGTGCATTTTGGGACCCTTGTTATAAATTATTTACCTGTAATCAGTGGCTCAATAACAAGTAGTTTTTGGTCCAAAATAGTTTGAACAGGGATCAGTTTACAAA
The DNA here is from genome assembly GCA_029692085.1 of Gymnothorax javanicus. Taxonomy (NCBI): domain Eukaryota; kingdom Metazoa; phylum Chordata; class Actinopteri; order Anguilliformes; family Muraenidae; genus Gymnothorax; species Gymnothorax javanicus. The sequence continues at coordinate 152,763,108 of CM056197.1, forward strand.
ACTAACTTGTGCAATACATTAACCAAGAAACTTAACCAGTGTTGTGTTTACCCAATTGTGATTTAATAATCATTGCTTTTACTAACACATAAAGGCAACAATATGACAACTGTACTTTCATTTTAGTAATAATCAAATTAAATTAAATTAAATTAAATTAAATTAAAAGTCACAGGCATGACAGGGTCACCTTCATCCACCTGATCTTGTGGCTTTGGTCTGTAGGGAAAAGTCGGAGTATCAGTCATGTGCACCAATATTAACAAAATACTTGACTACAAATTTTATCATTTTAAACAAAGAAAATAATTTAAAGCCTACTTGCATACATAAATATTCACACAACCCTTGACATTGTCTCTGGGCATCCAATATAAATCCTTTGCCTAAAACTAAAAGACAAGACAAGCATTTATCCACTATCATGTACACTAATTTGGAAAAACATTTTCTCACCTGTGAAATCCCTGCTGTGTAGATTGCTGCACGTACTTAATGCTCTTCCTGACATTTGTCAAATTGACTATCTTAATTGTGCAGTATCATAAAACACTTTCTTCTACCACACTCATTCAATGTACTGACACATCAAGAATATACGCTATACGGTGATCGTATTAGCGCGGCCGCTAACGAGGGCGATATTATTATTAATGTAAGATTTTAACGGTCTCTCATGTTTATCGGTACGTCATGTATGATGCCCGTGGATCGTAATTGTCCCAAAACACTGGGCAAATTTATTTTAAACAACTGATCTTACTGTGGAATGAAACCACAATCGATTTGCTAAAATCTGTATGTTAAGATACTGCCTTTCACATGCAGACCGACGTGTGTTTGACTGGACTTCAAGGGGAGCGCTATTTACGCTAATCAGCTCAGCTGTCAACAAGTTCTGAAAAACAGTGAAAGCCTCTGGCCTGGCACCGGCATGCTAAATCCCCAGTGCTCAGGCTGACTGAACAGAACAACACATATGAGTACGTCCCTTATTAACGATAGTAGTCTGGACACCATGCTTCTATGGAAAATAACGTTACAATGTTATGAAAATTACATCGAAATTTTGCCGTCACCGCAAAAAAATTGACAGCTGATCCATAGAGCGTATTTTGCATTCAAAGTCCGTAGACACTACGGGAAAAAAAAATCGTAAAGTAAACAGGTCTGCTGAAGACATCTCAATTTATAAGCCGATAAAATGCTAGATTTCACTGAAAATTAATTCTTAATTACCTTTTTTGGTCACAAACTGAAGCATGTTCAGTTGTATGTTGTTCCGTTTGTTAGAACATCGTTGGATACAGGTATTTGTCATCCAAGTATGTCGCTCTCCGCACCCCGTGACCACGAGGTCCTGACCACGATGCCTTGACCATGTGGGGGGCTTGGCGGTGCGTGAAAGCGAGGCTGCACGCGCATTGCGGAAACATCGCGCCAGAAACACAATCCACTGTCAATGACTCAACAGACACTGATCGACACTGTGATAATTTAATGTTTTCACGTTTTCTGAAGTCAAAATAGCATCGACACAATATGTAGGAAAACCATACATGTCAGTTTAAGCTGTGTACAGGTACATGTTGACTAACTACAAAATCATAATGACGCTTTTTTTTTTTTTTTTTTTTTTTGAGAAAGGCGGCAATTTTAGACAGGCGGCCGCGGAAAAGTTGGGAGGCGGCACGCCTTTCAGTTGAACATATGGGGAAAACCCTGAAATCGCCAAATTTGGCTTCTGTGCAAAGGGGTTAAGAATGTTTCTCAACATGCAATTGCATGGAATTTAGGGATTTCACCATTTGCAGTCCATAATATCATCAAAAGATTCAGAGAATCTGCAGAAATCTCTACACGTAAGGGGCAAGGCCGAAAACAAACATTGAATGCCTGCGACCGTCGGTCCATCAGGCGGCACTGCATTACAAACCAACATCATTTTGTAAAGGATATTACCATGTGGGCTCAGGAAAACTTCAGAAAACCACTGTCGGTTTACACAGTTTGTCGCTACATTAACAAGTGCAAGCTAAAACTAACATGCAAAGCGAAAGCCATATATCAACAACACCCAAAAACACCGCCGGCTTCTCTGGGCCCGAGCTCATTGAAGATGGACTGACGCAAAGCGGAAAAGTGTGCTCCGGTTTGACGAGTTCACATTTCAAATTGTTTTTGGAAATCATGGACGTCAATGCAGGGTTCCCGCTGCCGCTCGTCGTTTTCGTCATTGCCGAAAATAATTCATCGGTGACGAGGAGAAAATTATAAGCGGTCGTCACAAGTGGCGAATGTAATGACGAATAAAAATTCAATGGCAAATAGTGGCTTCTTCTGCCCAGAGCATTCGAGGCTGTAGCCCCAAAGATGTTTTCTTTAGCCCCATATAGTTTATATGAATACATAAATAAATAAAAAAGAATGTTACTGAATGTCCGTAAAACAGGACAGCACTTTCGTATTGTTTTATCTTCAATGAACAGAGCCAAGAAAGACCAATCAGAGAGGGGTTTTACAGGAAAATACGTCCAAATGCTGCCTTATTGGCTGACAGGTCTCCGAGGAGTTGAAAAGCCGAATGATGTTATCAGGCAGTCAGTCATGTGAGGGAGCGCATATTTGCAGATTTTAGTTTTACCTGTAAAACGGTGGAAGCTGTCATCCCCTCATAATGAACTAGGAAAACAAGGTGTGTAAATTTATATATGAGTCCCTAGTTACATAAACGTGATTGATATGAGCAGATATGAGCGCATCTTTACACGGCATATATTAGTTTGATTAGTCTTCGACTTAACAATCGCTTGATGCGTACAATCATGTCATTAGTTGCCATGTACCACAGTACGACTGGTGATTTCTGAGCAAACGTTATGCAAAACATGGTACTTCCAAGTTAGTTGTAAAGGCACAAGACAGTGCTATACAATATCTGATTGATCATCATTATTGATCAAAACTTCGTATTGACAACAAACCTTTCCTACACGGCAGGGTTGGTTGTCTGTGAATTCATCGCTGTTAAAATATGTTTAGGCCAGTGCAATAGTTAGCCAGTAAGGTAGTTTGCTGAAGCCTAACTCAACAGTTCTCAAACTTGGTCCTGGGGTGAACGCTGTGTGCGATGGTTTTTGCTCCAACTGGAATTGCTATCGCAGAATTTTAACGAGCTCCAAGCAATTATTTTTCTTAACGAGTGGCTTGTAATGTTAGAGGGGTGTTTAATTCTTTTAAACTCTATTATGACTGAAATGGCTATGCATTCAATGATTTTCAAAAACGCAGCGCAAGTAGCAGCAATGTGTTTGTAAAAATAGACGACACCTTATGACCGAATGGACGACCAATAACAAAACATGTTAATCCGCTAGGCATGGTGTTGTAATTATGACTGAATTATGTAAATCCCGTGGTGCTTGCTACCACTGGGGGGCTTTGGGTTCACTAGCTTAGCATCACATGGTGGTTTCGGACAGTACAGTAACCAGAAAGCTCTCCCTAGAGAGAAGTGGATGAGGGTGCCTGTACTGAGACTTGTTTGTTGCTGGCAGAATTAGTGAGGTGTTTAACATTTGAAACCCTAAACATTTTAGATTCACATTAAGGATTCCAATAAATTGTGCACAAAACACTGAACTCACCTAAAGTTCAATTTGGAATCAGTTAATGGAAATCTTAAAAGTGAAACATTTTAAATAAACATTTGACAATTCCACAAATTCTGATTCCAACAGCACAAAATTTTGAGCTCACCCCAAGTCCACTTTAGCATTTTTGTCAGTCCTCTCTATTGCCCTTAAAGGATGTGTCCCTTTTTAATTTTGGGATGCCAAAAACGGCTGCATTGATAAAAATGTTAAGGAAAAAAATAAAGAAATTTGGTGTTTAAAGGGACTCTATTGCCAGTCTTTTGAATAAATTCCATGCTAAATGCTCAAGAGGTTTTAATTTTGCTTTTATGGTCCACAGGGTCCCCATTATTAGAGGTTGGACTTGAATGGACCCAGAATTATATATCGAAAGTATAATGGGGAGACCTGTTATAACGCAAATATTTGAGTTTGAAGGCTTTTCAAAGTTTGATAAAGTCCATGAGTGACTAATAAAAAATAACGACTATGATAAAGTGAAGAATATTTTTTTGACTTTATTTCTCGGGGGAGAAAGTGAAGAATATTTTTCAGAACTCAGGGGGAACCCTGGTCATGTCCTCCGGGCTTAAGAGGAAGAGGGCCATCCAGATTGTTATCAGCGCAAAGTTCGAAAGCCAACATCTGTGATGGTATGGGGATGTGTTAGTTCCCATGCCATGGGCAACTTGCACATCTGGGAATCATTAAGGTACATACAGGTTTTGGAGCAACATACGCTGCCATCCAAGTGATGTCTTTTTCAGGGATGTCCCTGCTTATTTCAGCAAGACAATGCCCAGCCACAGTCTGCACGTGTTACAGCAGTGTGGCTTCTTAGTGAAAGAGTGTGGGTAATAGACTGGCCCGCCTGCAGTCCAGACCTGTCTCCCATTTAAAATGTGTGGCGCATTATTAAGCACAAAATACCACAACGGAGACTCCGCACTGTTGAGCAATCGAAGTCATACATCAAGAAATTGAGATGTACACAGGATGAAAAGTTCTGACATGGAGACCTTAAAGAAAGCAAGTTTTTAAGAAAGGGCATATCTTCACTTCAGAACCTCATATTCACTCGCAATTGGCTATGGGGCGCCGTTTGTAAAATAGGGTGTGTTGTTTTTTTTTTTTATACCGTACAATTTTTGCACATTTAGCGTCAAAAACCGAGAAAAAAGATTGTTGCCATTTTAAACTGTCTCTTTTTCACACATTTACACACAAATATGTGTAAATTGGTGTTGAAATGGCAATATCGTTTTTTGTAGAGTAACTTTTTGTAGAAGGAAAAAAAAGAGGACATTAAATACTAAATCTAAACGTTAAATATAAATCAAATTGCTAAAAATAAATCTAAATTATAAATATATAATATATAGTAAATAATGACATATAATTTAGGATGAAAGATTTAAGGTTTATGTTCAACCTGTTCGCCAGTAGATGGCACTGTCAGCTTAGCATTGCTGCTCTGTGGGTTGTACAAGACTTAAGCGTGAAGACAGCTCGAGTGAGTAGTCAACAGCGCGCTAGCGAGAAATGGCGACGAGTATAAGCCAAGATTTGGCAACAGCCATACAGATGGCTGTTTCCTTAGGTGTACGGGCAGTGATATTTTTTTCCGTACCGTTAATGCATCGTTACTCTGAAATTCTGGTCCCCCCACTTCACTTTCGTCCCATAATCGCGTCAATTTACATCTTGATCACGCCGACAAAATAAGGCTACAGTTTGCCTACTGTCTTACTCGATAGCGAGCTGGTTGGCTATCCAGCTAGCAAACCAAAGTGATGTCGAACTGGATAATGTTATAGCTAGCACACCAATGTATTTAGCTACATAGCCAACTGGCTATTGAGCTAAAAAGGCTTCAGTTCGCTTACAATGGAATACTCCCGAGCGAGCTATTTGTCTGTCTAGCTATCAAGATGAAGTGACATCGAAATCTATAATGTTATAGTTAGCATGCCAATGTATTTAACATCCCAACATTCCTTATTTCAGGAGTGCATTCACAGTAACTGTCACTGGATGCAATAGGGGAGGAGGGGGTGTAGCACTCTATGTGAACGAAAACATAAATGTGCACGAAATTGCTGAAATTGAACATTCCTTGCCCTGCGAAGATATCTGGGTCAGGCTCATTGGCAAACACGAGACAGGTTTAAACATAGGTGTATGCTATCGACCACCGACTTTGGACAGTACAGTCAATGAAATGCTCTTTAAGAGGATTACGCAAGCTTGTAGAGGAGGAGGGACTATTATTATGGGAGACTTAAATTATCCTGGTATCGATTGGGAAATGGTGAAAGGACAGGGTAGGGGGGAGGAAGAATTTCTAGATGTTATAAATGATAATTTTTTTGGTGCAGTATGTTAATAAACCTACAAGAGAGAAGGCAATTTGAGACTTAGTGCTCTGTAATGACCCAGATAGAATTAGCAATGTTGAGGTACTGGAGCCTCTTGGGACAAGTGATCACTCTGTTAATTTTCAGGTTTCATGGGAAGTTAAAAAGGTGTCTTCAAAAACAAAAATTTTCAATTTTAGGCGAGCAAACTTTGACTGGATGCGCTCATATCTAAGTGAAATAAAATGGGAGACACTCCTGGACTGTGATTCTGTAAATGAGATGTGGGAAAGATTTAAGCGGGTTTTACTTGATTCACAATGCAAATTCATTCCAAAGGTGTCCAAAAGTAAGCTGAAAAAGCAGAATCCTCAGTGGATGACCACAGCTATTCGTAGGAGTTTGAGGGAAAAGAGGAATCTTTATAAGATGTACATAAAGGATAGCAATGAGAACACTAAGACTGAATACTGTAAAATGTGGGCTGTGGTCAAAAAAGAGCTGAGGAATGCTAGAAGACTGTATGAAAGACAAATTGCAGAGGGGGCAAAAACTAACCCTAAGCGCTTCTTTCAGTACTGTAGCAGAAAAAGGAAAGTCAAAGAGCAGGTTAAGTGCATAAAGAATAAAAATGGATCGCTGCTATATAATAACAAGGATATTGCGAATACCTTAAACAGTTACTTTGTTGAGAATTTTCCTCAGAGCGGGTCTTTATTCGGCCAGAGGGCATGTCCAATGCTCAAGATTATTTAGCGGAAATTGAGGTTAGGGATAACGAAGTATTAGACAAGTTGCATAAACTAAAGGCAGATAAGGCAGCAGGTCCTGATAGCCTATATCCTAGAGTGTTCAGGGAAGTTAGTGAGATCATCTTTAAGCCGCTATTCGCCATCTTCAGACGGTCTTTAGAAACTGGAGAAATACCAAATGATTGGAAACAGGGCAATATAATACCAATATATAAGAAAGGGCCACCGTACTGAGCCAGGAACAGTACCGTACAGGCCAGTCAGTTTAACTTGCATTGCATGCAAAATATTGGAATCTATCATAAAAGATGAGCTGGACTTATTTCTTGAACGTAACAATATCTTGATGGATAGCCAACATGGGTTTCGTAAGGGAAGGTCATGCCTGACAAACCTTCTGGAATTTTTTGAAGAGGCCACCAAGACTTATGACCAGAGGAAGGCTTATGGCATCATATACTTGGATTTTCAGAGAGCATTTGACACAGTACCCTGAATAAGATACTAATTTTTAAAATGAGATCCATTGGAGTTACAGGAGGTATTCTGAAGTGGATTCGAAACTGGTTGCAGGCCAGAACACAAAGAGTGGTGGTCAGTGGTATCTCATCTGAGCTAGGTATGGTGGGGAGTGGTGTCCCCCAGGGATCGGTGTTGGGACCCCTGCTGTTCCTCATCTACATTAATGACCTTGATATTGAGAGCAGATTAGTTAAATTTGCAGATGATACTAAATTGGGAGGTTTGGCAAATAGTTTAGAGTCCACTAAAGTGATTCAGGATGATTTGGATAGAATCCAGAATTGGGCAGAAATGTGGCAAATTAAATTTAATGTAGCGAAATGTAAAGTTGTACATGTAGGTAATAAAAACATTAGACGGGATTACTTCGTGGGAGGTTTTAAACTGGAAGGTGCTCCACACGAAAAAGATCTGGGAGTGATTGTTGACCAAACCCTCACAGGCTTTAGCCATTGTGCCGTAGCAGTTAAAAAAGCCAATCAGATGCTGGGATACATTGCCAAAAGTATTGAGTACAAATCCAAGGAGGTGATGCTTCTTAGCCTTGACGTTCTTATTTTCCGACAGAAAAGGTTTTATCCTACCTTGACATGTTTCGACGGAATACTCCCGTCTTCTTCAGAAGAGTCACTGATGTTACGAAAGCGTGTCTTATCAGCTGATGTTAGCGGCGTGGCGCCCTGTCAGATTTGACTGGGCGGCCACGCATCCTGCTATCCGCCTCCTCCAAGATGGCACTCCAGGTGTGGGAAAGCATGTATGCCCCCTCGTCCCGGTTCATAGTCCTGTGGGCGCGCTTCCTGATTTCAATTGCCTCCATGATCCAGCGTTCATGTCGGTTGTTCTGAGTGCAGATAATTTTGGCCTTGTCCCAGTCCATAATATGATTTTCCCTCTTGCAATGGTCTGTGATTGCTGATTTAAGGTTTACCTGTAGTGCTTGTTCTTTAACTGAGCGTGTCTGTCTTACTGTTGTCTCTTTCTCGCATTCTTTTTGGTGTTCTTTTTTACGTGTGTGAAAAGGTCTACCTGTTTCCCCAATGTATGTTTTATGGCAAGACCCGGCAAGGATTTCATATATGACGTCACATTTGTTACAGCTGTCAATTTGGTCTTTCGGGTTGTACCAGTAGTTGTCGTAATTTTATGTATGGTTTTACCGGGGTGTTGATGTGGAATTTTCTCATGGCCCGTTGAATCCGCTCTGTGACGCCTCTTATGTATGGTAACGTGACGACTCCTTTGGTTTCGGTTTCATTTTTTCATTTCTTTCTGAATGTACCGGTATTTTGCTTCTGCTGTACCTGTAGTTTTCCTGTGTTTATGGCCCATAGTGGGTACTGGCATTTCTTTAGTGCGTTAGTTATATGTTCTTCTTCCTTTTTCTTGTCTGTGTCTTCTGTGATGATGGATGCACGATCAAACAGGGTTCTTACCACGGAAAGTTTGTGATTTATGGGGTGTTCAGATGACCAAAGCAGGTATTGATCAGTGTGAGTGGGCTTTCTGTATATTTTAATTTTAATGTCTCCTTCATTAGTGTGATGTATATTTATGTCCAGAAACGCTATGGTTTTATCTGTCTCTTCTTCATCGTGAATTGTATTTTTCCCAGTGCAGTCCATACTGTTTAAATGATCTGTAAGTTGTTGCGTATGTCCTGATTTTATTTTTTTCTAAGATGTCGTCCCACGTATCTTTTCCAGAGCGTGGGGCGATTACTTTCAGTGCCGATGCTATGGCCCTCGTTTCTAGGTCCTCCATGAAAAAAACCACACATGATGGCAGACAGTGGGTCACCCATGGGGAATCCTTCTTTTTGCCTTAATATTATATTGCGGAATTTGAAATAAGTGGATGTGGCGACGAACCTTAGCAGCTCTGATATGTCGTGAACTGAGAGATTTGTGCGCTTTTTCAGTGATCTGTCAGTTTCCAATCTGTTTTCCACTATGTTTAAAGTGGCGTCTACAGGCGTGCTTGAGTAAATAAAAGAAACCACGTCGTGCGATATGAAAATTTCATCTGCCTCTACTTTGGTGTTCTTGAGTTCTTGGGCTAACTGTTTTGAGTTCTTGCAGTGCTTGTTTGTTTGTCCCAGAAGGGGTTGTAAGATTTCCGCGAGAGATTTGGACAGGTTGTATGTTACTGATCCTATGCTGTCTACTATGGGTCGCAACGGAGCTCCCTGCTTGTGGATCTTTGGTGTGCCGTATATTCGGGGGGTTACACTTGCTGTGGGTATGAGATGATTGTACGTTTGTTTGTCGATTTTGTTTTCGCTTAGTAATCGTTTCATGATGGTCCTGAGTCTATTTTTCTTCTCCTCCGTTGGATCCTTTTTTTAACACTTCGTATGTGTCTGTATCTTCCAGCATTTTCATCATTTGTTTTTCGTAATTTTCTGTGTCCAGAATGACCGTCGTTCTACCTTTGTCTGCTGGGAGAATAGTGATTTCTTTGTTTTTAGACAGAGTGTTAATGGCTTGTGCTTCTGATTTTGTAATGTTACTCGGTGGGAGTTTAGTTGATTTGAGGATACCTGCTATGTCAGTGCGTAGAGCTGCTTTTTGACCGGGGTCTGGTATTTTTTCGCATGCCAATTCTGTTGCGAGGATAAACTCTTCGAGGGGGATGTGTTTAGGTGTTACCGCAAAATTTAGCCCTCGGGATAAAACGCTACGTTCTGCATCTGTTAGTCGGTGTTTAGACATATTGCATATCCATTTTTCATTAATAGGGTGTTGGTTTCTTTCTGTATGCTTATTTGTGATTAATTTGTTGAGTTTCCTTATGTGCCTTTCTTTTCGTTTTTAAGAACTTCGTTTTCGTATTGTTTATGTAAGTTTTTGTCTACCATTTGTTCTATTTCCTTACTAAGGGAGTACCGGTGTTTAAACTCCTCCATTTTGTGTTTTAATTCAGATTCCAAATTCTTTATGTTGTTTGCTGTTATTCGTATTCTTTCCTTGACCAAAATCATCCGCACTTTTTTCATCATTCGATCTGCATTCTTAGTTCGAATGGGATTCTTTATATTAAGGCTGGCAGGTGTAACATTTTCATCTCGGCAGCGCAGATTGAAGCGGGGATGGTTCTTCTGGCACGCCCGTTTTAAAAACAGGTGTTCGAGGTAGCGGAACTCTCTGACACAAGATTGTCCAAAGTTTTTTTTGTAATAGTCCAAAAAGGTTCATACTGTCTGTAGTAACTAATTAGCCTTGGCGTTCTTATTTTCCGACAGAAAAGGTTTTATCCTACCTTGACATGTTTCGACGGAATACTCCCGTCTTCTTCAGAAGAGTCACTGATGTTAGCGAGGTGTGGCCGCCCTGTCAAATCTGACAGGGCGGCCACGCCTCGCTAACATCAGCTGATAAGACACGTCACTCGTAACATCAGTGACTCTTCTGAAGAAGACGGGAGTATTCCGTCGAAACGTGTCAAGGTAGGATAAAACCTTTTCTGTCGGAACATAAGAACGTCAAGGCTAATTAGTTACTACAGACAGTATGAACCTTTTTGGACTATTAGGTGATGCTTCTTTTGTACAACACATTCGTCAGACCACATCTGGAATATTGTGTAAAGTTCTGGGGACCATACTTTAAGATATAGAGGCTCTAGAGAAAGTTCAGAGAAGAGCCACTAAGCTAATTCCAGCTATAAAAGATGAAAGCCATGAGAAGAGGCTGAAGATCCTTAATCTCTTTAGTCTTAGGAAAAGGAGGCTTAGGGGTGATCTGATTGAGGTCTTGAAATATGTTAAAGGGATTAACAAAGTGAATTATGTAGGATTCCTTCAACCAAGCGTTGTTAGTAGAACTCGGGGTCACAAATGGAAGTTGACCAAATTTAGCACTGATACTCGGAAATATTTCTTCACCCAAAGAGTAATTTCAATGTGGAATAGCTTGCCTGACCATATTGTTGAGGCAGAGACCTTGGGAGTTTTCAAGAGCAGGCTTGACTTAAAGCTAGATATCATTGAGTCATTGAGTATCTGAAGGGATACTCACAATACTGTAAAGAAACTGGCGAGCGTAGTTGGGCTGAACGGCCTGTTCTCGCCACTCATGTTATGTTATGTTAGGTTATCATTATTATCTCTTCAATGATGAAAGTCTGTTGTGCTCAGCTTTATTCACATTGGATATCAGGAGCAATGTGAACTACGAAAGTGTTTTCTTTTTGGGGGACTTATATTTCCCTCTTGGTCCTAGAAATTGTGATGTGTTAACAGTTCAGAAAAAAAATTGCAGCCAGCGAAAAGGACGCCATAAGCATGTGTCAAACACGAAAAGTCTGTAACCGGTTATTATCATTTTAAACAGTTCGATAAAACTTTAGCTTTAGATTTATATTTAGCAATTTAATTTATATTTAACGTTTAGATTTAGTATTTAACGTCCTCTTTTTCCTTCTACAAAAAGTTATACTACAGAAAACAATATCACCTTTTCTACACCAATTTACACATATGGTCGCATGTCATGAGGTGGGCTACAAAAGTGTGACAGGGTCAAAATGGTCCATTTTTCAATACTCCTACTGCATATTACATACCTTCAGCCCAATCAAAAACAGCAAACAGAAATTTATTTTCTCATTACGTTCTAATGTTATTGAGAGTAACATGTATTTAATTAACAGGTAAATGCATTGAAAGCCGCTACTAAAAGTCCGTTTTTCTCGGAATGGACCCTTTACAAAAACTTGTGTTATTTGGTTAATATTCATTCAAATTCACCCAGGTTTGTTTTATTTTGTAGATAACATCCAGTTCATAAAAGATACACTGCCTTACCCTGGAGTAATAGAACATTATAACCATAATCTTGCTCCTTCTCCGCCGCCACCGCTCCACCACCGCTCCGATCCACCCCGTTATTGCTTTTCTAAAAAGGCCGCTGAACCAAAAGTTCAGCAAAATCAAACAAAGTTGGTGGCAATTGAAAGAGAACTTCAACAGCTACAATTTGATACCAAAATTACAATAAAAGACCTATGAATCTTAGAGAAAATACATTTTGAAGAAGCAGTTTCTTGGCGGAGTGTTGCAGATCCACCCTTTTTGAGTGCCCACCTCATAACATGCGACCATATTTGTGCGTAAATGTGTGAAAAAGAAACTGTTTAAAATGGCAACACTCTTTTTTCCTGGTTTTTGACACTAAATGTGCAAAAACTGAACGGTATAAAACAACACAACCTATTTTACAAACGGCGCCGCATAATTGGCAATACTTGCACAGTTAATCAATCGATGTCATATACGCATTGCACAGTGGGTCTGAAGCACTTCCCAGGCCAGATACACGCAGAGATTCAAGTTCTAACCTGAAAAACTCAAAGAAGCGTGTTTTCATGAAAGTGCGTAAATCCTCAGTTTAAAAGCTCTAACTCGATTCCTTAAGGAGTTGGCAGCAAAGTGTCTCATTCTGTCATATAGTCACATTTCACTCATGTTTATCACTTTCCCCCTGAGATATACACAAAATGAAAAGTTTTGACATTCAGACCTAAAAAATAGCAAGGTTTTAAAAACTTGCATATCCAGATACACGGACAGATTCAAGTTCTGAGCTTAAAACCTCAATGAAGCCTGTTTTCATGAAAGTGCGTATAGCCACAGTTTCAGCGCTCTAGCTCGCTTACTTAGGGAGATAGAAACAAATTCACTCTCATTCAGTCATATTATCACATTTCACTCATGTTTGTCACTTTCCCACAGAGTTATACTCAGAATGAAAAGTTTTGACATGCAGACCTAAAAAAAAGCAAGTTTATAGAAAGGGCATATCTTCACTTCAGAAGCTCATATTCACTTCCAAATGGCCATACATGCACATTGGACCAATTGATGCCATATATGCGTTGCACAGAGATCTGAAGCACTACCCAGGCAAGATGCACGCACAGATTCAAGTTCTGAGTTTAAAACCTCACGAAGCGTGTTTTCATGAAAGTGCATATAGCCACAGTTTCAGCGCTCTAGCTCGCTTACTTCGGGAGATAGAAACAAATGAACTCTCATTCAGTCATATTATCACATTTCACTCATGTTTGTCACTTTCCCACTCAGTTATACTCAGAATGAAAAGTTTTGACATGCAGACCTAAAAAAAAGCAAGTTCATAAAAAAGTGCAAATCTTCACTTCAGAAGCTCAGTCACTTCCAAATGGCCATACATGCACATTGGACCAATTGATGCCATATATGCGTTGCACAGTGATCTGAAGCACTACCCAGGCAAGATGCACGCACAGATTCAAGTTCTGAGTTTAAAACCTCAAAGAAGCGTGTTTTCATGAAAGTGCGTATAGCCACAGTTTCAGCGCTCTAACTCGCTTCCTTACGGAGATAGCAGCAAATTCACTCCAATTCAGTTATATAGTCACATATCACTCATGTTTGTCACTTTCCCACTGAGTTATACTCAGAATGAAAAGTTTTGACATGCAGACCTAAAACATAGCAAGGTTTTAAAAACTTGCATATCCAGATACAAGGACAGATTCATGTTCTGAGCTTAAAACCTCAATGAAGCGTGTTTTCATGAAAGTGCGTATAGCCACAGTTTCAGCGCTCTAGCTCGCTTACTTAGGAAGATAGAAACAAATTCACTCTCATTCAGTCATATTATCACATTTCACTCATGTTTGTCACTTTCCCACAGAGTTATACTCAGAATGAAAAGTTTTGACATGCAGACCTAAAAAAAAGCAAGTTTATAAAAAGTGCATATCTTCACTTAAGAAGCTCATATTCACTTCCAAATGGCCATACATGCACATTGGACCAATCAACGCAATATATGCATTGCACAGTGATCTGAAACACTTCCCAGGCCAGATACACGCACAGATTCAAGTTCTGATCTTAAAACCTCACGAAGCGTGTTTTCATGAAAGTGCATATAGCCACAGTTTCAGCGCTCTAGCTCGCTTACTTCGGGAGATAGAAACAAATGAACTCTCATTCAGTCATATTATCACATTTCACTCATGTTTGTCACTTTCCCACTCAGTTATACTCAGAATGAAAAGTTTTGACATGCAGACCTAAAAAAAAGCAAGTTTATAAAAAAGCGCATATCTTCACTTCAGAAGCTCATAGTCACTTCCAAATGCCCATACATGTTCATTGGACCAATTGATGCCATATAGGCATTGCACAGTGATCTGAAGCACTACCCAGGCCAGATACTCACACAGATTCAAGTTCTGATCTTAAAACCTCAAAGATGCGTGTTTTCATGAAAGTGCATATAGCCACGGTTTCAGCGCTCTAGCACGCTTCCTTAGGGAGATAGCAACAAACTCACCCTCATTCAGTCATATTTTCACATTTCAATCATGTTTGTCACTTTACCACTGAGTTATACTCATGATGGAAATTTTTGACATGCAGACCTAAAAAAAGCAAAAAGTGCATATCTTCACTTCAGAAACTCATATTCACTTCCAAATGGCCATACATGCACATTGGACAAATTGATGCCATATATGCATTGCACAGTGATCTGAAGCACTACCCAGGCCAGATACACGCACAGATTCAAGTTCTGATCTTAAAACCTCATGAAGCGTGTTTTCATGAAAGTGCATATAGCCACAGTTTCAGAGCTCTAGCACGCTTCCTTAGGGAGATAGCAACAAACTCACCCTCATTCATTCATATTTTCACATTTCAATCATGTTTGTCACTTTCCCACTCATTTATACTCAGAATGAAAAGTTTTGACATGCAGACCTAAAAAAAGCAAAAAGTGCATATCTTCACTTCAGAAACTCATATTCACTTCCAAATGGCCATACATGCACATTGGACAAATTGATGCCATATATGCATTGCACAGTGATCTGAAGCACTTTCCAGGCAAGATACAGGCACGGATTCAAGTTCTGAGCTTAAAACCTCGAAAGAAGCAGGTTTTCATGAAAGTGCGTATAGCCACAGTTTCAGCGCTCTAGCTTGCTTCCTTACGGAGATAGCAGCAAATTCACTCTTATTCAGTCATATTATCACATTTCACTCATGTTTGTCACTTTCCCACAGAGTTATACTCAGAATGAAAAGTTTTGACATGCAGACCTAAAAAAAAGCAAGTTTTTAAAATAGTGCATATCTTCACTTCAGAAGCTCATATTAAGTTTCAAATGGCCATACATGCACATTGGAGTAATCGATGCAATATAAGCATTGCACAGTGATCTGAAGCACTTTCCAGGCAAAATACACGCACGGATTCAAGTTCTGAGCTTAAAACCTCAAACAAGCGTGTTTTCATGAAAGTGCGTATAGCCACAGTTTCAGCGCTCTTGCTCGCTTCCTTACGGAGATAGCAGCAAATTCACTCTCATTCAGTCATATAATCAATTTTCACTCATGTTTGTCACTCTCCCACTGAGTTATACACAGAATGAAAAGTTTTGACATGCAGACCTAAAAAAAAGCAAGTTTTTAAAATAGTGCATATATTCACTTCAGAAGCTCATATTAAGTTTCAAATGGCCATACATGCACATTGGACCAATCGATGCCATATAAGCATTGCACATTGATCTGAAGCACTTTCCAGGCAAGATACACGCACGGAATCAAGTTCTGAGCTTAAAACGTCGAAAGAAGCGGGTTTTCATGAAAGTGCGTATAGCCACAGTTTCAGCGCTCTAGCTCGCTTCCTGACGGAGATAGCAGCAAATTCACTCTCATTCAGTCATATAATCACATTTCACGCATGTTTGTCGTTTTCCTACTGATTTATACACAGAATGAAAGGTTTTGACATGCAGAACTAAAAAAACCAATTTTTGAAAATAGTGCATATCTTCACTTCAGAAGCTCATATTAAGTTTCAAATGGCCATACATGCATATTGGACCAATCGATGCCATATAAGCATTGCACAGTGATCTGAAGCACTTTCCAGGCAAGATACACGCACGGATTCAAGTTCTGAGCTTTGAACCTCGAAAGAAGCGGGTTTTCATGAAAGTGCGTATAGCCTCAGTTTCAGCGCTCTAGCTCGCTTCCATACGGAGATAGCAGCAAATTCACTCTTATTCAGTCATATAATCACATTTCACTCATGTTTGTCTTTTTCCTACCGATTTATACACAGAATGAAAAGTTGTCACATGCTGACCTAAAAAAAAAAGCAAGTTTATAAAAAAGTGCATATCTTCACTTCAGAAGCTCATATTAAGTTTCAAATGGCCATACATGCACATTGGAGTAATCGATGCAATATAAGCATTGCACAGTGATCTGAAGCACTTTCCAGGCAAGATACACGCCGCGGATTCAAGTTCTGAGCTTAAAACCTCAAACAAAGTGTTTTTCATGAAAGTGCGATAGCCACAGTTTCAGCGCTCTTGCTCGCTTCCTGAGGGAGATAGCAGCAAATTCACTCTCATTCAGTCATATAATCAATTTTCACTCATGTTTGTCACTCTCCCACTGAGTTATACACAGAATGAAAAGTTTTGACATGCAGACCTAAAAAAAAGCAAGTTTTTAAAATAGTGCATATATTCACTTCAGAAGCTCATATTAAGTTTCAAATGGCCATACATGCACATTGGACCAATCGATGCCATATAAGCATTGCACATTGATCTGAAGCACTTTCCAGGCAAGATACACGCACGGAATCAAGTTCTGAGCTTAAAACGTCGAAAGAAGCGGGTTTTCATGAAAGTGCGTATAGCCACAGTTTCAGCGCTCTAGCTCGCTTCCTGACGGAGATAGCAGCAAATTCACTCTCATTCAGTCATATAATCACATTTCACGCATGTTTGTCTTTTTCCTACTGATTTATACACAGAATGAAAGGTTTTGACATGCAGAACTAAAAAACCAATTTTTTAAAAATAGTGCATATCTTCACTTCAGAAGCTCATATTAAGTTTCAAATGGCCATACATGCATATTGGACCAATCGATGCCATATAAGCATTGCACAGTGATCTGAAGCACTTTCCAGGCAAGATACACGCACGGATTCAAGTTCTGAGCTTTGAACCTCGAAAGAAGCGGGTTTTTCATGAAAGTCGTATACCTTCAGTTTCAGTGCTCTAGCTCGCTTCCATACGGAGATAGCAGCAAATTCACTCTTATTCAGTCATATAATCACATTTCACTCATGTTTGTCTTTTTCCTACCGATTTATACACAGAATGAAAAGTTGTCACATGCTGACCTAAAAAAAAAAGCAAGTTTATAAAAAAGTGCATATCTTCACTTCAGAAGCTCATATTCACCTCCAAATGGCCATGCATGCACACTGGACCAATTGATGCCATATATGCATTGCACAGTGGTCTGAAGCACTCACCAGGCAAGATACACGCACAGATTCAAGTTCTGATCTTAAAACCTCAAAGAAGCGTGTTTTCATGAAAGTGCGTATTGCCACAGTATCAGCGCTCTAGCACGCTTCCTGACGGAGATAGCAGCAAATTCACTCTCATTCAGTGATATAATCAATTTTCACTCATGTTTGTCACTCTCCCACTGAGTTATACACAGAATGAAAAGTATTGACATGCAGACCTGAAAAAAAGCAAGTTTTTAAAATAGTGCATATCTTCACTTCAGAAGCTCATATTAAGTTTCAAATGGCCATACATGCACATTGGACCAATCGATGCCATATAAGCATTGCACATTGATCTGAAGCACTTTCCAGGCAAGATACACGCACGGATTCAAATTCTGAGCTTAAAACGTCGAAAGAAGCGGGTTTTCATGAAAGTGCGTTTAGCCACAGTTTCAGCGCTCTAGCTCTTTTCCTTACGGAGATAGCAGCAAATTCACGCTTATTCAGTCATGTAATCACATTTCACTCATGTTTGTCTTTTTCCTACTGAGTTATACACAGAATGAAAAGTTTTGACATGCAGACCTAAAAAAAGCAAGTTTTTAAAATAGTGCATATCTTCACTTCAGAAGCTCATATTAAGTTTCAAATGGCCATACATGCACATTGGACCAATCGATGCCATATAAGCATTGCACATTGATCTGAAGCACTTTCCAGGCAAGATACACGCACGGATTCAAGTTCAGAGCTTAAAACCTCAAAGAAAAGTGTTTTCATGAAAGTGCGTATAGCCACAGTTTCAGCGCTCTAGCTCGCTTCCTGATGGAGATAGCAGCAAATTCACTCTCATTCAGTGATATAATCAATTTTTCACTCATGTTTGTCACTCTCCCACTGAGTTATACACAGAATGAAAAGTTTTGACATGCAGACCTAAAAAAAAAGCAAGTTTTTAAAATAGTGCATATCTTCACTTCAGAAGCTCATATTAAGTTTCAAATGGCCATACATGCACATTGGACCAATCGATGCCATATAAGCATTGCACATTGATCTGAAGCACTTTCCAGGCAAGATACACGCACGGATTCAAATTCTGAGCTTAAAACGTCGAAAGAAGCGGGTTTTCATGAAAGTGCGTTTAGCCACAGTTTCAGCGCTCTAGCTCGCTTCCTTACGGAGATAGCAGCAAATTCACGCTTATTCAGTCATATAATCACATTTCACTCATGTTTGTCTTTTTCCTACTGAGTTATACACAGAATGAAAAGTTTTGACATGCAGACCTAAAAAAAGCAAGTTTTTAAAATAGTGCATATCTTCACTTCAGAAGCTCATATTAAGTTTCAAATGGCCATACATGCACATTGGACCAATCGATGCCATATAAGCATTGCACATTGATCTGAAGCACTTTCCAGGCAAGATACACGCACGGATTCAAGTTCTGAGCTTAAAACCTCAAAGAAAAGTGTTTTCATGAAAGTGCGTATAGCCACAGTTTCAGCGCTCTAGCTCGCTTCCTGATGGAGATAGCAGCAAATTCACTCTCATTCAGTGTTATAATCAATTTTCACTCATGTTTGTCACTCTCCCACTGAGTTATACACAGAATGAAAAGTTTTGACATGCAGACCTAAAAAAAAGCAAGTTTTTAAAATAGTGCATATCTTCACTTCAGAAGCTCATATTAAGTTTCAAATGGCCATACATGCACATTGGACCAATCGATGTCATATAAGCATTGCACATTGATCTGAAGCACTTTCCAGGCAAGATACACGCACGGATTCAAGTTTTGAGCTTAAAACTTCAAAAGAAGCGGGTTTTCATGAAAGCGCGTATAGCCACAGTTTCAGCGCTCAAGCTTGCTTCCTTACGGACATAGCAGCAAATTCACTCTTATTCAGTCATATAATCACATTTCACTCATGTTTCTCTTTTTCCAACCGATTTATACACAGAATGAAAAGTTTTCACATGCAGACCTAAAAAATAGCAAGTTTTTAAAATAGTGCATATCTTCACTTCAGAAGCTCATATTAAGTTTCAAATGGCCATACATGCACATTGGACCAATCGATGCCATATAAGCATTGCACAGTGATCTGATGCACTTTCCAGGCAAAACACACGCACGGATTCAAGTTCTGAGCTTAAAACCTCAAAGAAGCGTTTTTTCATGAAAGTGCGTATACCCCCAGTTTCAGTGCTCTAGCTCGCTTCCTGACGGAGATAGCAGCAAATTCACTCTAATTCAGTGATATAATCAATTTTCACTCATGTTTGTCACTCTCCCACTGAGTTATACACAGAATGAAAAGTTTTGACATGCAGACATAAAAAAAGCAAGTTTTTAAAATAGTGCATATCTTCACTTCAGAAGCTCATATTAAGTTTCAAATGGCCATACATGCACATTGGACCAATCGATGCCATATAAGCATTGCACATTGATCTGAAGCACTTTCCAGGCAAGATACACGCACGGATTCAAATTCTGAGCTTAAAACGTCGAAAGAAGCGGGTTTTCATGAAAGTGCGTATAGCCACAGTTTCAGCGCTCAAGCTTGCTTCCTTACGGAGATAGCAGCAAATTCACTCTTATTCAGTCATATAATCACATTTCACTCATGTTTCTCTTTTTCCAACCGATTTATACACAGAATGAAAAGTTTTCACATGCAGACCTAAAAAAAAGCAAGTTTTTAAAAAAGTGCATATTTTCACTTCAGAAGCTCATATTAAGTTTCAAATGGCCATACATGCACATTGGACCAATCGATGCCATATAAGCATTGCAGAGTGATCTGAAGCACTTTCCAGGCAAAACACACGCACGGATTCAAGTTCTGAGCTTAAAACCTCGAAAGAAGCGGGTTTTCATGAAAGTGCGTATAGCCACAGTTTCAGCGCTCTAGCTTGCTTCCTTACGGAGATAGCAGCAAATTCACTCTTATTCAGTCATAAAATCACATTTCACTCATGTTTGTCTTTTTCCAACTGATTTATACACAGAATGAAAAGTTGTCACATGCTGACCTAAAAAAAAGCAAGTTTTTAAAAAAGTGCATATCTTCACTTCAGAAGCTCATATTAAGTTTCAAATGGCCATACATGCACATTGGACCAATCGATGCCATATAAGCATTGCACATTGATCTGAAGCACTTTCCAGGCAAAATACACGCACGGATTCAAGTTCTGAGCTTAAAACGTCGAAAGAAGCGGGTTTTCATGAAAGTGCGTCTAGCCACAGTTTCAGCGCATTAGCTCTTTTCCTTACGGAGTTGGCAGCAAATTCACTCTAATTCAGTCATATAATCACATTTCACTCATGTTTGTCTTTTTCCTACTGATTTATACACAGAATGAAAAGTTGTCACATGCTGACCTAAAAAAAAGTAAGTTTTTAAAATAGTGCATATCTTCACTTCAGAAGCTCATATTAAGTTTCAAATGGCCATACATGCACATTGGACCAATCGATGCCATATAAGCATTGCACATTGATCTGAAGCACTTTCCAGGCAAAATACACGCACGGATTCAAGTTCTGAGCTTTAAACCTCAATGAAGCGTGTTTTCATGAAAGTGCATATAGCCACAGTTTCAGCGCTCTAGCTCGCTTCCTGATGGAGATAGCAGCAAATTCACTCTCATTCAGTGATAGAATCAATTTTCACTCATGTTTGTCACTCTCCCACTGAGTTATACACAGAATGTAAAGTTTTGACATGCAGACCTAAAAACAAGCAAGTTTTTAAAATAGTGCATATCTTCACTTCAGAAGCTCATATTAAGTTTCAAATGGCCATACATGCTCATTGGACCAATCGATGCCATATAAGCATTGCACATTGATCTGAAGCACTTTACAGGCAAGATACACGCACGGATTCAAGTTCTGAGCTTAAAACGTCGAAAGAAGCGGGTTTTCATGAAAGTGCGTATAGCCACAGTTTCAGCGCTCTAGCTTGCTTCCTTACGGAGATAGCAGCAAATTCACTCTTATTCAGTCATATAATCACATTTCACTCATGTTTCTCGTTTTCCAACCGATTTATAGACAGAATGAAAAGTTTTCACATGCAGACCTAAAAAAAAGCAAGTTTTTAAAAAAGTGCATATCTTCACTTCAGAAGCTCATATTAAGTTTCAAATGGCCATACATGCACATTGGACCAATCGATGCCATATAAGCATTGCACTGTGATCTGAAACACTTTCCATGCAAAATACACGCACGGATTCAAGTTCTGAGCATAAAACCTCAAAAAACGTGTTTTCATGAAAGTGCGTATAGCCACAGTTTCAGCGCTCTAGCTTGCTTCCTTACGGAGATAGCAGCAAATTGACTCTTATTCAGTCATATAATCACATTTCACTCATGTTTCTCTTTTTCCAACCGATTTATACACAGAATGAAAAATTTTCACATGCAGACCTAAAAAAAAGCAAGTTTTTAAAATAGTGCATATCTTCACTTCAGAAGCTCATATTAAGTTTCAAATGGCCATAC